>OZ026515.1:111887599-112487599 GCA_964019695.1 Loripinus fragilis
ATTTCGTTCCTTTTCACAAAAACAGCTATATCATCAGGATCAGGTACACAGAGTTGGTTTAGAGCGTCAAGTGTTTGAGACAAAAACTGAAAAATAAGTCACACATTGTCATCAACTGGATAAAACCTATAAAGTAATAATATAAGCTCTAATACTATCCCTTTATATAAACATTACATTGCAACATCAAATTCTGATTTGAACCAGTTTAATTGAATTGAATTCCATGTAGTGTAACAAATTTGAAGTTTTAACCCAATATTTGTATGGTATATTACAAGAAAGCCATTTTACAGGTTGTTCTTTAATAAATATAAATTGTACATTAAACAGTGCTACTACTGGACATAAAATTATGATTAAAGCTAAATGAGAGTTTTGAGTGATTCAAGTTAATTTCTATGTTAAATTTACTCACACTTAAAATTGTGGTATAAGAAAATACGAGAAACATTTTAAAAGCCTGATAAATTGCAAAAGAACATAAGGCTCAGTGCACAGAGACTTTAATAAATAACACAGGTACATATACAGAGAAAAATATGTGAGCTTCTATTGATATCAAGTGTATCAGGCAAGGCGTAGAAATGGCTTGTTGAATCAGAGGATTGCGAGTGAGTCAACAAAGTGTCTGAAAGCCAAGCCTGGTACCAGTATATTTGGTATAAAAAGACAAAAACCTGGTATTCTATTAATGAATTATCAAGTCAGTTCAATCTTCAAGTTAGCATATGACGTAATCATTGCTTTCCATTTTGATTCAACGTCAATGATTACGTCATTTAAAAAAACAAAGCCCTCATGACCTGATAAAGGCACATGCCATGAGATAGACAATGTTTATCAGGCAAGCTGCAACAATGCAATTAATATTAGAGGTAACTGATTTTTTTTTTGCAATTTATTCATGTATAAAGTTCTGTGAAATTAGGTTATATACTCTGTGAGGGGTTAAGAATTAGATGTAAATACATTAAATGTAAACACAACAATTATGATTTTTGTTTAATGTAACAGAACAAAGAGGTACATTACCTTCACATGCCCCTCTATTTTACATACCAAGTCTCATTTAGCATGGCTTGATACGTTTTGACTTCTTGCAATATCCAGATTTGGATTGACATAATTGACAAATATTGGGTATATTGATGGTCTTAGAAAAAGGATGACGCTTAATTTTTAGTCCATCTAAGTGAATCCAACAGGAAACAAGTGCTACTTATTGTGAGTTGGCTTAAAATAAGGCATACAAACTGTGGCTTAATACCAATACTATAATTTACTCATTTATATAAGTGTGATTATCTTCTAAAGTATACTGAACAAAAGTGAAAACGCTACACTACAATTATCTATATTTTAAGAGAAAGCATTGGACAAGAAGTATTTACTAAAGCTTAATAATGTTGCCCAAACATCCAGCAATCGATTCGACGAAACTCCACCAATTTGTCTCGTTTGATGTATGAGTTATACTTCTTTAGGTGTTTAAAGCTTTATTCACTGAAATTTGCTATTGCGCTTGCGCAAATTCAAATTGTTATGCTTATCAAAATTGGTCTTAATTGTGTTGCATAAAAACACAAGGAAACTGCTTAATCACTTGAAACAAGCTCAGAAATCAATTTCGAATTTAGCAAATTTGTAAAATATTGAAAATTATCTCCCTTTGACAAAAACATATATGGAATATTAAATGTTTGGTAATCTTCGATTTATCACGATTTTGCCAAATCAGGTAGACCTCTCAGCACATTGTTTCTACCAATTCTCGACTAGTATTGTCCTCATACTAAGATGCAACAACGCATTGATTTTCCTATGGAGATTTCTGTGTTGAATTTTTAAACTTGGCAATTTGATGGAAAATCCGCTTTTTAAGATTGCTTTTCAAAACGATCAAAACACACTTGAGATAAGTCCTTCACATTTTGTGTCGTCACATGTCTAGACTACCATTTTGTGCAGTCAGATCTCGTAGGTAGCGGGTTTCTGAATGCCTAAATTGTGTTAGATTTCCGTTCAAATTGGCAACCTGAAAAAATGGACCCCTGTCACATTTAAATGGCTTTCATGTGTTTCCTCGTGACAACATCTGTAAATCTTTTACTGTTATGCATTACCCAGTATTTGAACATTAAGATACACTTTCAATTGCATTCTTGGTCTGCATAATTTTGTATATAGATGGCAAACAATTGAGGTGTAGCGTTTTCACTTTTGTTCAGTATATATTAAAGTAGAAGTTTCTATGTAATTGACAAAATACCATAATACCTCTTTTTCAACACATATTTCTTCATTGACATCAAACTGAGAAGCCATTCTATTTACAGTTTCTCTGCAATTATGTTCCCAATCTTTCGCCACATGTTGGCTCTTTCCCTTGGGGTCTATAGCACATTCTACAACTAGAGGTTCACTGTAATTGCTTGGCCAGATTGCTGTAGCAAAATTTTCGCACAAACTATTTTCAAGGATGGCTTTATATTTTGTGGTTTTCATAAAGTTAACAATGTTTGGATCCATATCTATCAATCTAATTGGAGGAGGAATTTCAATAATGAAAGCTGGATCAAGATCCAGGCATTTATAATATAAACAGACAGTGAGTTCATGCTTTTCAAGCACATGTGGTCTGCCATCACACACTCTTTCTGCATCTGAAAGTAGACAAAATATTTTATGAGCAAATGGTTTTTACCCTTTATCTGCCAGTCTTGATTTTCCTTGTCTGCTCTTGCAACTTATTATATACCTATAACTGATAAGACTTTAGAACTGTCTGTTTTCTGGCTATCTGATACAGAAAGCCGGATCAACGAACTGAGGTTTTCTGAATCCATATAACTATCCTTCAAAACGAGGCTAACGTCGGTTACCTGCTTTTGCGGCGACGTTACGTAAAGTAAATTTCAAGCATGGAACCAGAGACAGAAAACATGTTGACGTGACGTTAAGAAAAGTAACGTTATGGCAAACGTTATCGCAATTTTTTGGGATTTAAGACCTAAACAGGTTTTAAAATCAGAAAGAATGTCAGAAAAAAGGCATATAATAAACATATTATTATAATAGTAACTTGATCTGGCGTACAGTATCACGTCTCCTGGACGAGGCCATACCGTTGGATCACCCTCGACGCTACGCGTCTCAGGTGATCCGACGGTATGACCTCATCCACTCGACGTAATACAGTACGCAAGATCAAGTTATTATTATGATAATGTGTATATATTATGTTCTGTGGTAGAGAAAAAGAATCCTCACTGACTTTCATTTCAATGTTTTGCCCTATATTTTCTTTCTTTTATATGAGCGCAGATCTGACAAAAGGGCCTTTTGGTATTTTAGCATTTTTTGCGTAATCAAATTTCAAAAACGTCTAAATTTTCGAGATTTAGCATGTTCTTACAATAGAGTCAAATTGCTTTAACATGTAATACAATCAAAGGCGCAAACATTTCTGATAAAATTAAACAAAACGTATAATGTATGTTGCCATGGCAACAGCTGTGCATATGGACATACACTTTCTTGAAAAACAGGGTACCTCATTTTAAATGCTTTTGTAAACACAGTATGTTCGTATGTGGGCTATTTGTACAGTCCATGCTATTGCATACACATCAAAATTACAGAAATATGGAGCATTCTTGAAATATTTCTTCTAGCGTCTTTGTATAAGCATCAGATGTTAATACAATGCTGTTGACGTCAGAACGTCATCAACAACGTTAAGTGATGTCATGTTTAAAACGCAACATATATACGAGTTAAAACGCTCATATCTTTGTTAGTTAAGATAATTTCTTCAAATTTTCTGTAATTGTTTGCAAAAGCTAGGTCTTCTTTCTCTGTAAATATCTCACTTTTGACTTTTATTGCCAGAATGTCCCTTTTGTCAGATCTTGGCTCATATATATTGGCTCAATCGGGTTTGTTTGACTGCACTTCCAAGATAAGGGTAAAATAGGGGTTTTAAAAGGCAAAACTTTACATGTTTCAACCAAATTTGGAAGCTTTTACTAAGACTCTTATAAGTGGAGGCCATATGCCATCAGTATACGACCCTTATCTGTGATATTACAATTCAGCAGTGGATAAGATAATGCAAACAAATTGTGTTTTAACTAACATTAAGTATTAATCTTTTTCACCATAGATACACAGGCACACATTTACATATATTCACAAAGGTAATATCAGTAATGAGAAGCAGAGGCTTACCTATTGAAATTGGTTCAAGAAAGATATCTCATAAGGGTGCAATATCTCTTACATGCGACATACTTTCTTGACAATTATATACATATATCATACTAAAACTGGTGAGTATGATCAGGAAATACCACAATCACAAACTGCAGACAAACCTGTGGCATCGTGAAGAAGAGTCCCACATCAATCAAGAGACAGCAGGATGACAAACAGAGCAAAGCAAGAAAAGTTGGGAACATCTACCCTAAACCACCTTACATTTTGGAGACTGTTCAGTGAGTAAAAATCGCTCTTACAAAAATTTTAATCCTATAAAAAATCCAAGGCTAGGTTGGGACTTGCAAATTATGTTATTTCGAAAAACTGGTAGATCTTGCACAGACAAAGTCCCAGTAGAGGTACCCTCATTTAAAAAAGTCACACTTTTTAGTGTGATATAAAATATTCCTCAAATACATTATTCATTTATATTTCAATTTTTTTATCAACTGTGATATAAGATGACAAAGAAGCAAAAGTATTGTGTCATTTGAGCTCTCCATTTCTCTTCTAGACAGCCATTATCAGCACCCTGAGATTTGACCATGCAAATTGCATACAAACTTTGCATTGCTCTGTACACTTTATTATCTGTGGCACTGGATTGAAACTTTCAGCTATTATTTATTGCGAGTAGGCGTCACTGTTCTACTAAAAATTTAAAATTTCTTCTACATATGAAAGTTTCACGCTAAACCGAAAGTGGACACCTTCTTGAATAATTATTGTTAGAAAATAGGCTGATCTTGCTGTAATGTGCTTGGTAAAACATGTTCACATGAAATTTAACACATACAATGATTTGAATATATGCAGCTGATGATTTTGGAAAATATTGGTAAATGCTAAAAATGAGTTTTTAAAAAAAAAAATCTTAAAAATCTATAGTAAGTAAAAATCTAAGTATTTGGTGTTTTTTAAGTTGGCTAGACAGATTTGTTATCACTTGTACTCCAATTTGATAAAAACTGCAATTAAATCGCTCACTGTCTTCAAAAAATTAATTTCTGCACTTTTGTACACAAAAATCGTGAAGTGATAGAAAACTCTTCGAAATCACAAGTTAATTTGTGTCAATTGAAATGAACATATTTGGTAAAAACTTTAATTATTATCATTAGCGCTTAGGCAGAAAAATGAAATTGAAAAATGGCCTCTTATATAACCTTGGCCCGGAGTTGAGAATAAGGCAACGCTCTGAAAAGAACTAGTTAATAAGTTTGAAATTCTATGTCCATACAGTCAAAACTCTGTCATCGAAAATGTTGTTTATCTGAAACTACTGGGTTTTTCAAGACAACGGACGGTCCCGACTTTTCTCTATTATTTATTGGAATAAAACTACCGATTTTTTTAATTTAGATTTACTGAAAAATTTAATTTTTCGAAGAGATTCGTTGGTCCCCATTAAAGAAATAACTATTAAGTTACCCTTCAAGATTCAAGTCAGAATTGCCAATAATAACGTCACGCATGGTGATCGTGATTTTTTTGTTAGGGCAAGTTCAATTTACACACCCAAGTGATTTACATTTGTAGCAGACATATTTCCAACAGCTAATTGACACAAGATTAACGTTCACACTATTATGCGACGAGTAAATGGCGTCTTTGATTAAGATCATTCGCAATGTAGGTTTTGTTTGATGCTTTTAAATGGCTAATTATCAGGCATAAATGAGCTTAAATAAATTTTAATTTGGTCGTCTCTTATCCTTTGATTTATTTATTACCACTGTTCACATTAAGCGAACACACCAAGTGCATCCAGATTAAAAACGAAAATAACATTTTCCATAAAGGACGAATTTCAAAGACATGGGTTTTGGTGCTCAGAAGAACTGTCTCATCTTAACAATTCTTTGAATGCCTAAAACACATTTTTTCTGTTGAGAGAACCTAGGTTTTGGATGCTTAAAAGGACCCTCTCATTGAGACGGTTCTTTTTTTTGACATCCAAGTCGCATGCTGTGGCTGAAATAAAAGACAATAGTTACATCCCCTTACCAGCCCACCAATCACAGAAACATCGGGGTACCGACAGGCCACTAGCAATTAGCCATTTCAATGGCATATTGCTTGTTAGCCGTTTGTGGCGCGACGTGTGCTTGCTGGGCAGAGACATTATAACAGTATGGTGATAAAAAGGAGACAATATTTCGTCAGTAAATATATGGTTCGTCAATTTACATTTAACTTTTATTTTCATCGTTGTCATCGATGTTGTTACATGTATATAGTGGTCGTCATAAAGTTCTGATTTTCTTTTCTTTTCTGGGTTCTTAGACCTACAAAGCATTAGAGACGATGAAACCACAACCTCTAAGCAGCTCTTTTTCTTTTAATGCTTTGACAGATGTTCCCATTACTTCACGGAAATTAAAAAAGTGAAGTTGCAAAATCTGGCAAAATAATGACGTTCTACAAAAGCATTCGAGCTTTTCTGAAAATATCCCAAAACTACCAATTCTGATCACTAAAACTACTGATTATTTGAAAGGTTTCCTACGGTCCCTGCACATCATATTATTGAGGTTTGACTGTAATTCATTTATTATGTTGAAAAAAGTTAATGAGTTTTAAAGTGTCTACCTTCAGTATTTCTGAACTCCACTAGTATACGATCCTCTTCCCTGATGACGTTCACTACATCACCTCCTCCACTTCTCTTGTTTTCAAAGAAAAAGATTAAGGTGTCATCCAAGGTTTGTTTTGCATACCCTGTCACTTTAACTTGTCTAGAGACCTGAACCGTGTCCACTGTCAAATATTGATCATCTAAGCTGCGCTTCTTTAGGCTTTCTTGGAGCTTTTCAAAATCTATACAATAAAAACTTAAATGACAAGCATATAAAATCACACATGAACCTTAGAAAAGTGGGTTATTACTAGTTATATTTGATTTGCCTGATTTTTTTCAAGAAACATTGTTGTTTGCCTTGTCAATAAGCACATCAACAAGTGTTTTCTTTGAGAAGAAAAAAAGTATTGACATTTTAGGTGCATATGAAAGACTGTAGTTTAATAGAGTTTTCATGGACAGCCTCGTCAAAAGCCTTACTAAAATCAACATTTAAAAATCAAATCAAGCTGTTAGCTCATTTCAAGAGTTATTTTGCTACTTGTCAATAGGCATAATAACCGTCTCCCATTTCGATTAGTTTTATTGAATCCTGTATTTAATCCAAAAAGTGTGCTTCAAAATAAACAAAGTGTTCAGGTAAGTTAGAAGAGCCTGTTTGCTTCATTACTTTGCAAATAACACAGTTCTGAACTTAGGGCATAAAATTGGAAGGGTTGATTTGACTTCTCTATGTGAATGGCTGACATATTTCATGATATAAAGGAATTTCTGTATATAATACTGGCCAAATTTAAGCTAATATATTATTTACAGAAAATAATAATCTTATTTCTCAGCCAAATTATATGCTGTGGGTACACAAAAGAACAGTGCCAATGATACAGCTCCTCAAGAGGGTTCTTGAGAGCATCCAAAACACTTGCTTAAAGTATGGATCAGAGAATATTTACAATTTTACCCTGAACATTTTTGTTTATCTAAACCTGTGATTTATATATCATGACCTATACTGTAACACCTAGATCTTACCTGGTGCTTTATGAAATGTAAGTAGTGCTGTTCCTGGTGTTTCTCCATATTGTACATACGCTGGAGACATACCACATATCACTTCCAAAAATAGCTTCAAACTCTCAGTAGATGTACCCTCCTTTAATCCAGTCAAGTAAAGTCGTTGCTTGTCAATAGATGGTTGTTGATACTCTGCCACAGTTAAAGTGGCTCCATCTAATCGAAAGGGCGTTGTCATCTGTTTCTCCATGATGGATTGAACAACTGAAATCAGGGTTGGGACAAGTGGAAAATACCGGAAAATGACGGCATGGCAAATACTTCAAAAATCACTAAAGTTGCAAAACTGGCATTTATGAATAATATTGTGTTAAAACCCATGCAAAATTAAAAAAAATTCTACATTATTTTGCAGAGAGTGATACTGGAATCAATTACTAAATGAAATATGCATAGAGCATCTACTTTGAAATGATGTTTGTATACATGTAATGTACACAAGGACACAAATTTAGCCTTGGGAAATATATATATATATATATATATATATATATATATATATATATATATATATATATATATATATATATATATATATATATATATATATATATATATATATATATATATATATATATATATATATATATATGTATTTATTAATGCTGTGTAATTACAGAAATGATAAAACATTTTACAACTATGTTAGAATTACCCCTGGGATATTGAATGTCTTTATATACGAGGGGTGATCAGAAAGTTCGCGGAAAAGTGCTATTACATCGCATTGCTTTGATCGATTGCAATGAAAATTTATAGATATAAACTACCATTCATAACAAGTTGACTGAAATTAAAATTTAGAGAAGGTGACGTCAAATGTATGAGCACGAGGCGCCGCTGTGACGTCACTACGCTGGAACCGGCCCATCTGTACCCCTGGGTTGCTTCTCGGGGCTAAAACTCGTAGTTGTGTTTGAATTATTTGATTTTTTTAATGGAAAGTAATGTTCCATCATTCTTTGTACATAAGATGAAGTTTTTATGTTATTCCGCTGCGCTATGTATTCATATTAATAGGTTTCAGTCCAAAGAACAGGCCTAAAATCCGTCAATTTTTCGAGATTTTGTAAATTTTAAATAAAAAAACTTTTTTTCTTGTCAGTGTTCATCACAATAATTATAATATCAGACTTAACTATCAATATTAGGTCTAATGTCCTGAAAAGGGGTGTTTTTCGAAGTGTGCAAATAGTTTATTTTAATGCATTGACATGCCAAAACAGGCAATGGGTTCACATAAGTTGAATACTTTGCCTTTTTGACAGTACTGTTATTGGTTTGGATTTAGAATACCATTTGTTACATATAAATCTTTGAAAGTTTGCACAGAAAAAGAGTAAATATGTTGTTAAATATGCATGTAACACAGTATGGGCTATCACAGCATAACAAAATTTTACAAAACGTTCAAGTTTAAGTGGTTGTGTAGTAAAACGTCAAAATGCAACGTAAAATGGGCTGGTTCGCGCTATATAGAGTTGCCTTTACGACAGCTGTAATGCACGTAGACGACTAACATCAGGCGTATTATAACCGATCAACTGCATAAGTGTTGCAGTAGTATGTGCTGTAATTCAAGCTCTATTGATCAAACGATGTAGAAATCGCAACTATTTTCCGCGAACTTTCTGATCACCCCTCGTAGATTAGTGTGTTTCTTAATAATAGGTGTGAAACTGAGGACAGCAATTATGATCTTTTTCTCATAAAACACTGTGATAATTATACATGCTTTTCTAGTGTTTAATTAAACAATTATAACTGTTAAGTACAATCTTTGATTGGGAAACAAGGTCACTAGATACATGTATCATTAATAATTGAGACAAGTCCTTATTGGGCATAATTTCCTGAATTGTGAAAGGTGCACCAAAGAATACTGAAGTAATATTTTGACCGTTTTATTCTTTAAATTCTGGATAATTTTATTAAAATGATGTATACTAAGCTTTGTTCAGAACATGCCACAATTTGCCACAATATGCCCGATTTTTCAGGATTATACCAGTAAACCCAAGTGGCAAGGACTCGTAAAAGCCAGTATTTTCAGAACTGTTACTGAAATGCCAATTTGCGTCAGGACTTGAGAAAACGATCAATATGGCTGAGCACAAAAGAAAAAGAATCAGACTCTTCATATAAAGACAACTGGGGTCGTAAGTAACCCACTGAGTGCATAGCAAGGGTTCTTGTCAGATTGGGCAGATGCCTGGTGCACACTCATTTGAGCTGCGACATGAGATTTCCAACAATGTGATATGTGCGACCAGCAAAGCCTCAGATCAGCCTGCGCACACGCGCAGTCTGATCAGAACCTTTGCTAGTCGCTTGAATATTCTATGAGTGTTAAGCTACTGACCAATTATCATTTGGAGTTTCTAAGCTTAAAAGGACGTTGCACAGACTCTTCTGAGTCTACACATGTCAAAATGCAAAATTGTTGGAAATCATGTGTCGCTGCTCATTTTTGTTGGTTTTCTCATGTCATGTCGGATTGTAATATTCCACTTTTGTATATTATCGAATTCTTTTTTCTGATTTGATAAAATAAACTTGGCAAAAACCACTTTTGCCAGTTGGAAGCTATTATACCACATATCTTGATCTATAAACGAATAAATAGCCGCTAAATTGAGAAACCAGAGTGCCAGTAAGAAAGTGTTGCAAATATACCAATAACTAACAGCTTCAAAATGACTGCCTTGCTGCAGCTACTGGAGTAAGATGGGAGATCATCATTTGTTAAGACATGATGAGAACAGACACTCTAGCATCAGGATAATCCAACAGATCACCATTGGGTCTGAGGCATTACCATTCATAATACAATTATAGAGGAACATGAAAAGACTGGTTTATTTTAGGAATGCAAATATTCATATAATATCCATGTTATAGACTACTCTTACAAAGCGTTTGTAGGCTGCCCCACATGTATGTTAAATTTGTAGCCAACTCATCATTTAATGATACTTCTGACATTCTTTAAGAAACAACAATAAACTGAAACATGACTTCTGAAATAAACCAGAAAAGGTTCAAACAGATGTAAAGGAAGACACGAACCAAAATTTAAAACTCAAAATTAATGTTGTTACTGTTTACATACAATCAATCACTGGCGTCATCAAAAGCATACTTTAGCAAAAACGTGGGCTGGGATAAAATATTAATATTACCTGAGTGGTCTTCAAACTCTAGAACAAGACTATCTGGGTGTGAATTCAACTTTTTTCCTATGACATCATCCCCACCACTTTTTCTTTTGTTCTCAAAGAAATATACCATGCTATCAAGTGATGTAGTCTTCTTAAAGCCTGTAACAATGATCTTGTTTGTGCTATGTTTTCGTTCTTCCTCTGGACATTTTTGAAAGTTTGGTTCGTTCTCTTCGACAGTGTTTGAGTGGAAATCTTCAAAATCACAAGACTTTGGCCTATTGTTTTGCAGTTCAAGAAATGATGGTGTTTCCGTAGATGAGGTTGGAATTGAAGGAAGTTTCCTTCCTCTTGGTACAGGCTTTAGATCAGGTATTTTGTCAGGGAAATCTAGCTTGTTGACCTCTTCATTAGGCAGGCTGTCACAAATTATTTCTTCATATATTGGTTCTGCAATTTAAAAAGAAAATATACTCAATACAATGTACACATTATTTTCAATTTTATATGAAAGTGAACAATTCACTTTCTTTTAAAATTTATAATAATATATACATTGTATAAAATATATAATGCATGCCTTATGTTTGTGTGTTTACACATTGTTGGCATTAATTCAACTGATATGTCACAATAATAGTCAGATGTGTGTATTCTTAAACATCTCGTGAGTTGGTCCATAGTTTGTATTTGGAATGAAAGCATGCTTGCTATAACATAAAACAACAAATGCCAATTTGACCCCTCTGTAAAATAAGTTGAGGACTAAAAAAACTAATCAGAGCTTTTTTGTCAGTTGACAAAAATCCCTGGGTCTGCACATGCCAGCATTTAATATCAAGGTTAGTATCAGTAAGATTCACTGAAATATCAAATATTTACTAAAATCAATAAACGTCCTATTTCATAAAACGTGCAATGTTCAACATAAAACTTGGTCCTTCTTCCTCTTCTTTGGAGGCACCTACCACTTCCCTGAATTAGCTTCCTGACTTGGGTCAAGCCTCAGAATCAATTATGGCTCTGATGTAAAGCTTTAATTGGTGGGTTGGTGCCTGATGCTTGGCTGTAGCTGGGCCCGCCGTGGCTCAACTTGAGGTTTTCTTTTGCTCTGAATATCTGTGAGTTGTAAGCCCTTTTCTCTGTTTCATCATAGTGCGTTAATTTGATTATATTGTTTCTCTATGATGTTTTTGATTGATTTTTTTGATGTTTTAATTTCGCTTTGCTACCAATATTGGTTTGCCTATATTCCCAATTATGGAATGCACCAAACAGTAACCATCTCTGATTATGAGTTAATGCGTTAATAGTTAATGCAATTTTTTACTTTTGCTGGGCCGTCAAATAATATCTCGACTCAGGGGAGCTTGAAATGATGAAATGTTACTCTATGATTTATGCATACTGGCTACAGATATGCATACATTGTGTGAAATATTTAGGCTCAGTAATCATAACTTAACATAGTGACACTCATAGTTGCAGCCCTGGTTGCTTACCTTGAAATTCCGTCAGTTCATCAGCATATGATTCTTGAGATGCATTCCCCATAGGCTCAGTGCATAATGGGTCTCTGTAAATACAAAATAACGATAAAAAACAGAATAATGTTCTAAAGTTGGGTTTTATTCTAAAAGAACCATTTGAATTTGGGCCTGCATGGTAATTGTAATTTAAGTAGTCAGACATTTTTACTTTAAGTATATCTCAAGAATACCAACAACTACGACAGTTTTGATAAAGGTCAGGACCCACATTTGTACCTTATCTGTTTCTAAACTGTTTTTAAATGTTATCACGTTACAGCACTAGTGTAACAAATATGAGTATCAACTCACAGATTTAAGAGCAGTGTGAAAAAGCTGAGCTTCCACTGATGACTTAAAATCAGAAAGAAGCATAAGGGTAACTTTATCTATATAGACTTTTAGCGTTTGGCTCTCGTTTGTGATGTCTAATTGTGAAATTGTCACTTCCCATTGGTATCCTGATCAGGTTTGCTGCTTGATTGTATCGATTCAATAATATCAGTTTGATTATTGTCTGACAGAGACACATCAGTGAATTGGGGCCTGATGCTTATCTATAGCTGGACCCACTGTGGCTCAACTTGAGGTTTTCTTTAGCTCTGACTATCTGTGAGTCATGAGCCCTTTTCTTTGTTTCATCATGGTGTGTTAATTTGATTAGAGTGTTTCTCCATGATGATACATTGCATTAGTTAGGTGGCCTCCATGCGAGCTGAACATTTCTTGTACTTCAACAATGGCAGAATCTAGGGCGAAGATTTGGTACCAGTAAAATGCATTTAAGCCCCCCCCCCCCCCCGTGGCTTAGGCTGCTGTCCATTCTAAGGCAGTGGTTCTGTTGTTGTTGACTTTTTGTTTATTGTAACTCCCAATGTGGGAGTCTGTAACTGTTCTATGTTTTGTTGTACGTTACTTTATGCCCATTGTAGTATTGCAATCATCTTGATGGGGAAGAGAGAGCTGGTTGCTTCGCTTAATTTGTCTGCCTGGTGTCTCGTGATGGTTGAGCGGCTCTTCCTCCCAGTGCCATGGGGTTGTCTGCGATTTGTGATTGTTACTCTCTTACTATTTTTGTGGGTACCAAAAAGAACTGTCTCGATGAGACACTTCTTTTGACCACACAAAACATATGTTTAAACGGATGGGTAAGAAAATAATCAATAAGCCATAGCACCAGTTAAGCAAAACATTTAAGCATAAAATTGCTTTTTTCTTATCCATTATTGTATACCTTATTGTAAACATGTGTTTTGGGTGCTCAAAAGAACTGTCTCTTCGAGAGGGTTCTGTTGAGTACCCACAACATATGTTTTGGTTGAGAAATAAGAAAACTATTTTCAGTTACACACCCTTACCATTGGGCCTGATAGTGTAAGCGCTTCATAACGTATCAGTATGCGCTTATTAAAACAAATACGGTGCCTGCATGTTTGTAAGTGTAAGATACAGTGGCTTAGATAAATTGGTATTACTTAGTTAGACTAGGTAAACTTGAGTTCAAGTCACATAAGTTTGTAATATAGTGCGAGGCTACTAAATTCCATGCGACTGTAATAAGTCTTTTACAGCCAAGGTCCTCAGCTTTTTCAAAATCATGTCACCAATGATCATGAATAACCCTTTCTAAATATTGATCAAGTATTGTCTGAATAAAGCAAAATGATATTCCCTTATTACCAGCAATTTGATCTCGGATGCTTCTGCTTGCACATGCTTTTTACTGTCAAAGTTATTTGACTTTTGTACTCAATGAGCAAAAAACGCTAAGATTGTTTTCAGTCTTTTGCTCTAATTCATCACAAACATGTTAGGTTACTTAGCAAAGATCTTGTCCTCACAATATCTGAATAAGTGGAACTGTATTTTCGATGTAAATACTGTAAATCCGGAAATTTTAGCTAGAATTTTATTTTCGCGAATAGCGTTAAAAGACATGCTTGCGGCGCTAAAATTTGCGACTACTGCATGATTTACTTATATCAGTAATGGACAGATTGATTTCGCCATTTTACGAGGATTTTATTTTCACGAGACTTCGCATAAAATAAATCCTCACGAAAATTTCTGAAATTACAGTACCAAATATAATCATTTAGAATTTAGAGAAATGCTATGGGTAAATGCCTATGGTTTTCAGTAAAAATGAAAGTTCGTCAATCGTCCCTTTCTGTACCGTGAAGCTACCCTGACCCGAGTACTCATGGCAGTGAAATCCATTTTCGATATTATATGTTTCAAAGATGTGAAATTTTGGGTAGAACAATCAGTTTTACATTAAAGATATAGAAATCAGAAAACATTTATTTGAAATATCATCCCCCCCCGTGTGCCAGCAAAAGCTTTTGCCTATATATGTGTTACCATATTTTACACATTGTATGGAAGTGGCTTGCTGGCACAAGGGGTGGAAAGATGTTCAGCAGCCCAAAAACCTAGGGCCTAAGTCCTAAAATGCCTTTTCTACCGAATAAGAACTGAATGACAGTAATGAAGTTCTCTAGAACCAATCTTCCACATTGCTTTGTATTCTGTGCTAGTTTAATATAAAGCACATAAAGATTAAAAGTAGTAATGGCAAGGTGTGTGCATTTTATTCACAAGAAAAAAGTTCACTGTTATAAAATGACACATTCTTTTGATAAACGTCCTGTACTTATCGTTTTTGTATGCTAGGGAATTGTTCATGTTTTATTTTCGTCTGCTGACTTACTTCAAAATAATGTTTTTTACATATAAACCACCCGGGATGGCCACCATCGCAGTGTCAAACAATTTGGATCCAGATCAAGACCAACATTCCTTTGGTCTTCATCTGGGTTCAAATTATTTGCAAGAGGCTATTGGCAGACAAATTCTCCGCTGGCATGCAAAGAGTTATAACTGGTAAATACTTTAGTGTTCAATATGTATATTACCTCATATAGGTAACTTTCAACATAGATATACACATTATACCATAAATATTCCAACACTTTAAATTCATTTCGCCATGCTATCCTTTACAAAAAGCAAAATTAATATTCAAACGAGCTCGTTAGAATCAGTTTTACTTTCCAATGCTAAATGGGACACTATCATTCCTTCAAAAGTATTTTTATTGAGCTTTCAGTTTTTTTTTTATTATTTACGGTACATGTAGTCAAAAATGTACAGGTAACTTCTAAATTATCTCCCAAAAATCATTTTATTACAAAACATATTTTGTTTTTAAAACAATTTCATCAACTATCGTGATTCGTTTCTACTCTGCATATGAAATGTTCAACAGATATCATCATGCCTACCAAATAAATCAAGAAAAGGTGCAGAAATCACTTTTTAAATCACTTTTCATTGGCATGAAATTTCAGATTCCCTCCCCTTTCTACCCGCCATATATCTCGAATGCGCAGGAAATTTGAAAATATTTTGCTCGATGACTCTTGCCTGTAGATTCAACTATTGCACTGATACTACATGCATCACACCAGGAGCTCAAAAGCAGCGTTCTGGGAATCAGACAAATAGGCGTATAAGACCAAAACCATCAATGATCCTTACTGAAGCTTACCTTTCCTGATGCTTACCTTTTAAAACCAGGTTCATTTAATGGTACTGCTCTCTGTTTTATCTCTGATGAATGTTGGCGGTTTCTTGAAGGTTGTTGTTGAGAAGACATGTCTGTAGAAGATCGCATCTCAATGTGGTTTTCGTTCGGTTTTGGTCGCATCTTGGTGTTGGTTTCGTTTATTTTAGCTACAAAATTGCGTTTCTTTGGAATTGGAGGCATCTGAAATTTCTCTTTATTAGTAGCATTGGTTTGATCACTTGTGATTTTCAATTTGTCTGTTTCTGACACACTCACTGCGTTTTCTATCTTCTCTTTGTCTTCTGAGAGGTTTCCATCTGGTTTAGAAAGTTTCTCTGAAGATTCTAAACATGGTACTAAATTAGATTCTTCTGTTACTACTTTCTTGCATTCACGTTGATGGGGTAGTATTGGGTGCAAATACGTTGGATCAATTGACTGTTGTGATTCATTATAATTTGTGTACCCGCCAGATTCTATGTTTTCTTTTCTTAAATGTTTAGGAATTAAGTATGTGTTATCAATTTCTGGTGATTGAAGTCTTTGTTCAGTATGGCCTTGTAACCTTGCATGCTGATCGTGGTCAACGTGATAAATAAAAGGGACATTAGGAGGGTACATTCTAGGATATTGATACATAAAGTTTTGAGCCATAAATTGTGGATACATCAGTGGGACTGGTGAGGCACTCATTCCTGTATCCTGGTTGGGATTATAGACAGCTTGGTATGGCATAAAACATTGTTGTTGTGCATGAGAAGTCACAGACAATTGATTATAACCAGGGTAATACATGAACTCTTGAGGAAGATTCATAAATGGATTTGGATACATGTGCTGTCTCTCTGACCCAGATGTTTTAGATGGTTCATTGTCAACCTGCTGCACATCAGACTGGTTTGGGTTTTGAAGGTGTTGTGGCAATGAGTCTTCTCCCCCTTCTCTCTTCTTACTTTTTCTGGGAGCGGCTACAGGACGAGAACCTAAATGCTCTGCACTGTTTGGACCTTTATATATAGGTATCATTTCTCCCGATTTACTGTTAGCATCGATAATTCTAGATTCTTGCTGTTTGGAAATATCCACTTGACCTGTGTCTATTTTATTTTCTATTGAATCCAATTTCTTAGAACTGCGTGTTCTCTCAGTGGACTGTTGTCCAGCCGCACTGTTGTTGCTTTCGTGTTTATCAGAAGTGTCTTTTGGACACTGGTTATTACAGGCGTCTGAATCTGTCCCAGAAGTTTGTTTGGCTTTATGAGTTCCTTTATAACCACTGCCGAACAAATGGGAATCAGAAAAGGTACTCCCAAAGCTGTCAGAGTTTATGTTACCAGAGTCATTCCTTTCAGTGGAGTTTTGTTCTCTGTCTCGATTAGTTGTGTGCGGAGATACGTCTACTCTTGATGTCTGATCACTAGTGTTGAGTCCCAAACCTGTAGCTTGAAATGGTAAGCTCTCTCCAGCAAATAATTCACTTGATGAAACTGATGAGTAATTGTCTTCATCAACAACAACCCAGCTCTCAGCTACTCCTTGTTTCTGAAAAACAAAATTGTAATAAACGTATTCAAATGTCTAGGTGCAGCTATTGAGTGAAGCTTGAGGTACCTATACAGGCCTCCAGATACGAGTGCAAAATTTAAAACTATTTTTCACATTTTTAACCAAAACATATGTTGTGGGTAATCAAAAGAACCAGCACATTGAGATGGTCCTTTTGAGCACACAAACACATGTTTATCATATGACGTCGCGTCTGAGAGTGAAATAACACCATGCAATAAAATCGATAAACCACTAGTGGTTTATAGATTTATGGGAAACGTTATGACGTCCATAACAACGTTGCGTACATAACGTATTTACGTCAGAAATGAGACTTCAAAGTAATCTTAATATCATATGATAAATAGAATCTCACATTCGTGCCCTTGTATTATTGAATTTGTTAAACTCGTTGCGAAAAAGAGATGAAATGCTCAGCAAGCCTCGCATTTTATCTCTTTTCCCCAACTCGTTTAATAAATTCAATAAAACATGAACACTCATATAAGGTCCTCTATGTAATTGATGGGTAAGAAAATAGTTACAAGTTGAGGCTAGATTCATCAATGTCTGGACTGTTTGCATGTATATGTTAGCATGGCCTTCATATTTTTCTAAACTTTGTGTATGTGAGAGTCTTGTCTCTGGCAAGACTGACTGCGCTTTTTCAGATGCATGAGTAAGCATTAACTGCTAGCCTACTACATAAGTTAAAATACCATGAGGTGATTCAATGAATAATTTCCTAAACTCTTTGCTTGCTGGGAAATTTTTTAATGGTTTCCTTATTTTTAGAAAAAAATCCTCCATGAACACTATCAGAGTGTCAGAGGGTTTTGATTAATATCAGGACATAGATTCTGATGGTCCTGATCTGGCAAAGGTTATCAGAAATATCAAGCGAGTATGATCAAGAAATAACATGTGGCACCAGGAGGACCACACAACCATTACAAGACACCAGGAAGACAAACAAAGTAAAGCAACCAGCTCTCTCTCTTCTCCATCAAGCTAATTGCAAAACTAGAATGGACACAAAGTAACGCATACAAAACATAAAGCGATTACAGAATCTCACAATGGGAGCAACAATCAACAGCGAATCAACAACAACATAACCACCGCCTTAAAATGACAGCAGCCTAAGCCAGAGGGGGGGGGGGGGGCTTAAATACATTTTAATTGTACCAAATCTTTGCCATAGATTCTGCTGTTATTGAAGCACAAAATGTTAAGCTCGCATGGAGGCTGAAGTTCGGGCTTCCTACTTATTGCAACGTAACAGAAGCTGCTACACGTAGGAAGGACAGAGTAAAATTATATGTACACACGCACATAAAAGTTCCAAGGGGTACTCTATGGGTCATCTACGAGGGTTTTGACGCATTCGTACCATTTTCAAGTTTTGCACTTAACCCTTCGCCTGCTACAAAAAGACAACATCTGAAAATAACGTCTGCTGCAATCGTATGCTTATGCACCAGTCATATGTAACGACGCCCCAAGCCCAGGGGAACAGCTGGGACTTTTAATCTTCATTCAGTGATTCCCTGCAATACCCAACACTGAAGGGACAGCCAGCCGGTAAAACAGTCTGTTTTCAACATTGCACTGCCACGTTTGCTTACGTTTATAAAATCCCTGGCATTCCCCCAGCATGTTGGGACAATGAAAAGGTAAAACACAGCACATTTGCCAAGCTTTTAATCCCCTCTCCCAGGTTAGGGGCCATGCTACATTGATTCAATGACTGATTTCGACATACAGACAAACAGAAGGAGCCGTCTGATCTGGGTCCACATTTATAACTACAAATATGTTTTAAATGGACTGACAGACAATACAGCCGACAAATGGGCCTCGACGCGAGAAAACCTGTACTCATGGGTTTGCGAACAACAAAGGCACAGACCAGCCTGCGCATCCGCGCAGTCTGATCAGCACCTTTGATATTCGCTAATTGGAAAGTTGTTACAAGCTAAATTCCGATTTTCTAGCTTGTCACTGTAGCTGAGCAGGCTGGTTTGAATCTCACTTTGTGGGAAACTTCAAAGACAGGTTTTCGCGAGTCACGGCCCATATAGCAGCCTATTTAGAGTTTAGCAAAGATATGACTAGCGTATCCCATTTAATGGCTGGGCCATTTCAAATGAGTCAAAGCTAGTGTACACTCTGCATTGCTATCCGTATAACAAGATATAAGGTGACAATGGTGAATTAACTTCAAATACTGACCACCGTAAACAGGCTGGAAAAAATAAATTTATATGTAAAGCCGAACATTAAAAATGTTGGTTAACTATGCTCCTACCTACCCACCCAAAACAGGCCCTATTCCCCTCCAAAAATAGTGCCTTTCTGGGAATCTTTTTTTCTCTCTTTAACAAACCCTTCTTTAAAATCAATAAAAGCTGTATTTCAATTAAAGAAATGTTACAGAGACTAATATTGTATACATTCTTACCTTATATACAGCATTTGTAGACCTCTAAAGTGTTAGTAAGAAGAGGTCATAAAATTATGCTGAATTTCTAAAAAAAAAAAGACCTACCTTCCTACCCAAACTGAAATTGATGGGTAGGAGCACGGCAAACAAATATACTTTAAGGATGGACTAACTGGTAAACCATTAACTTTATGTTCATGAAATGCATATCTTGTTAAGGTAGAACTTTATTGTTACAGTTTTAGATAAAGAGTAGCAAAAATGCTTATTTATCTTTCTAAATAAAGCCAATGGAATGTTATAGTCACCATTGCAAACACAGTTTTAGAGAAATGGCAATAAAATATGGCTTTGATGAAGTTTTCAGTTTGCTACAGCCACAGTTTCTGGGAAAATCAAGGTAGTAGAACAAAGTATGACATATTAGCGCATGTTGACGAAATAGGTTTGACAAATAGGTGGGGAAACCTATTTTGAAACATAAGCGAAAAAGAATGGAAGTTGTACAATACTTCAATAAAAGACATCAAGGAAGTAAAACTAGCTCATTTTCAATATAAAATTAATAAAAAAAATTAGTGACAAAATCGTTTTTATTGAAAATTAAGAAGATAAATAATAATGGATGCTCTTACATAACGAACACAGGGAAACGATAGAAGACTTATTTTTAAACTGTACTAAGGTAAAAGATTTATAGAACAAGCTTCAAAGTTGGTTAAATATTAACTGTAATATAGATTTGCAATAAGATGATAAATCACTTATATTCTCATTACAAAAACCAAGAAGCATAGAAAATTATAATCTATGTTGAGCACACTATTATAAATATAAGAACAAGTTTACAAGAAACACCCTTAGTATACAGAACTTCATCTAAGCACTTAAAATTTAATTTATTTGTGCAAAAACATAACCGGTTTGGAAAGTTTATGACCAAATGGTCAAGAGTATACAATTGTTTTACTAACAATTAGTATGTAGGCTGTGTCCTGACACAATATAGAAAATACTTAAAATATAACCACAACTTTACCACCTAACATATAGGTCTCCACTATGTTAAGGAACAGTGTATATGTTGTTTCGTCCTTACAGACTCTCTAGCTTCACAGTATTCCAAACAACTATGTCCACGCTGTTATTTTATGTTAAGAGTTTCCGTCAATCAACTATAGATACATATATTTGGTTACTCCTAAAATAAGTTTACTGCTTTTCTTGTAATATCCAGAACAGAGTGTTTAAAATTATACTTATCCTTAATTCTTCTCCCCTCTTGTTCTTCTTTCCTTTCTTTTCTGCATACATGTACTAGTTAAGTGTTAAAAAGAATAGCAATTAATGAGAAATAAGAAAACTAATTACATACTCTTATCTAGAGGCCTGCTTTTGTTTTAATCTGAGAAAAGATAGAAGTACTTACAGGCAGCCAACCATCAGGGATACTATTTTCAGGACAACTATCAAAGACAACCCCAACAGTTTTCTCATCTATTTTCACATTCCATGGTTCCATGCTCATGCATTTAGCTGCATCTGCAAATAAAATGAAAGTATGATGGACAGTTAGACTTGTTGTAGGCTTTTGCTGCTTTTAATAATAATAATTGCAAAGTAGCGGATTAATGACATAAAACCATAAAACATTTTATTCCATTCTCGCATTTTTCTTCTTTCTCCTCATTACTTTCCTCTTGTTATTTTATCTTTCTAAGCATGCATATTTTACACTTAGCCATTTAGGACTTGTGTAACTGTCTTTGAGTTGGCTGCACTTCCTAGATACGGTTGTTTAGACATTTTGCCAGGTTAAGCAGCTAGCTAGTTAGCTTCTTATAAATATATTCCTTGTATGCCTAGTCAGCACTTCTTTCAAAATAAAGGCAGGGGTTATTTGGCCATTATAAGTCATTGAATTCACTCAAAATGAAAGGTTTACATTAAAACAAAATCCAACATAATTATGGTGTTTATCACTAGTTATATTTTACGCTGATTGATTAAACAAGACGACTGTGCAAGCATTAACATGCGCACACTTAAAAACAGATATTTTATTCCATTTTTTCGCCTTTACTTCTTTTTTCAAAGCTTTTACTATTATTTGTTGTTTCTTTCTAAGCAAGCATCTTTTGGACTTAGACTCAATCCCCATTAATAATGATAATCGGAAACGAAAGCCGCACTTTAGAAACACAGTTCAGAAGTTTTGTACTTCATTATTATATGATCATCCTGAACGTGTAACCCCAGTTTAGTGCCATAGCCAAGATATATGTTACCGAAGCGCCTTATACCTTACATTTGTATAATAGCTCAGACACATTGTACCTAATCCGAAATATGATACTATATTTTAGTAGCAAAGCCCAGACATTAAACCAGCACTAATATACTCCTCAAAATAATTGAAGGACCAATGCTATCAATTATAACATTGATGCATTTTGTGTAGAACTTATTTTGAAAACCAACTTTACGATCTAACCTAATTTTTTCGGACATCATTGGCGCCCAATTGCCAAGTGAAACGGCAAAAAAAAAATGGTAGAAAATGTTACTAACAAGGATTTTTTTGTCATTTTGAAACATGACCTAAATGCAATGGAATGTCATTTTTGTGTGTGATCCATCGACCACAGAACTGCGTGAAATGAATGAAAAAATGCTTTTAGATGCTGACATCTCTGTTTTCACATGATTGTATGGCGTTTTAATTCCGTCGATAAAATCCACCTCTTCCTGTGAGAGAAAATTGCCACTTTTGGCTGTAGCGTAATGGCCAGTCTATGGGTTCAGACAACTTGTTTTGGCGTTTGTCTGTGACAATCTTTAAACAATTCGCCGGGACATCTTTCTAACACTCAAAGGCAAAGAATGACGATTGAAAATCTGATTCTTAATGGCCAAATACACACATTGTTTTCAGAAAACAAAACAGTGTCAAAACTCCATTGTCAGAGATGATCAAGGGGTCGCGAGTTCGATCCCGGTCCGGCCCCATACTTTCGTGGAGATTGATCATGAAATGATTTCTACGGTCATTCTACTCCTTCCGCTGATTCATTCAAGAAGGGTTGTTGTCAGTTACAAGCGAAAGTATGTGCACGAATTACTGGTTAACCGCTTGTTCAAGCCTGCCCAGGAAAAAGTGTGGTCAGGTGAACTGACCGTCCCGCAATGACCATAGCTGTTGACTTGGGACGTAAAGCAAACAAACAAACAAACAAACTAACATTGTCAGAGATGAAAATACTTGCTTCCCAGTATATTGAAACTGTTTGAAGATTTTTTTTGCATGTAAGCTGAACTGTTTACAACAAAGTTTAATTTAATGTCATTTTCATTCTACTCGATTGACCATTAAAGAATTTCTTTACCCCACCCACTGCCTTTTTGAAAGAGTGTTTTAGGGTATGTGCATTTGAGACACAGTTATGGCAGAATTAGGCATGGAAATCAGTAATAATGATTCTTGACTTATGGGCATAAAGAATATAAGGCTTTGGGCCAAGTTTTACAGAATTTACATGTTTGAGCTAATTATACTCGCATTTAAAAATTTTGGTCCTTTAATTATTTTGAGGAGTATATATTCCTCACTATAATAACGCTCATTAATTATTTATCGCATGACGTAGCGTCTGGGAGTGATATAACGCCATGCAATAAAATCGATAAACCACCAATTAGTAACGTAACGTACTGACGTCCGTTTTTACTTTGCAAAAAAGATGGCAAAATCTTGACGTTTTCACGTCAAAATTCGAATTTTAAGTATTTTTTATGTCATGTGATAAATAGAATCAAATATTCGTGCTCATGTTTTATTGAATTTATTGAACGAGTGAGGAAATGGGATAAAATGCGAGGCTTGCAACGAATTTAAAATTCAATAAAACATGAGCAATCATGTAATATCCTCTATTTCATTATCAGGATGAAGAATAAGATACATCATGTTAACACATCAGACGTCTGGTAACTAAGTAAAACTTACTCACCTTCTTATCTGTGGAAGACAGATAATTTAAAAGCTACCTTATTTCAGTAGCCATCAACAAGTACATCATGCTACCTTATTCACATCGGATAGACGGCAATCGAAAACGTTAATACTATGGACGAACGTAGATAAAAAAATCGTCAGAAACAGAGTTTTCAAATGCCATTTGTCGCCCGACTGTGACAAATGGCAATCGAAAACACTGTTTCTAACGTTTTGAACCGCGTTCGTCGATTGTTAAGAGCGTTTTCGATTGCCGCCTATCCAAACCAATATTGTTATTTCTTTATCAAATCTCGAATCACTTCCTGTCCCACCTCTGGATTCGCCCATGGTACCCCAACCAGCCATGCTACCACCAAGCTGTAGTTTTGTATTCAGTCACACCATACGAAAGTACTTCTATATCAATTTTAAGCGTCTTTATTTATTTCCTGTCCACTAATATTCAAGCTTTCACTCATTATTGGTGGACAGGAAATAAATAAACTGCAACACAATGAAGAGGCACTCCAAGGGGAAACACTTCCATAAATATGTGGCACCTTCCCAGTACTCCCAAATTAAATACTCTCTTAAGTCAACTGTTCCCCAAAAGTAAGTGAGTATGTCCAGGAAATGCCACACTCACATACAGCAGACCAAACCACGGCACCGTGAGGAAGAGGCAAAGAAGGATAACAGTCACATGGCAAGCAGAAGACAATAAAAGTACAGCTCTTTCTTCTCCAGCGAGATGATTGCAAAACTAGAACGACACAAAACACTACATAACAAAACAAGGACCTAACACAAAAAAAGCCACACTGAACTAAATAAACAGAACCACTGTCTTAGAACTGACAGCAGCCGAAGCCTCCCGGTGTGTGTGTGTGTGTGTGTATGGGGGGTGCTTAAAATCTTTGCTCTAGATTCTGCTGTTATTAAAGTGCAAAATTAGTTTAGCTAAAAAGCTGGTGTGGAGAATTCATAACTTTATAAACGTACCGTCAAAAAGCAAATAGCCATATCAATAAATGCACCAGTCATTTGTATGCCCGGCCAAAACGGCCGAGGATACCTTTGAAGACATAGCAGGGCTTAAGTGCCGGAATTAGACCTAGGATGTGTCCCTGCAGTGCCGTGGATGTGCCGGGGTTTTAATTTCTTTCTTAAATAGCTAGGAAAGCAGCAGGGGCTTTAGCTGTTTTTAGCCACATCATGAGAATACATGTTTATGCCACAAGCTCATAACTAAGGGAGAGATCAGCCTGTGAATCTGTGCCACACCTTTTTGTCAGTGCCTAGATAGTATATTTAATACTCTTACTTACCAAATCCTAAATTTGATGACTTAAACTGGTCTCTGTAGCTGAGTTCGCCAGTTTGAATTTTTATTGGATTTCTAAATCCCCAAAACAGGTTCACTCATGGCTCATGATGTGGCATTGACATACAAATGTAGTTTTTATGTTTGATGTGCCTATTTACCTGCATTTACACATTTCTTTGTTAAGGTCCTTAATATTTGATTTTCAAATGTATTCTAAATTACACACATGAAGCCACTCCCAAAAAATGTTTCGTTTGGAACAACTCTTATTTTTTGTGTTCTGGTGTTCAAGAATACAGAGACATAAACAGTTGCATTGTTTTATGCTAAAGGCTCCCGAGTGAAAGTGTGTGTGTGTGTGTTCAAATTCACTGAAACCACTAGACTAACTGATGCCAAAGTTCATGTGGCACCACCATGGGATACATGTAGGGGAAAAGATCGAAAGCTTTTTCAAACGATTTAGGTCATTTGTTGTTATTCATTATTTTCAACCCCCGGGGCGGGGCATTTATCAAGGATTTTACAACAAATTTGGCCCCACAGTGCTGGGCTTTAAGCAGGGCTTTGAAAATTGAAAAGTTGAAAGCCCCGCCCTTCCCCGGCCCGGAGGGGTCGGGAGATACAAACGACTGGTGCATAACATACTGTGATGGCTTGCAACTCACAGAGTGTCAGAGCTAAAGATCCCCACTCCCACCCCCAGTCTCAGCCATAGACAAACATCAGGGACTGACCAACCTATAAAACTGTTTTAAGTCAGCGTTGTCATTGTCATTATTCTCGAAATTTGGCATTTGTCCTTCCCTTTTCTAAAAAAAACTGGGAGGCTAATGTAGATTGTCATCATCAGGAGTGCACTCTCGCTCATTGGATTAACAATATCGGCATTATTTGTTGACAGGGCGGAATGTTACAGAGCCCTCGCGTTTTTAACATAAATTTGATGGTAATTTGTCATTTTCCGTCCAAGCTATTTACCTTCTCCATTTTTGAATAAAACAATCCACCGTATGCCGCCAACTGTTTCTTCACAGATTTTATCCACAGCATCGAAAACACCAGCATCTCGCAAAATAAATTCAACTTCCTCCTTAACAATATGAGGTCGAGTTTTAAGTAATGCGCATTTCTGTGTTTGATCTGACATATTTCTAAACAAGTTTTAAATGTATCATCGAACAGTTAAAAACGCTAAACGGATATGTAGGCTACATTATTTATAATCCATAATTTATCAAACAGTTTGAACAAGAGTTTGTGTTTACTTTCGTTTTCGTTTCGGAATTCCCCTTCTACTGATTACCTGTTATTGGTTATCTTTGTACTTCACAGGTAGAAACCAGCGTTTCGCTACTTGACAAACAAGGTTTGACTTTAATAAAAAAAAATCATATGACCATAGCGCGCGAACTTATCTCTCTGAGCATGTATGTAATGCGACATACATGCTGAGGTTAAAGGCAGCTTAAATCGAGGAAATGAGTAGAAATATATCGATATATCGAAACAATTTCATTGCTGCACGGTGATGTCGCCTGCTTTTTCGACTGTTCTCTTTACCAGAACCCTTTTTGCTGTATAGTAAGAGGTTGGATGTAGATAAAGACTCAGACCTAAATTGAGTCATCTAGCTAGCTAGACTGGATACTTATAATGGATTTTCAGTATTGAATACATATGTAATTGGGAGCGCAGTGGCTCAGTGGTAGAGTGCTTGACTCGAGACCAAAGGGCCGCGGGTTCGAGCCTCACCGGCGTCACTGCGTTGTGTCCTTGAGCAAGAACATTAATCCTAGCTTAGTACTGGTTCAACCCAGGAAGACCCGTCCCTTTATAATTGAAAGATTGTTGATGGGACGTAAAGAATTAAATCAAACAAACAAACAAAAACATATGTAATTAACCCCCTGCCAGCAACTCAACAGTGGACCGTCATCGGCCCGCCATGTTTTACACAGCGACCCAGTATGGGTTGCCAACATCCCCTCTCTCCCAGCTGATCTGCTCGGCCCGACATACTCTAAGAAGCGATCGCCTATAAATAAATTCATTCATGATACTGCTTTAAATGTGTTCTACTTTTAACATCTACATCATTCTTGTTGCAGCACTTATATTAACGCTTCCTACAATATTTAGTAGGTACGTCCACATGTAAACATGCACAAAGATAATGTTTGTGGCCGTTCTTTGGCTGTAACCAGCACTGTGCCGGCTGGTTTTATGGTTTTGTGAGGTTTTTTGTATGTCCGGGAGCACCCAGAGTGGTTCTGGTTTTAAAAGCGTCTCCGAAGACGGGGCCACGGCTTAAAGTACATGTAAGAAAGAGGGTAAATATCAGGTTTCGACAAACCTGACCCAGGATAACAAAGGGAAAGTGACAACTTCACATGAGACATCACAAACCGGTAGTTATTCTGATTCTAAAGTGTCTCGGATGACGGGGCCACGGCTTAAAGTCTCATCCGACAGACTGTGAGAAGCCGGGAATCGAACCTGCAACCCTTGGTTTACAAGACAAAAAAACTTTTTGTGGCTTTCCTTGGTATAAACCAGTTCCTACGGGTTGGTTTAAGATTTCTGTGATGGTTTTATGACGGGAACACCCAAAGGCTCACCGAAAGTGGTTTTATGGAGAATCCGGGAATCGAGCCTGGGTCCCCTGGTTTACAAAACATAGGTTTATACCCTACACCACGCGCAAAGGTATTGTTTGTGGCCATGTTCCTTGGCTATAATTGGTTTATGGTTTTGTGGTTGTATGCCCAAGAGCACCTGAAGGCTCAACCGGTTGTGGTTCTGATTTTAAAGCGTCTTAGAAGGCAGGGCCACAGCTAAAAGGCTCGTCCGACAGACTGGGAAAGGCTGGGAATAGAACCTGCGACCCCTGGTTTACAAGACATAGGTTTATCCCCTACACCACGGCGGCTTGCGCAAAGATACAAACAGTATCATTTGACTTGACGATCTGATTGACTGTCTGACTGTTTTCGGTTCTATAGACGGTGTGCCGCGACCCCAGCGCATAATAAAGCGTACACGACACACCTAGTTGTATGCACCCACTAAGGCTTCAAAACTTAAAATGTAACTAAAACAAACATACATGTACAAATTAAACTTACACATCTAACATTTACATGAGATACCCTCCCAGGTCCGGATCACTCTTCCAAACTCTTCTGATATCATACATCTATGTTATGCCTCACATTTCATGAGGATGCTATAATGCAGACACGAAAAATATTATTGTGAATACATGTACTGAATGTATACTGGAAATGCAAACTTTTAGTAGAAAATGTAACTTTTCACTTTTAAAAAGTGTGCAGAACAATAACAATAGTTCATGAAATTAGATTATTTTTGATTATACAATTGATGACCGAGTTGGATGTTTCTAATAACTAAATACCGGAACAGCTATACCAAAATCGTTTAGAATGTATTTTAGCAATGACTAAAATCGCATGTCACAATGCGCATATTTTGAAAGTATATAACCGACAGTAGATTAAAAATGCCCTGCGTTGGTACTTTATGTCCAAAAGAAACTGTGTAAACCAGAACAAAGGAAAGATAATTCTTAAACTCTTCTCATTAGGCAGAATGAGTTTAGCTATGAGTTGACGTTTTGGTTCATTTCAATAGAAAATAGTGGCAAGCAAAATAATAAAAATACCTTGGGAGTAGAAATCAATCAATTTGGTGATAGCTAACGCAAAATTATGAGAAGTTCTTATGTCATCGACAAAGTATGAGGGGTTGAGGTACCCACCCACTTCATGTTAAGTAAGGGTGGTATTATTAGGAATATTTTTCTTAAATGTAGAACTAAAAAAGCCACATTTGTTGGTCGATGAAATAATTTTCATACATTGTTCGCTACAAATAAAGCAAAACATTTACTCAATAGACATTTTCGTGCTCTAGTAGAGCCACAATTTATAGTAAAAGTATAAAGAAAAATCGAAAAAGTCCATTTTTGAAGGTTTAAACGTAAAGGTGTAAGTCGTGCAAGCAGTGGTCGCATAATATACAGTATATATTTTAATAAAACAGAAGTTGGGACCAAATCGTTAATTTGTCAAATCATGATCGTAAATAAGGTCCCCAATTTTCCCTCTTTTTTCCTAATAATTTGCCTAAAATTTTCGCCAGTGTATAAACCTCTACTCATTATGAGAATGCGTAGCACCTGCACGCCAAGTCCTTTTTCTACAAAGATGAAACCACCAAGTAGCCATTGAATCTAGTTTCCAAATATGTTTTACTTGATGGCATTTTATGAACGCGTTTTGGAGTTATAATGCCATGCTACGAACTTACCAAATGCCCCTCGTATATGACTGTACAGTCGGAAACCCAGAATTTAAAAGTGATAATAATTATGGTAATAGTTTTGGTGTCCGGATATTGTGGGTAAATACCGTTTTCTATTTCAGTATGTATATACAAACTGTAGACAAGTTTTCAAATTAGAAGGTTAATTTTATGCAATCCGTCATATTTGTATCGCATCATAGGAAAGCCAATCTTGGGATAAAATAATTGTCTATGACTATTGGCTGCTGCAATTCTAAAATGGTCTATTCCAGAGACATGCTCATTCACGTAAACACTACAGTATTTGCTGAAGAAATCAAGCAAATAGTCAAAGATCAGACTGCTCATATTTGGCTTTCCTGTCTATGTCATTTGTTTCAGGCTCTCAAAGGTTTAAAACCCACACCGGGTAAGCGGCAATCAAAAACGTAATCAACAATCTACGAACGCGGATAAAAATCGAAAGAAACAGTGTTTTCGATTGTCATTAGTCGCCAGTGGGACGACAAATGGCAATCGAAGACACTGTTTCTATTGATTTTTTTATCTACGTTCCTCTATAGTATTGGCGTTTTCTATTGCCGCCTACCAGGTGTTCCACACTGTGCTTGTCATACTCTGCTCAAGGTATTAAACTCTTGGAATGCATGCCCTATATGTGATGTTTTCGAACATTGAATGGTCTTCACAGACTGCTATGGACTTGTTATTTGACAATTTGCTAAGAACTAATTGACGGCACATTAATTTAAAAAGAAACAATGCGCATCGCTGATCTCATACTAATTATTTGTACTTTTAATTTATATGCGACCTACTGTTCTTAAATATTAGGATATCAAAATGAAAGGTAAGAATTGATTACAGTAAAGCCATAACAGATAGACGGATCGTGTTTTTTGCATTGTATCATAAAATGTATATTTCACACTAGTGATGAACAAATATCATGATCTCAATGATAAGAATATGAACTGCTCAAAATGCATGGACAATGCTATATCACTGCGGAAAATGTATACAATATGTGCTCGTATGCACATTTTACGTTTGTACATTTCATCATCGCGGCAGTTGTACAACTACGTATCATATCGGGGGGGGGGGGGGGGGGGTGGGGATGGGGAGGGGAGGCACTCACTATTTATAAAAGATGTGGGTACATGTACATGATATAGGGACATGCAAATCAACCCAAATAACCAGCGGAAATGGGGCTGTGCAGCCTGAATTGATGCTGTCATAACCACGTGATGCTCAATTTCATTATCAATCCTCGTAGTCTCGCAAGAGCCATCGCTGCTTGCACACACGAATGGATGATGGCTCAGAACAACATTTATGCCACTTGTCCCAATAGATGGCTGTGCATGAACGCTTATCGCGTTTATTTATCCGTATATACGATGAATTCAAATCTCACGCACTGGCTGTTGGTTGCAAACCACGAGGACAGATTTTTCCGGATCCGCGACTCGTTTCACTGGACCCTTGTTGCAGTTCAGTATCTTGTTACGGTCAGATGCTCAAGATAAGTAGTTGTGATGGTCTGCCATGTTTTTGAATAGTTAGTTACTACGAGGTGGTACCCAACAAAAGGTAAAAGTTGGCATGTGCGTACAGCTAAGATTCAAATCGGTCTGCGCATCCACACAGTCTGATCTGAGACGTAGTTTTCTGCTTGAAGAAACGTTGTACCATTGGCTACCCACAGAGCGTCCATTGAAGACTCAGATCAGACTGCGCTGATGCGCAGTCTGATCTGAGTCGTCGATGGGCGCATATGCCAATGTGTACCTTTTGCTGAATACCGGCTCATATGGGACCGCTCATGCTATAATAGTGCGTACATTACATTGCATCTAAAATATAAGTCTTTTATCACGCATGCGTAAGAAATATCTGACATCTGGACAAGATCTTCATCTTCTTCTCTGCTTTGTGACTGTGAACAGTGCATCCTCATACAGTGTCGTCTTAGCCTCCACTGGCCGTTACTGCGATAAGTACCGAGCTCTCATGGGCATTGTGCTGGCTCCTTTGCATAATCTAACTTCTTCACCCCTCCACGACTTCGGACTATTTAACATTAATTGGACCAATCTCATTATATTTACTCGATCGGACAAAATGAGAGAAAAAGAAAAACAGCCCGAGGCCGATGTCACAATGCATAAAGGTCTACCGTGCAATCGTCAAGTACGTAGATATGTATCTATAGTGACAATAAATTAGCAAGTTTCAAGGCATAGGCGATGAATCTATCGATGCACCTACTGATAGTAAATACTGTTTTGATAACTGGATAAAATATAAGAAATAATATTTGGGGTAAGAACTTTGGTTACGTACGGTAAGTCTGCTGCATTAAAAGCCTTATCGGGTATAGACGACGATCATCGAACATCGTTTTCTGGCACCAAACGAAAACGTGCTCTAGCAGTAAAACCATAAAAAACAGTGTGATAGCAGAACGCAAAAATAACGTTATTGATTGCAAAAGAAAGGGTTTTTGTGAATTGGAAACGCATTTATATATGAAAATTGCGTTCAGGATCGCCACCTTTACCCGATGCTAGTGTGCACATGTTTAAGTTCATTATGCTGACCTTTTCTATCAAGACATTCAAATACTATCTTGAAGATACTCGAAACTCGAACATGGCTAATGAGGCGAGTTTATGGATATTTTGAACGGCCACTGAAGTTAGGTATTGTAGTGACATTACCGACACATCTTGGATGGTCCCTGAAGATAGGTTTTGTAGTGATGTTACGGACACTTTCCGCGTTAAGAGGGACATCTCGAAAAGACGAAATAACGAAAAGACGTCAGGATAACGAAAAGAACTAAAAGACTTCAGTTTCACGAAAAGACACCAGACGAAAAGCCGCCACGCGAACCGCAAGCCTGACTATATATCAATGCTTGCAACTTTAAAGAGTGACTTTATATATCTGTGCTATAAGTACCACTATCTTAGGGAGCCCAGTGGCTCAGTGGTAGAGTGCTTGAGTCGAGAACGAGAGGCCGCGGGTTCGAGCCTAACCGGCGTCGCTGTGCTGTGGTCCTTGAGCAAGACACATAAATCCTTGATAAATACTGGTTCATCCCAGGAAGACCCGTCCCTACCTAAATGAAAATTGTTGATGGGATGTAAAGAATCAAATCAAACAAAACATACAAACCACTATCTTATGACTGGCCCATTGGGACCAGTGCACGATAGTTCGGTACCGGTGCGTATTGCATCAGCGAGCAGTGAAGACTCAGGCGAATATGCGCTTATGCGTAGACTCACCAGAGCCTTCGCTGATGATTCGAAGATGATTTGCTTTACGTCACAAATAACCATTTTTCATTTAAGTCGGGTTCTGTCTTCCTGCGTTGAAATAGTTCTAAGCAGCGGATAAAGTGTCTAGCTCAAGGACACAACATTGAGGCTCCGCCGGCTGTTAATCTTGAACTAGCACTGAATCATTCGATCTCCATTACCAACTTAGTAGGCCTTGAGCTGGCTATAGACCCCCTCCCCCTAGGGGGAATTTTGTACACTATAATTTTCTAAAACTACATTATATAAGACACAAAATAAAAGCTATTAGCCCGCTGAGAGTGGCAGCGTTAACGTGTAACGTCACGTTATATACGTTACCCCTCTAAATAGCATTAAACGTCCCTAAATATGTCTCAACCATGACATGTTCCTACATATTTGCATGCTGACACAGGTTTATGAACTACTTATAACACAGTTACATATTTCTAGTATTAATTTTATCAATATCTTCAGTTATTACCGTTGTATACGTTACTTAGTGTTTCCTGCCGTATTTCTTAGTATCAGTATGGTATTTAATTACTATACGTGTATTACATCTGTCACAGAATATAGTAAATCTATAAGGCTGCTACTTAAATGATTAAAAGGTCTTTATTCTGGTCGCTTAGACTATTTTTCAGGCCCATGTTACGTATGTTACCCTCAAAATAGCTTTAAACGTTCAAGTTAATGTGTCTAACATGCCCTGTTTATACTTATTTGCATGCTGGCACAGGTTAATGTACTTCTTTTAATTAGGTTTAGCTATTTTAAGTATTCACTTAATTAATTCCTTGAGCTTTAATTGTTATGTGCGTTGCCAAATGATACATAAGTTATTCTGAGTATCTGTATAGCAGTTGTTGACTATACATGTATAAAGTCTGTCAGAGAACTTAGAAAATTTATAAGGCTGAAATAAATTGACGTTCCTTATTGATTTATGGTGATTTAAACTATTATTATAATGTGATCTGTCAACCTTCGCTGTTTGCTCATATAAACAATAGATACCATGCATTCAAAGCGGAAGTTCTGAAAGACAGTCACTATGAAACAGCTCAGTTCTGGTCAAGGTATGTGTATATAATTCAGATGGTGTTGACACTGATTAGGACAACAAGGAAAACAACTTTGAATTGCATGTCAGCTCTATCTGTATGCCTTGTTCCCAATGTTCATTGCACACAATCACAACAACTAAGCACAATATGTACCTGTGTAACCGATTACACTCATAAATGTGTCTGATACACATCGCAGTTGCAAAGAACTTCTCAAACAAAAGGGGTTTAGTGTGTCACAATCATTGGTTCTTTGCTTGAGAAATGCTTTTGACATAGCTATAAGGCAAACAATAAACCCCGTGCCAAGTCAAAGGAGGTATTATAGGCTTTAGCAGCTAGAACCACGCTTCGTACTACAGATGGAATGGTGTATTACTCATCACATCAGAGCGCAATATATTAAAACAACTCTTCAATGCACTGAAATCAAATATTCAATCTGCTCAGATTCAAAGTAGAACGAGTACTAGAGGCAGTTTCTTCATCAAGCATTTTAGTTCTAGTTTTGAGGATAATGAAGTGTCCGTTTTGTCTTTCGGTGTTCCTGCTAAGCCTAGCATAGCTAAGGATCTTATTGAGGCTGATGACATTGGCAGGAAAGCTGTTGCAGACTTCATTGACTCACTTTTAGTTGAAAATCTGTCTTTCACAACCCCATAAAATGCTACAAGCTAATAAAGCCTTGAGGCTTGTGAGGTCAAGAAGAAATTGTCCAATTTACAAAATGTAATCAGCCAGATGAGAGCTTAAAGAAGGGTCTTTGGTCAGCATGACCTTCTTCTTTCTATTGGACATAATGTTGACCTTGAGTTGACACGGTCGTTCATTCTGGGACATGTACCATGGTTACTGTCAACTCCTGATAGAATTTCTACCAAAACTGACAAGTCCAAACTTCTGCATGGCTTGCAATCACACATTGAACCAACACTAGACTGCAAATCACGTTGATGGTAATGCCATACTACAGAGCATAATAGTTTTTCCTGTCACCTTCAAGGGTCTGATGGAACCAGTATTCAACCAGGCCCTAAAGGCAGGTCATGTTGGTTTTGTCACTGATACATATATACAATGTATAAGCAGCAATCTATAAAGTCTTACAAACATTCTCGCAGAGGATAACCTGGATGTTTTGTTCAACACTGGTCTATGCAACAAAAGGTGCTCCTTCTGAATGTCAACAACATTGAGCAGAATATGGGGGAAGAGATCTACAGTCAAACACTGTTTAACAGATTGTGACACTACCAATGTGCCAATGTGTTAGTACTACGGATAGGTTGTTCCTATCAAACTGATAGAGAACCCCTCCCCACTAGTTCATCTACATTCTAAGCAGGTTAGGAAAACAATAAAGAATTGCTCTAGGCACTCATCAGTGACATGAAGTCCTAACATGTGCAATTTATGTAATTATGAATAAGCTGCAGTATGACACGTTTCTGAAAAAAAGTACAAGTCATACACATATACTGACTATTTCAAATGACATGAGCATGAGCTTACTTCCACCCTGCTTTTCCGTGCTTAAGATGTACATACAAAGATTGAACTATCAAGTCTTTCCCATTAAAACAAGTGAGGCTTTCCAGATATGGACAAAATGTATGGGAAATAAATGGGAAGGAAATCGAGTACCTCTGGGTGAAAGAAAACTTGATTGTACCCTAACAAAAGAGCCACAGAATTATATTTCACATTTTGTATGATATGGGGTTACTGTGTTCAAAACTCAACAATTCAAACCTTATAAAAGATAGAAACATAATAATTACAGTTTCCAAAAGGTACATAAACATTTTTTATTACAAAATGAATTAGTCAGCACATTCACATTTAAAAAAATATCAAACTATATTAGTTTCATAAATCATTCATATAGGAATAATGAAAAAATATAGCATACGTAACACTTTGGGGTGCATATTTGTTTTCAAAGGTCCATATATGTGATGCCAAATAGCTTATTTGGATGATATAGCCAATTTAGAAGTCTTACCTTATGGTTTGCCCTTTTCAGAAGTCATGTGATTTACTTAAATTATCAAAGATGTTGATGGATAATATATGTAATTGGCTGTTGCAAGGTAATGGTGCCATTACCAGAGTGCTACCATTTTGCAAAATCCTTGCAAGATGAATCTAATAGTGGATTAACAACCTTAATTGGAAAATTCTTTAAACCCTTGGATAGTATACGAAGAGTTGCTACTTGCCAAGAAACACAGCTCTGGCCCCCCAGGGGTTTTGGGGATCTGGGGAGAATGGCTATTTATTTTCAGGGATCTAGGGAGCACTGGTAATTACTTTAGGGGAGCTGGGGAGCAAGCTAATAGTTTTGGGGATCTAGGGAGCCCAGCCAAAAAGCAAAAAAATAAAGGAAAGCCTCCATTTTGTTTGATTTTTTAAAAAAATTTTCTGCCCCCAGCCCCCCCTTGTCTATTCTAAATGTATTTATTTTCGTATAACATGTACATCTAGATAGACCTCGGGAAAAATATATGGTAATTAACTTCTGTTGTTGTTGATTTATTAACCTTAAAATTGTTGATTTTTAGCTTGGTAATAGCATACTTGGGAACGCCCAGAATTGCACCAGATCGCACCATTTTTATCAAAATTTTCCCGGGGGAGCATGCCCACGGAATCCACCTAGCAAGAGTCTGGCTGTGTATTGTTACAGTGCTACCTATGCACCTGCTATGTAATACTCTTTTTAGATAATAAGCTCATTTTTATAAGGGAACTTAGAATGCTGATCAGATATATACTTATATGATGAAACTAAAGTTAAACAAGCGCATAGGGGCTAATAGCAAATTGTATTACAAAAAATACTTTCACTTTGTCTATAAAAAAATCTAGTTTAAGCTGTTGGAAAAAATCAGCCCCTGCCCCCCCCCCCCAACCAGAAAAACAAATAGTCTGTCTCTAATTAAAAAATCAAACCAAGAGAGCATTCCGCCATGCCCACTCTACCAGGTACAGCAACAGCATTTTAAAGACTGGCCTCATACTTTGAGCCATATACCATGCATTTCATTGAAATAATTATATGTCGTGTATTCCATGACTAAGCCCTGTCTTTACATGTATAAGGCAAAATATTAAGTTATCATTAAGTCATACACTTTTGTATAGCTTCATAGTTTTTAATTATGTGATTTTAATCTAGGACTACGAAAAGAAAAATACATTTTAGGGAGAATTGACTTATATTTTTGGGGATCTGGGGAGAAGCATGTCTATTTTTAGGGATTTGGGGAGCAAAGGCAAAATACTTTTAGGGAGCCTAGGCAATTATTTTCAGGGATCTGGGGAGATCAATGCATTATTTTCAGGGATCAAGGGAGCACAGACCCCCCTTGGGGGCCTCAGCTCCATAACTTCTACCTGATTGGGTTTATTTAATCTTTTAAGCTGTTAGTCACATATTGCACTGTATGTTACAAACTTTCCATGAGTATTATGTTAACTATATTTGATGTCTTTATAAAAGAAAAGAGGGTTTATGGGAGTTGATGTTTTGAGTGACTTCCTCAGCAAATGAGCCAGAGTAAAAAGAAGTACATATACCTGTGTCAGCATGCAAATAAGTACAAGCAGGTAGTGTTGGAGACCTTATCTTAAACGTTTAGTAGTATTCGGAGAGTAACGTATGTAACCTGGGCTCTAAAAAGTGTAAGACACCAAAATAAGGAACTGCAATCCATTTGAATAGCAACCTTATAGATTTGCTATATTCACTGACGGATGTAATACATTTATATTCAATAACTGCCATACTGATACTTGGAAATAACATATGAAACACTAAGTAACATGTACAACGGCAAAAACTTAAGATATTTATAAAATAAATGCTAAAATTATGTAACTGTATTATAAGAAATTCTTAAACCTGTGCAAGACTTTAAAAAAGTGTGAATATGTCATGTTGGAGACATCATCAGGAAAATTTAATGTTATTTTGCGGGTAACGTATGCAACATGATGTTACACACTAACGCTGTCACTCTCAGAGGGCTAACATATTTTATTTTGTGACTTATATAATATAGTATCTGGAAAGTATAGTGTGCGAAATTCCCCTAGGGGGGAGGGGGTACTATAGCCAGAGCAAGGCATAGTGAATTCCATTTGACATTTTTGTGTGATATGGGGCTATTATGTTCAACATCTAATAACTCAAAAAGTGTATAAGATAGAAGCGTAATACTTGCAGTTTTGAAAAGGTAAATTAAAATTCTTTAATATAATACCAAATTAATGAACATAAACAGGTTTTAATAAAATTTAAGACAAACTATATTAGATTCATTTATCATTTAAAGGGGGGGGGGTTCAATGAAAAAATGTAACATACACTACATCGGGGGTGACTATATTTGCTTTCAAATGTCAATATAGGTGGCCCAGTAATAGGTTAGTTAGAAGATATAATCAATTTGGAAATATTACCTTATCTTCTGCACTTTTCTGAAGTCTTAGAAAGAAAGTTAATTAACAAATCTTTTATAGGGTAACGTATATAACAGGCTGTTAAAGCTTAACGCTGCCATTGTCAGAGAGCTAACATGTTGCAAAATCCTTGTAAGACATTGGGCTTTAAGAAAAACATGGTCTACAAAATTCCTTCTGGGGGGGGGGGGGGGGGTAAACCATATCCAGCCAGTGGCCTAAGTCACTGCGCTCTATATACATTGTAGATAAAGTCTCAGACCAAAGTTTAGACCTATATTAGCTTCGCTGGATACGTCAGCAATGACGTTTATTAAAGGCATTTGCGCATATGCGATAAATACAAAAATCTCGTGCGCTTGCCCAATACATAGATTCTTTTTCTGCAAATTTGATATACAGCTGCTAATCATCTTGTACTTGACGCCCATTGATAGGCTATATAAATTAATACAATGTATTTGATTTGTCTTAAGATAATTCCCTTTAAGTTTGGCCATCAAATACATTATTAGGCCTAATGTCAAATGTTGATTCAGTGGTTAAGTGTTAGTGTTGAGATCGAGGAGTCGTTAGTTCGAGACTCACCGTAGGGACATAGAGCAAGACACTTATTCGTGGAGTAAATTTGTTGTTTACTCCCACGGAGGTAGACTACATAGTTTTCGATTTTGCTCCGGAAACAATTTAGAAAAATGTCACGAAGGACTTTGTCTACGACAACTACTACTACAACAACAACTACTGCTACTACTACTAATAATAATATATAACAAATATACATAAGCTTTCAGAAAAAGCTTGGTCTACGCGTAGCATATACAAAATTGTTATTCTGAGCGAGTCATATTTTAAGCAAAGATAACGAAGGTTTGTGACAAACAGACACACAGAAAGAAAGGTAGACAGACATACAGGTAGATATTGCTGCTCGAGCCCACAGGTCTTGGAACACTGGTCAGACACTCTAACCTCCTAAGCTACCCGGGTAGTCCAAAATCACAACCTGCCACTTTCTTTGAATTGTCCAATACGGGGCGCTACCCTACCCTACCCTACCCAGAGCCTACCCACACACGAGTGGACGAGTGTTGATATAGGGTTGAATTTTTCAATTGCAAAATCATATTCTATCATACTTTTTGCTCTTTCTGGCGAAGAATACCATAACAATATTCATATCTATTATCTGCGTCTTTGTTATTCGCACTTTCTTACGATGGTATCACATATTGACAAACAGAATCTTTGAGCTCCGCAGGTACAGTAAAACCTGTCTTAAGCGGCCACTTAAAAATAGACAAAACAAGGTCTGAATGGAAAATTGTAGCTTAATGCAGGTCAAAAGTATTGCAGAATGCTCTCCTTGGAGCATTCTGCAATACTTTTGACATGCATTAAGCGATAGTCGGTATTGGAAACCAATTAGGGTGTTCTTTTTGGGTGACCGCTTAAGACAGGTTTTACTGTACATGTAACCAAGTAACTGAAAACAATTGTTCACAGACAGAGTTAAAAGAATGTCCTCTTCTGAACTGAAGAATGGCTCACCTACAATAACAGTGACGGATGCCGGTGAGGGGTTTAACAACCTAGCAGTGGTTACAGAGGACGAGAATGCGGCACAGCAATCTATAGATGGCTTGGAGATGAATAAGATTGGCCCAAAAAGATCCTCTTTGGTTTCATGGGGTGACAACAAAACGGTAAGCTCGTAGTAGAAACAAAAATATATCGCCAAAGTATAAATAATAGTTATTCCATGGTTTGTCCGCCTGTACGTGGAGATAATCCACGAGCTTTAGCGAGTTGATTATCTCACGTACAGGTGGACAAAACTATGGTATAACTATTTCATACCACCTACATCAGTGTAGAACTTGCACATCACATGATATATCATGCTAAAGATGGTAAAGGTGGTATAATACTAGTAGCCAGATTGGAGCATGGTGGAATATTAAAACCCAAAAGGCAGTGTTTCTCGTGAAGTGTGTATCTTACTTTAAAGGCATATATCACTGTCCAATAGAGATCATTAAAGGATTAACTGATAAGGGACAGTTTCAATATCTCACAAAATTAAAGGGGTCTCAAGTAGGGAATTACCTCTATACAACACAATTTCTTTCACTAAGATAAAGATCAATATTTTATCATAAAATACCTATTACCTTCATGGGACCACTTTATTGCCCCTGTAGGGAAGTCATAATTACCTCATTACGACTTTCCTTTTGATCTGCCCAGAAGGACCCCTGGAGAGTCATAATGAGTGGTACCAGTATTATTGCTCAAATTTCTATCTCTTTAACCCTCACCGTGCATGCTAGATATTTTATGCACTACATTTCTCTCCCACTTTATGACATTTACTCGCAGGACTCCAGTCGTTATTATATGCTTACAAGCAGCGTGGAAACAGTGTGGATCCTGATCAGCTGGCTTCTATACGGCTTGTTCTTTTGATAATCGCCTTAATGCTGGTCTAGCCACTGTGGTCTGAAGGGTTAATATTGCCAGCCTTGAAGACGGGCATCTTTATTGTTGCAGTCAAAATGTTGATGGAACGCCATGATCATCGACCCCTTTACCGCTTTAAACGCTACATCTTCACCAGCGAAGGTTTCGTCGTATCTACCTTTCGACAAACCCTTCACCTCACGACCCTCAAAATTTATTATTAGCGCAGACTAATCGACCAATGAAAACGCCAGGAAGGATTTTTTCGATAATCCCTTCCTGCCAATCAGATTAAACGTAGCAGTTTATCGGCATCTTATATACACCGCCTGTTAAGTTTCCATAAGTCCAGATAAGCAAAGATTTTGGTCGTAAATTTATTTATTTTCCTTCCTTCCTTCATTTAAAAATTATGTTATGGGTGCTCAAAATAACCATCTTAATGTGACAGTTCTTTTGAGCACATTAAACGTATATTTTAGTTGTTAAATAAGAAAACTGAATGAAAAGTAATTATGCCGTCTTATCTGGAGGCCTGGTGTTTATCGATTTTTCGCACCGCTTTATGATTGATCATATTAATTGTTACTGTTTTCGTCTTGTGACGTAGTCAATCGGAAGAAGGCATCATTGTGAGGCCAAGGGTTAAGAGAGCGAATCGCAACCCTTGGTATGACAAGATGTAAACGCTATGAAATGTTAAAAACTACATAACCACTTCTATTTTGCTGAGGTTGTTCCGTGTTTGTCCTATAACGCATATCGTTGTCGTCAAAAGCTCATTGTCTTATACATGTATCAGCCGAATGGGTTACCAATTGCAAGCTGATTACCTAAAGTTTTATGACATCGCATTTAGTCTGCATTTAACAGTGGCTGTGTCTCTTTGGCACCAAAACGGCATACGCCGCTGCCTCGCCTGCGCCTCCGGCTTACGCCGATCACATGACCGGGGATGGGTAGTAAGCAGCTGCAATCGAGCAGAAATGGCGCAGCTGTACTTACTTGAGGCGAAACAGGCCTCGCCGCTTCCATGCCTTGGTTGAAATTTGACGAGATCGGCGTCCGCCGGTAGTGCGCTTATCGGATGAGCCGCCACGTGATCCAAATCAATCGTGTTCCTCGCCGGTTATAGACTACAAGCCGCCTACGCCCGGCGAAGCCAAAGAAACGCATCCATGTTAGATGTAATAGCAGCAGATCAATCATAACTGAAAGCATACACGTGAACTATTTTTTGCCTCCGGTAAATGTTCTTAAATTTTGAACACTAGTTGCTTGCCAAAAAACCTAGAACAACAGCATCTGATCAGGGTTTTCCCTGTTTGCTATTCTGACATTCAATTTGTTAATTTCAACTCTGAAAGCCAACATTTATTTGAGAATAGAAAGAGAAGAGTGTTTTGAAATTTTAGGACATTAACCGTATCATGATTTTGGTTATACATGTGTCTTGTTAATCTAACAGTGTTTTCATGTGCGGATCCGACGGGGGACCAGGGGGCCGGACCCCCTCCCTGGAAAATCACAAATCTATAGGGTTCCTTGGCAAAACTGGTCCGGATCCCATGAAAAATCACAAAGCTACCAAGCCAGCATTCAATGTTGGTCCATCATCGGTTCGCCAGCGAAACGGCATTTCAATGGCGCTTCGCTGGTGGGTCGATAATAGCCCGCTTTTAGTGTTTTTGGACCCTCTCGCCCCTTACCAACTAAAAACAGTTGTCAGAGCTGAACCCCCTAGGCAAAAAAATCTGGGTCCGCGCATGGAGTAGCATATATAAAGACTAAAATTAATCCTTACGCCTTGCTAACCCCACTGTCCTTTACACATAAAAACCATTATAGTAAAACCGTATGTTACCACGAAATATGACTGAAAATTGACGATTGTAACGTAGGACCTTAACTATAAAATATCTCGTAATATTGGTAAGATTTGGCGATGTGAAGCTCTGTTTGGCGAAAGAAAACTAACTAGATATTAGGTTTGTTTGTTATCGGGCATTTATTTCAATGCCAAACCCTTAACAGGGTAATCAACCATATTTCTCGTGCAATCGTAAGAAAAAATAGCACAATTTTCATAGTTAACCAATTTGTAGCCAAATCTGGGCGAAAAAACCGCCACTCTGGGGCAGCTGCAAGCAACCCAAAAACGCCCAGACGAACATCGCCAAAACTTAAGTTGAACCCTGCATAAGTCAGTGGAGCAACTAAATACTAGCATGAACATATTTAATGACCAACCCGAATTTGAAAGCGTGCCTTGCACCTGATACACTTAAATACGGACCCACACGTCCAACGCAAAATCAGACGTAACCCAAACAGTGCCTATAATATTCTTCCATTGTGAAAGTACTACTTTAAATCAAACCTTCATTTTAATGATACCGTAAACAAGTGAAGGTACAATACTTTCTACAAAACCTTGTTTTCTAAATCAAAATTCGACATTTTGCAAAGAAAGTGAGGGTCAGTAAATATAGCTCTTCTCTTGACAACCACGCTTTATCACATTTTACCATAAGATAATAGCGTTGTAATAAACAACACAACGTCACTTCACTAAACTATGTTCTGTTCGAAACTAGTAGATGCTATCTTAAAAGATCCTACTGTGAAATTGTATACCCATTATCGAACATTTCAGGGAGCAGCCACGAATATTATTTACAACAACCGCATAAGACAGCTGAAGTCATTCCACGAATACCAGCTAGAATTGATTTTTTAAAACGAAAACATGTCCGCTATAAACAGTTTTTACGCCAGGACTGAAAATGCTAAATATACCGCTTGACCAAAGCATATCAGTAGTAGCCGCATAAGACAGTCAGGTACTGGCATACTTTGAAAAGATACGGCAAACTGAGTTATTAACAAAGCAGCACCAGATGCAGCTGCACAATCTGAACCTGGTCTGCCCTGGAAGTACCGTTCTTTTGACAAATGACTCCAAGTCCTCAATCTACTTCGTATAAGTAACTGTTAGCGAATTTTGTCACATTAAAATCATTTCTAAATGTTAGCAGCCACGAATTTTACTTACAACAACCGCATTGAATTCATTTCACGAATACTGTACAGAATTGATTGATTTTAAACCAAAACATGTCCGCTATAAACCGTTTATACGCCAGAATATACCGCTTGAACAAAGCAGAACAGTAGTAGCCGCATAAGACAGTCTGGTACTGACCTACTTTGAAAAATACGGCAAACTGAGGTATTAACAAAGCAGCACCAGATGCAGCTGCGCTGGACAATCTGATCCTGATCTGCCCTGAAAATACCATGTTAACCAATTGCTTTCCTTTTGAAAAATGAACCCAATTCCTTAATATACTTCGTATAAGTAACTGCAAATTCCGTCGCATTAAAACCAATGTAAGCGTAACTCACTTATTACCCACACAGACAAGATGCAGCCGCATAAGACAGCCTGCTTTTGCTAGGTTTTAACAATACTGACTGTGGTTTTAACAGGATGACATGGGGATTCGTATGTAACGCTTGTAAGAATCTGAGTTCCACCGACCCATTTCCTTAATCCTCGAGTGCGACATATTCAACTGATGAGCACGTGTTGCACCGCCGATTCTAAGGCTGTGCGGTTTGTATTTCCTAGGGTCGAAAAAGGTATCTTGAACCAGTTGTTGAAAAACTTTGTTGAACTGATAAGTAGAAACTGGAGATCCACCCCTATTTATAAAAACTGGCCCCTGCGCGGGACCCCCAAGCCATGGTATTTGTACAAAGCCAGTGCTGGGCAAAACGCGTGTTTCTTACTCGCTCGAATTGCTAAAGTAACAGGACCGCGAGAATGCTTATAGTGTGCTAATGTGATGTCAACACCACTTATTTTACTATCTTTGAAAGAAAATTTTATGTTGTTCCTTTGTATGACATGGTTATCGACCCCGCCCCTGACAGTACTCCCCTATTCTCAATAAAGCATGGAATGCTATGAGAATCATGGCAGTGTAAAGCCGTTTTTCATATTTGTCAGGGTAAGCCTAACAATGGCACGGACAAAATTGTGTAACATATTAAGTGTGATGGGTAAGCGTTGATCAGGGGCAGATAATAAACGTGTTGCACCCACAAATAACTTCTTGATCATGAAGTTAGATGCCGGACTAGGTAAGCCTAGAATATTGTGAAAATAATTTAAAGCTGAGACATTCGTTTGTATAGAAGTTGGTTTATAACCCTGGTTAACCAAATATATTATAAACCTAGATAATTGTCTTACTGTAATTGGAAAACTCTGCAAATTACTGGAATATGTTTATCAGTACAAAATGTGGAGTATACTGCCAGTGCATTTCTATATGTTTGCTTAGTTGCCTTAGATATAGAGGCATCTAGGAGCTGGCTCATGCTATACGTCAGAGGTCTACTCTCAAAAGATCTGGAGGTACTTGTGTTGGGACTCTGTCCATCTCTGGCGAGGCTTGTAGAAAAGCATCCGCCTGAAAGCGTGATATTAAATCTGGTAAAGTATTAGAATGACCTGGCACGTGTACACATCTCGTCAGAATGTTAAATTTCATACATGCTAAAACAAAACGGCGGACAAGGCACATAATGTCCTTATCCTTGCTCGATTGCTTGTTGAGTATATATACTGCTGCAGCATTATCAATGTGCAGTGTGATACATTTGTTACTCAAATCACATCCCCATATTTCTAAAGCTAGTACTACTGGAAAAATTTCCTTAAACATGATTGAAAAATCAGCGAGGTAATCAGGCCATTCACCCATGAACCAGTGAGTCCTAAATATTGCCCCAAAACCTAATGAGCCAGCTGCATCCGTATATAGATTCAACTCTAGGGATGTAACCCATCTTTCGTGAAGCTACCTGTTTTGAACCCCCCTACATTGTGCCCCCCTTGTGTTGTTAGGGCCTGTACTCCCTTGTGACAGTGATTATTGAATTACAGGGTGTGGACCTCTGCATCCCCTGCATTTGTGGATGTATTTACAGTCTTTTTTTATGCATTTTACCAGATCTGTTGAAGGCCCAACAGACATTTCCGAGAAAGGGACAGCTATTTTCCCGGGTTATGTCCTGATTGAATTGGCGTTTTGGTTTCATGTGACCTTGGAAACTGTATGTAGCCGCTGGCACCCAGGGATCATAATGAATCTTGTCCCACCTAAGAGATATTGATTCCTTCAGTTGTCGGAATTGCATATCATAATGGTACCATGAGAACCAAGGACCCCTGTTTGACAAGTCCCTAATAACCTCCCCAATATTTCATCAACTGTGCGGTTTCGTTGGGGAATTTTTCAGCGTACACTGCCACAAACCTTAAGAAAGCCGATGTCCATTGACTGATATGTGTAATCCTACGTGTTTGAGTTTCAGGGACTATGTTAAATGAATTATTTTCAAGCTGCAGTGTGTATTTTTGTTGCAAAGGCTGAATGTTGTAGCTAGGTAGTAAAGTTGCAAAATCTATATATTTATTTGACCAAATCTTGCGTTTCATTCTAGCTGGTATTTGTGAAGAAATTGAAACTGATATCGACTCCCCAAAACTAGGAAACTGTACGTTAAGAATCTGTGGCTGCTCGCCTGTCAAACGATCAATATGTGCCCTTGTAGCGTTAGGCAAATCGTTTTCAGAATCAACTTCTCTAACTGGCTGTGGTAGCATAATAATTTCTTCATCTGGTTCTGACTGTCAAATATGTTGGAATGCGCAGACGCGGGACTGATGGTGCTGTCACTTCCTTTTGAAAAGGAAGAACCTGGACGTGATCGCAGTCCTGGTCAGAATCACAAGAATCACTATACTGTTCTGCCCTGCTCGCTGTTGTGGACGCATTGCCCCTTGTACTGAGTGAACTGATATTGGTTGATTTTGAACACCCGCCGTAGCGTGACGTGACAGTGTTTCGTAGAGTTTTCCTTTTGTTGACTGATATTGGGCGGGTACATGTAACTGACTTTCCCGACCTGACTGATATGTTCTTTACACCTTTCTGTTTACTGATTCTTGATAACTGCTTGTTGGAAGATCTCGCCGGTATTGGCGACACATACGTTGTCGTGCGTACCCTAGCAGCACGAACTTTTCTGTTTGCACTTCCTCGCGAGGTGCATTTTGATTTGGTATTACCGCTGTAAACTACCGTTTGTGTAACCTCTGAATCTGAACAAGACTCGCTTGATGAACAATCATGAGTTATCGTTTGATTTCCTATGTTTGACGATGTGGAACAGGAGGCTGTTACGTTATTTAATGCACCGTTTTCCCTGGCGTCTGTTTGTCTCTGTGTTAGCACGTTGAGATTACGATTGATCATTTCATGCCTCTTCTTGGCACTGACAGTGGACGTGCCATCTGATCGCCTTTTCCGGGTCATATGGTCCTTGTCAGACATAGTAAACCAAGGATTGAATCTGTAATGAATTAAACAAAACATCGAACAGTATCGTACGTCTTAGACATATGTGCTAATGAGTGCTTTAAACAGCTCTTAAGATAAATACTGCGCCTAAACAGGATACAGACAATACACCATACTGACAATATCACTGTGTAGACGATACACCACCGAATAATAAAATATACTCCACAGAGCCATTAAAGCACCCATGCGCACGGCTATTATTATTATTATTATTATTATTATTATTATTATTATTATTATTATCAAGTCACGTGTGTGTGTGTGTAATGTGCGAAGAGGGCAGTTTACATTTTTTCTTGTATTAAAACCAGGACCTTTGAAATGTGCTTTGTGAACATCTGACTTAAATCCTGCATCGTTAACTCAAGATAAAATAGCAAATAAGACGATGCGTTCAAGGACACTGATGATACGGCAACGCGATCCGAAACAGGCAGTAAACACGTTTCATGTTTTTGTCTAAAACACATATAAAAGGTCCCTTATGCCGTAAACACTAGCACAAAGCACATACCTTGTTCTATATTTTGTTATTTTTGTTAAACCTTTGTGCGACCATTAACCACTGTAGGTAACCTTTCCCTCAATGACGGAAGAGCACATGCGCATACATTATTATTCAACCACTATGTGACCTTTCGCATTATAAAGACAGTACACATATATATAAAATACCAATCATGTAACCACTCACCACCATAAGACGCACTGCAAAAGTGATATTTTCGTCTTATTGACGGTATAAACATGAAAATAATATAACCACAATGTGACCTTTCGCCTTACCAAAGACAGTACACATATATATAAAATACCAATCATGTGACCATTAACTACCATAAGACGCAGTGCCTAACTGACATTTTCGTCTTATTGGCGGTAGAACACATGAAAGTAAAATAACCACCATGGAAATAATATAACCACCATGTGACCTTTCGCCTTATAAAAGACAGTACACATATACAAAATACCAATCATGTGACCATTAACTACCATAAGACGCACTGCCAAAGTGACATTTTCGTCTTACAAAGGCATTTACGGTAAAACACATGAAAATAATGTAACCAATATGCGACTCTTCACTACCCCATTGGGACATTGACAAAGAAAGATGACCTGTTGACTTTAAACGGCAGCGCACGTGTATGTTAAAGATCGAACATGACCATTCAATGCCAGAATAAAACGTGCTGCCTTTAAACCGAACTTTACTGCCCGATTCGGATGCGCCGCCCAAAATATATATGAATGTATATTATATAAATCGTTAACTCTAAAATAACTGTGTCGCAGACCTCTAACACAGTATTAAAATGACAGAACATGTACACCTTAAACATATTTACTACCTTTTCTTGCAGATACAATTGCGGCTCGTATATTTTTGAAATATTTGGGATAACCAACTGAATGATTTAAGTGGGTTCCATCATCCTGTAGTGCCTCACTCAACTGCTCGAGCTCAAACAGACCCTTATGTTTCCAATATATCAGATGCTCGTTACCCCGAACCAATTCCGCAGACAGCGCAGACAGCTTATTAATCATGTCACACCTGTCATTAAACCAGGTATCGAACCGGCCGTGTCGGTTCTAACTTATGTAAAATCTGCATTATTATTACCCTAACGACATTATAATCAGTCACCAAGTATTCTGCAAGTGCAAATAGCTGACCCGCAATGTATTCCTCCCAGTCCGAGTCCAAAATACCTAGGGGTTTTGACCCAATGTCATTCGAACCCACCTGCAGGATACAAATATGTGGCTGGAAATCTGATACCGCCTCGAGGTTCGCCCGTGACCGAGAGATGGAAGCTCCGCGTATCCCTTTGAACTGAATCATGAATTCTCGCGGGGATAAATTAAGTGCCAGGTTGTGAGTGGCGGCATTTTCTTTCAGAAAGCGTACAAACCCCGCTATGAAAGAGTGACCCAATATCAAACTCTAAGCGGACCGTCAGTTCCATCCCCGGGCCAGCCGTCCGGACCTCGAGGCATACTGTGAGCCATACTAAAAACCAAATACTCACCTAATATACACGAACGAGTCTTTAGAAGTACAAAACAATCTCTATTTAGTCTTTTCTCGCTGTCTGCCGAATGAAGAATGTGAACGTGGTAACAGAACTGTTCGCTCATGCAAAACATTAGCTAATATTGGAGGCTCCAGACGGGTAAAAGGAGCGATACAGGGAGTGTTTTCCCATAAATATTTTTATGTCCCATAGAATACATTTACATCAGTGCACATTCAATGCGAAACCTTTTCTTGTTTTACATTTATGTTTATTTCCATCCATATCGTAACGACATGTTGTTATTATATCAAACGATAGCTGGTAAAGAATATACGATCTATTAACAAAGAAAGCATCAGTTTGAAGTTCTTTAAAAATCCAAATTAGATTGATTGAGTATTTAAAGAGACTAAGTCTGCAACTATGAATATTTTTCAATTTTTTATTTTCTTTTTAAATCATTTGTATAAGTAGAATCAAGTTATGTTTTCACAATAAATCTGTTCACTATAGCTGAAAACTGCACGGAAAAGTGAATTATCTTATAAAACAGGTGTGTTTTCTCTTGTTGGTAATTATTTGCGTCCCTCCAATAATTATAGACAGGTAATTTTTACATGAATGCTGTTGTTTTGATACTGATAATTTGTTAAGATTTACGAAATTGGTAAAATGTATACCTGAATTTTAGTTTTTTACTGTGTTATTAAAAAATAGAAACATTAGTTCTAAAATTAAAAGATCAAAAGTGACAGACTTTGCAGCTTTAAGCGAAGTCTCAATCTGTTTCAATCCAGCGCGACGTTTCCATGTATTTGCCTTCGAAGCTTTAGGCGTCAATAGCTATATTCAAAATTCTCGTTTGGATGGTATTGTCAGACTACGATCAGAAATTTCATTTTACAGCTCCACAAAACGTGATTTCTGACCATTTATCCGACATGTGAAAGTTTGAACATTGATATCCCCATTCCAATGCACTAACTAGTAGGTTGTTGCTCTCATCGAAACTGTGAAAATGTAGTAACGTTATTAGTGCATCTATAAACAACCGTTATCAGCAGCTTAAAACGACATGCCAGCCAATAGTTGCATTATCCATGTTTGCAAGTGTATTAGAATAGATGCATTTAAACTCCCAAAACAGACGAAACGAGCAATCATCATACATGCTACATGTAACAAGCTGCAATTTTAGATCTACTGCACAGCCTGATAATTTTGTTTGTTCGACATTGCATTGATTATTTGTTATCAGCCAGTAATAAATTACTTTGTGCTGATACATGTACTTATAGGTGCAGGCTGATCCATTTCTAGTTTTATACAGTGCAGTTAACTGTTTACAATGGTTGCAACCCAATACAGTAATTCCTGTGTAATACGGACACTCTAAGAAAGACCACAAATTGTTTTTCAAGACCAATTATCGCTTAGTGCAGGTCAAAAGTATTGCAGAATGCTCCCTTTTTTATCGCTTAATGCAGGTCAAAAGTACTGCAGCATGCTCCTAGGGAAGCGTTCTGCAATACGTTTGTAATATAATACTTTGGAAACTTATAATCATTGCTAGCTTGATGTGTTGTCTTCGAGACAAAAACAGAAATGCATAATTAATAGGGAGGCGGAGACTGGGCATTAATCTAACACATGCTACAGTCCAATAATTGACTGTCGTGTGAATGAGCTTTCTTAGAAAGACTCATGATTGGTAACCTTAAAAATGCTAGTTGTTTAAATAGGCTTGCTCGATGCAGAGCGGGAGAACTTGGCTTATTGGCTTTCGGCAATATATGCTTTACATTTTCGGACATAATTTCCAAATTAAGCAAGCCAACATTTGATTAAACTTTAGGAACGGACTTCAAAAACAGAAACTAAAACGTCAACTCTTCAGAAGGAACATTCGAAAACCATAAATATAACTTTGTTACTGTATAACCAGTGCTCGAGTGAACTGCTGCCTGCCAGAAACTGAAACAATAACTTCAATTAATTACAAGAAACTAACTGGAGTATTTGCTGTGTATTAAAACCACTTATAGATGTCTACAGCTCGTTTATTTACTTTTCAAATTTAATCCACTATACGATCACGAATTAGCAAATTGCTGGGACTTTATTACGATCACGTCGGGACTATAAGATCAGACGTTAGGACTAAATGCTCCCCCAACTTGGGACTATTCCAGTGCTCCCATTGTACACGATCTATTGTAACAGCGGCTATGTTACAACGTTCGACCTTCATTAAGCTACATGTATATGTACCATTCGTCATTAAGATCTTTTTGTTTTGTCTATTTTGTGTGGCCGTTTTACACAGGTTTAACTGTAGATATAATGGACATATGTCCCATTAAAGTGCGCTTGGCCGATATGGGTTGAATAAGCCGTATTATGTTTTATCAGTCACCCCTGATATTAACTGAGCCTAATAAACAGGCATGTTACCTTTATCAGGTCATGATGACGTTGCACTTTTTGAATGACGTCGCTTATGACGCTGAATCAACACAACAAATCAAAAATTACATCATAATCGCTAGTTTGAAGAGTGTTGAACAATGGGTAAACTGATAAATAGAATACCAGGTTCGCGTCTTTTGATATCAAGTTAACCAGGCTCGGCTTTGAGAACGCATGTTGAATCGCTCGGCAAGCCTCGCGATGTCAACAAGCGTTCTCAAAGCCTTGCCTGGTAAACTTGATATCAAAAGACACTCACCTAGTATTCTCTATTTTCACAGACAAATGGTGGTGCGTACCCAAGGAAATCCAAAGGGAGTGTGTCTTTAGGCAGTGCCGTGGTTCACATTTCCGTTGACGATTCAGAGACAGACGCAGTAGAAGCAGGCCTTGATGCACCTCCATTGCTGTACAAAGTCAGTGATAGACCACCAATCTACTTGATAATTCTTTTCGGATTTCAAGTAAGCATATCGTCTTTATGGAAACTTCTCCGTATATACTCTTAACCCTTCAATGTTTATTTAACAATGTGTTATTGCAAGCTTGGTAATTGTGTATGCTTTTTGTTGACTCAAGACTTTCTTTTTTATATTAGCTTTAAAAATAGGAGTCAAACTTGATTGTTAAATGCCTAAACCAGTCATAGCCTTTATCATGTTTATGAGACTCTTTTATGCAAATCGGATTGTTTACTTATATTTAGATTCAACCATACATTTGCCGTGATGCTCATTGAAACTTTATAAGAAGCAACAACAAGTAAGAGCCAATGGTCGCGTTCTGATTGTCCATTTTGAAGAATATAATATGCTCCAGCACACAAGATTTGGGTGCTTATCGCATATTTGCAAACGCCTAAAATAAACGCCCATGCTGACGTATCCAGCTAGCGATCTAAAAAGTTAGTCTAAGCCATCATCTACAGCCATACTCCGTTTATGCGAGCATCAAGGGGAGAGCATTGCTGCTCACTGATGCGATAAGTACCAAAATCTCGTGCACTGGCTCAAAATTCTATTAAACCAACAACTTGAAGATGGGTTTACTCATTACATGTACTTGGGCCTCAACTCGAGAAAGGCTGTCTTTGTGGTTTTGTGAACAACAAAGGCACAGATCAGTCTGCTCATCCGCGCAGACTGATCAGCGCCTTTGTTATTCGCTTACTGGAAAGTATCATATCTGTACTTGCTTCAAGCGAATTTTCATTTTTTAGCTATTATCTGTATTTAAGGTATTGGTTTGAGTCTCACTTTGGCGGAAACCCCGAATACTGGTTTTGTCTTAACGCCATCTAACAATTTCAGCAAACCCTTCTGTCGATCGCTGGTTCTCTGATTGTTCCATTGCTGGTTGCCGACGCCGTTTGTGGTAGAGATGACAATGCATTGATTACCAAGTTGCTAACATCGACAATGTTGATGAACGGAATAACCAGTTTTCTTCAGACTGTTGTTGGCATCAGGTAATGCATTGGCCTCATTATGACAAAACACGTCCTCGGGTTTGAGGACATTGTTAACTCTCATCTATCTTGCCCCGATGTTATATTATTCATATCCTACTCAATTTGCCTTGAATATACAAAAAAGCAAGTGAGTTTGATCAGGAAATACCACAATCACACGCCGCAGACCAACCCACGGCACCGTGAGGAAGAGCCACAGAACACTGTCTCGTGTATTATTTTATAGTGACCCCTTTGAGAATAGACAAACACTTAGCAACTGCAAATATCAAACAGCGTCAAAATGTCAATATTATAAAAAAACAAATGCAATTTTGATGCATTGAATATTAATGTTTGACAGTATACAATGATCAAAATTACCATAACGGTGCTATCAATTATATAGGTGTAGCTTTGCTTTCTATAATATAATGTAGTGGAAATCCGGATGCAATGTACCAAAACCTTTAAGATGAGGTAACAAAATATTTAAAAAGATATAGAGGATCTTACATGAGTGTCCATGTTTTATTAAATTTATAAAACGAGTTTGGGAAAAGATAAAATGGGAGGCTTGCGGAGCATTTTATCTCTGTTTCGTAACGACTTTAATATATTCAACAATACAAGAGCACGAATGTCAGATTCTATATATCATTTGACATTAAGAATACTTTTTAATCTTATTTCTGCCAAAAAACATTATAATTTTGTCATTATGAATGCAACGTTGGTATGGACGTCATAAAGTTTCCCAAAAATCTGTAATCTGGTTCATCGATTTTATTGCATGACGTTATTCACTCCCAGACGCAACGTCATATGATAAAAAGATTTAACAACTTGTGCGAGCTCTGCTTTGCGCATACAATCGCAGGAAATGTACAAAATATGTCACCTGGGAATTTGCACCATTCTCACATTCTGTTCCTTTACAGCAGTTGCATATCTCAAACTACTTCCGTTTTGTAGGCTGCCATTGTTCCAAGGGCCATCTGCCTCTTACATTGTTCCTCTACTAGCACTGCAAGCTGTTGATCCAGATAGATGTAGCATCAGCCATGTTTGTGAGTTCTAAATGCGTTATTATATTACCTGGATCGATCAGTTGGTTTCAAGACTTATGGAAGTGCTTTATCTTTATGAAATGACTAAACTTATTATAGATATATATACAGGTCCATTAAAAAAGTTATTTCACTACGCATTATTTCAAAAGTTTTTTCCCATTTTTATTTTTCACATATCTGGTCTATGTTTTACATGTTTATATCATTTTGTTTCTATAAACCATCTCAACTTATAATTAGGCAGCAGTTGTATATAAGTATCAAATATATTACAATGAAATACAACAACATACTTTAAATACATATTCCAATGGAAACACAACAACATTGTAAGCCTACATCATAAAGTCAGTATTTCTTTGTATCTCCCTTTCCTTTAATAAGATTTGCAATTCTCCTTGGCATTGAATTGTTAAGTTCTTCCAGGACGTTGGTGCCACACTATACCACGCTTCACACATCAGCTTCCACATCTATTCTTTTCTACATGGTATTTGATTACCAAATCTCTTTATTATATTCCAAACGTTCTCTATGGTGTTCATGTCTCACCAATTTCCTAGTCATTCTAGAATGGATATTCCTTTACATTCTTGGAATGTTCCAGTACTTTTAGAGTTATGGCATGGCGCGATATCATGTATAAAGATATATCCCTTCGGTGGGAACACAACACATTCACATAATATTTCAATATCATGGATAATATCACTCTGGTATTTTGCACTATCCATGTTACCACTCACTTTTCTCTGAAGAGAGATGTATCTGCTGCTAATGGCTTCACAGACTTGCACACTTACTGGCGATTTTACAGTAACCTGGCTAAATTTAGCATGATATTCCTCATTCTGTTTGCGCCAACATGACAATGGCGTCGATTGTTATGACTGTGAAATACAGACTAATGTGAATGTTTTGTGTTCCCACAGAAGGGATATATCTTCATGCATGATCTTGCGCCATTCCATAAGTCTAACAGAACTAAGACATTCAATGAATGTAACGCAATACACGTTCTAAAATAGCCAGGGAATTGGCCAGGAATTAATTCCATAGAGAATGTTTAGAATATAATGAAGAAAGAGATTGGTAACCAGCGGCCACGTTTAAAGGAAAATATGTAGAGGCGAGTATGTGAAGCACGGTATAGTGTAAGACCAAACGTCCTGGAAGAACTTAACAATTCAGTACCAAGTAGAAATGAAGATCCTGTTAAAGCAAAGGAGGTGCAACGAATACTGACTCTATAGGTAGAATGCATACAGGTATGTTGTTGTGTTTTCATTGGAATGTATTTAAGTATTCTGTTGTGATTTTATTGGAACGTATTTAAAGGCAGGAGTGGGGTATAAAAGGAAAAATAAGCCTCAATTCTGGCACTTTCTGTTTTGCACTCAAGCTGTGAAGATCTCCAGGAGCTCTTGAGGCTTATCTCTAATTTGATTGGCTTGTCTATTTAACTATGAAAATGATTGACACCTGTCATCAGCTCAGTGGCCATCTGTTTTTTGATATGGGGTATTTTGTAATCACTATCAATTATTAGGCAATTTAGTCAAAACCTAAGCAATAAAATTTGAATTATGAAAGAATTTCATTTTAGAATTTTTTCTTTATATCGAATTTTTAGAAAAATTGATCAATATTTGGTACTTAATGTTTATTAATGTTTATTATAGATCATTTATATAAAAAAAAAAATAGAAATAATAAATTATTTTTTCATTTTTATTTTTTTTTACTATAGGATTAAATAAAACACTTAAAAGGTTATTTATCGTGACAAAATGGACAAATTATAAAATAAAAACTCTCATTTATATTATTTATTTAAACATTGACAAGACACATTGCTAACAAATAATAATAAACTAATCTATGAAATAATAGCAATTATATAAATACAGAGATTTTCCATGCAGATCAGTTCAAAAAGCAAAGGCTCAGAAAAGAGAATGCTCAGGTGAACTTTTAAACCACAAGTTATGAACATGATTTTGTAAATGTACGAAAAAGAAAAGCTCAGATAAGCCTGTACTGATGCACATGCTCGACAGATAGTTTGCATCTCTTTTATGAGACAAACTCTAAAATTCCTTTGTAAAAGTTTCGTGAAAATGTTGTATAAAAAAGGAAAACTCTGATAAGCCTGCACTGATGTGCATGCTCATCAGATATTTCGCTTCTCTTTTATGAGAAACTATATTTATTCAAAACTAAAACAAAATACCAAGTTCTATAAATGTAAATGTTGTAAAAAAAAAGAAAACTCAGATAAATTTGCACTGATGCGCAATCTAGTACGGGCCTTTCCTTTTCACTTCTTTTATTTGAGTTACCTAGACTAAATGAAAATTATCAAGTTCTCTACATTTTTCATGCAAAGGCTTTACGAAAAAGGAAAACTCAGATTAGCTTGCACTGATGTGCATAAACGCCTGATTTTTTGTTTCTTTTATATGAGATAAGCACTAAAGTTCTATACATGTTTCAAGTAATTGTCGTACGAAAAAGAAAAGCTCAGATAAGCCTGCACTCATGTGCATGTTCGTCTGATCTTTCCCTTTTTATGTTAGATAAGCACTATAATCAAAACTATAAAAATTATCAAGTAAATAAATCTTGTGCAAAAAAGCAAAGCTCATATAAGCTTGCACTGATGCGCATGCTCGTCTGATCTTTCGCCGTTCTTATATCAGATATGTATACTAAAATAAAAACTATCATGTTCTATACATGTTTGGCATGTAAATGTTGCACGAGAAGAGAAAGCTCAGTTAAGCTTGCACTGATGCGCATGCTCGTCTGATCTTTCGCCATTCTTATATCAGATATTTATACTAAAAACTATCATGTTCTATACATGTTTGGCATGTAAATGTTGCACGAGAAGAGAAAGCTCAGTTAAGCTTGCACTGATGCGCATGCTCGTCTGATCTTTCGCCATTCTTATATCAGATATTTATACTAAAAACTATCATGTTCTATACATGTTTGGCATGTAAATGTTGCACGAGAAGAGAAAGCTAAGTTAAGCTTGCACTGATGCGCATGCTCGTCTGATCTTTCGCCATTCTTATATCAGATATTTATACTAAAAACTATCATGTTCTATACATGTTTGGCATGTAAATGTTGCACGAGAAGAGAAAGCTCAGTTAAGCTTGCACTGATGCGCATGCTCGTCTGATCTTTCGCCATTCTTATATCAGATATTTATACTAAAAACTATCATGTTCTATACATGTTTGGCATGTAAATGTTGCACGAGAAGAGAAAGCTCAGTTAAGCTTGCACTGATGCGCATGCTCGTCTGATCTTTCGCCATTCTTATATCAGATATTTATACTAAAAACTATCATGTTCTATACATGTTTGGCATGTAAATGTTGCACGAGAAGAGAAAGCTCAGTTAAGCTTGCACTGATGCGCATGCTCGTCTGATCTTTCGCCATTCTTATATCAGATATTTATACTAAAAACTATCATGTTCTATACATGTTTGGCATGTAAATATTGCACGAGAAGACAAAGCTAAGACAAAGTTTTGTGAAAACTTGTAAACATCTGTCTGCTGAATAGCTTTCCTCAATAAATCAATTACCACAGGACTGCGCAACACAAGTTTACTTGGTTCGTAATTAGGATCAGTTTTGCACCTACTTTGTACACTACAATTCTCGTGTTTGTTTTGGTAATGTTCAGTTATGTTGTCCATCATTGAACGCAAGGTCTCCGCATTCTGATTACAATTTCTTATGTCATATTGTACATGTGTCCTTACTGATAGGACTTTGTCTGTGATTTGGTCATGCCAAGTACGCCCATGCTGGAACCTGGGACCCCGCGCAATTTTGTTTATTTGTTTTTCAATAGATTTTTCAGCATGTCATGTATCATTTTGGTTCACAACTTCAGGTCTTTCTACTCAAAGATACTTATTTACTGAAGCATTTCGATCATGTGCATGCGCAGGCACATTTACAGGTCCAGAGATGAAGGGCAACCTTGAATCAAAGTACTCATACAGTCTCTTTGTGCCTAACAGTTCATGTCTCTGTGCACAACCATCATCATCTTTGATTACGTGAATGTCCTTCAGCACTTTATGTGTTGTTTGACCCAAGCACATAACATTTGTGTCTTTTGCATTCTTTCTATGTCCATGCCTGGTATCAGTCATAATATCTATTGAGCCTTCGTTATCGAATGAATTTGTAATTTCCTTCATTATTGCATCTTTACATGAACTTTGTGTCTCTAAATTTACCACGCTTTTGTAGTCATTAGATATCGCTTTCACTACATAATCCAAATAAGTAAATCCAATGCAGTCAGAAAGCCTCTCAAATTGGTTTGGTAAAATACCCGATGACAGATATGAATGAACTATTCTGGAATTAGCAAGAAACTTTCCATTTGGTAAGTGAGGAGAAGTTGCCAAAGAAAATGCATGTCCTGCTTTGCAGTTCAGCTTCATAATGTTTACACTACCACGTATGCACGATTCACTGTCTATCAAGTTCTCTGAACAATTTCTAGAATAAAATTCCACTAAATTACTAATTGAAGAATTAGTGCAAAGAAATAGTTTAGCACTTGTTTCATCTTTGTCGCATTTTTGATAGGATGGAGGAGGAACAAAATCATTTTCAGAATTATTATCCTGATTACTCATGAGATTGCTATTTATCCAGAAATCTAAGGCTTTGTTCATAACTTCTGTGTACGTCATTTGTACTTTGTTTGATTTTTTGAATTTTTTAACACAAAGTTTCCTTCTCCGAAATATCACCAAAGAACTAAAGTTTGAAACCACGTTTTCGCGCTGAAGGAGGTGTTTACATGTTTGATGCACAGAATCCAAGAAGGACTAAAACTATAATCTGATAAAATCTCATTTATTTTACATTTTCCATACTTATCATATTAATCCAAAAATAAGATGAACCCATACTGTAATGCTACTTTATAAATTACTGCCATTGAAAATAAATGAGGCAAGTCATTTTTGTTATGCGTCCACTGGTTCATAATTACTCTGCAATTACTCTAGCTAATTGACATTTAGCTTACTGTAATCCTACATGGTCCAAAGATCACAAAACAGTTGACTGTGATTGTTTGTTTATACAGCAATTAGCTCAATTGCATGGATGGACAGGCACCTTTTGTTTTTATAGTTTAGATTAATATTTGTTGGGATAAATCTTACAAGGTTTTATTTAGAAAACGGCAAAGATCCTGATCAGCTATGCTGATCAGAACTCAAACTGCATCTAATTAGGTAAAGTTATTTTGATCAAATTTGGGAGGGATATAGTGCATAAATATTCAGCATGATAATTATCGATAAATATTTTGAAAAAAAAATTGTATGAATAAAAATAAATGAAAAATAATCAGATATTATATTAATTACAATCAAATTCATTGAAGAAAGCTGCATTCAACAATCATGCCTTCATTCAATTTTTATCAGCTTGTTTGTTCTTATTTTTCTTATCAAAAATTATTACAAAAATAATGTCATTTTTGAGACAGTAGTAGTAGAAAACAGAACAGTAGCCTGAGGCTTATCTGTTATCTGCTAGACCAGATTAGGACAGTGACCTGGTCAGTAGCTAAGCTCCGCCCACTCCGCCTACTGACCATCTCATAAAGGTAATAATCTCTCTGCTGGGGGGGGGGGCGGGTGGTACAGAATCCCTGCCTTTAATATTCATATACAAATATACAAATGTTGTCTGATTATACGTTGTTACGATTTATTGAAATAAAATGTCCTGATAATTCAATTACATGTATGGTAAAACATAGACCATTAATGTAAAAAAATGTGAAAAGACTTTTGAAATATTGCATAGTGAAATAACTTTTTAATGGACCTGTACATGTACATGTACATAAACATTTCCCCAACAAAAATAGAAAAGAACGCAGGACAAATTAACATCTAATCAAACAATCTACACATGGTTGGGCAATTCGGGGCATGTCTTTAGCTGCTGCATTGCAAATTATTTACTACCAGGAGTCAATCATATATGTTCAAGAAAATTGGATTCTACCCATAGCAAATGGAAGTCAAACGATAAAGTCACAGAAAAAGTTTGCCCTTGTCAAGCTCTCTCGCTTCATAAGTTTATGCAGCGAAAATCATATAATAGACTTGAAAGTACTCAGATATTTATTATGTGCGTTTTATACCTGATTTTGACTACAGACAGGTAACAGCTGTTTGGTACCCTACCGAGAATGACCCCCTTTGGTGAATAATTACATAGTAGAGATAAACCTTACAAAAAACTCATATATTTTAGTAACTTTTATAATTCCTATCTTTTTTTAAAACATGCTGGTTCTATGCTTTGTTGTGCATAACCTTGTGTCCAATAATAGTCTTGCAATCATCTTGATGGGAAAGAAAGAGAGCTGGCTGCTTTACTTTGTTTGTCCTTTTGGTGTCTCATGATTGTTGTATGGCTCTTCCTCGCGGTGTTACGGGTTTGTCTGCAGTTTGTGATTGGGGTAATTCCTTATCATGCTCACTTACTATTTGAATAAGAGCTTTTCAATGTATGCAATACTATATACATTGTGAAGGGACAGAAGCGTACATACATGATTGCATAAATGTAACTATTTCATTTGGAATTCTGTAACTTTGTACTTTGGCAAACAGCGAAGACTAATTGTGGCTTTCCACCAGAGTCTGCAGTAATGCAAATAGGCTTTTGCTTCGGTTTAAAATTTTACAGTGACTTTAATGCCTCATAATTTAGAGTATTACACCCTTGACCCTATTATATGAAATACGAACTAACTCAGATTTCAACTCAATCAAACCAGACGGAAGAATCTATTAGTATGCAAAGGATAAAGTAATTAAAATATTACAAGCATATTTACAAAAAAACACACATTCAAATGGATCAGGTTTGTTGACTTTTTGTTTATTGTTACTCCCATTGTGGGAGTCTGTAATTGTTCTATGTTTTGTTGTACGTTACTTTATGTCTATTCTAGTATTGCAATCATCTTGATGGGGAAGAGAGAGCTGATTGCTTTGCTTAATTTGTCTTCCTGGTGTCTCGTGATGGTTGAGCCGCTCTTCCTCGTGGTGCCACGGGGTTGTCTGCAGTTTGTGATTGTGGTATTTCCTGATCATACTCACTTACTATTTTTAGTGTTTTAGCCCAATGGTTTGATTGTGCATTTCAGTTGGTGATAGGATAACAAATACAACGACGACAGAACAAATGGAGGGTCTTCATCAGGATCTTATCAGTTTGAGAGTTAGAGAGGTACATTGTAATTTCAATGCAGCAGAAAATGCACTATTTATTCTGTGGCTAATATTGAAACATTGCCATAGTAATAATGAGAAAATAGCATATACTCAATTTCAGTTAGCTTATGTCGTTAATCTACTATGTATTTGCCATCATTCTTTTAGGAGTGTGTCAAATTATGAAAAAAAATCACTTAATACCCCTCCCAACAATCAAAAAGAACAAACAAGATACTCGATAAACATGCAAGTTTAGATCAAATGGACGATTAAATTGTTTAGAGCTGTTTGTTAATAAATGGCCACCGCGGCATTACCAGGAATATCAGCCCAGAGCTACATATTTGTCTTCGGACCTGAAGTGGAAAGGCACGAGGACAAATTTCGAGACACCAGGCCTGGTAACACGGCTGCGGCCACGTTCACGTGTGGGGTTTGTACGTCGCAGCGACGTGAATGATGTCATTTAAGAAGCTGGTGTACACATGAGGGCCGATGTGGGTGCACGTGGGGGCCAATATGGGTTCATGTGAGGGCCGATATGGGTTCATGTATAGGGTTGTTATGGGTTGGGAATCCTGAGCAGTATCCGTCTGGGTAAGTAAGCATTTTGATTAACACGTCACTTTTGACTGCTAGAGTATGTTTTGAGGAAACATCTTAAAAGGGGCTTCTGTTAAAGGAAAGAATATGCTCCTATAGGGATAGTATTCTTTTCTTTAAAAGTAACTCCTATGAGAATAACAAAATAATATTAAAGGACACAAAGGACCTCTGACGGTGGTAATGGGAATCACAGTGTATCGCTGCCTATAATTTTGATAAAAATTAAAGTTGATCATATGCTTCCATCTTCATATATAAGCTCGCTGTTGGTCTCTATTTTATGATTTTGCATTCAATTTCCTAGTTCCATAAATGTACGGCTTTATTTTGGGGCTAAAATGGTCAATTTTCGTATTATACATATAGGAAATAGAAAAATATTTTTAAAACATCATTCCCCCCCCGAGTCCCAACTAATCCTTTTGCACGTAAGTGTGTTCTCATATTTTACATAATATATGTGAAAAGCTAGCTGGGACTCGGGGGGGGGGGGGAATGATATCCCACAGCCCAAATTGTGACGTCTGGGCAAGCCAGAACATTAGCATTTGGATTTTTGATGTGCTCTCTTGAAATCTTTTTTCCAGTATAATGAAATAATTAGTACAAGTAAGCGTCCTTTTCATAACCCATTGGTCATGAAATATTACAACATTTTAGCATATTTTTCTTTAGATTATGAAAATAGTCCTGTTACTAAATTCAGTTTATAGATTGTTTTGCACATATACTGTATCTATCCAATACACATGAACTACATGGCCATTGACTAGGTGTACTTTATGCATGGATGAATAGTTATGGTGCATTGCTGCATAATTTTGCACCAGGTAAATACATTGTCATCGAGGTTGAATATGGACTACAGTTGCACTTTAAAATATTTCTTAACAAATCAGATGGAAAAAACAACAACAAATATAATCATTAAAAAGCTCATGAATTGGACTTTAAAATACTTTCACTGTGGTTTGTAATCAAGGATTGATGATATAATACCCTTACACGTGAAAATAATTGATTTCTAAATGTTTAGGTGAAGTCAAATTTTTCAACCCCTACCCCCTTTGGTAGCGTCTCCTATTTTGTAGTAGGGATCTGCCTGTCTAATTATAACCTTAATTCGTCCCTAATACATCAAGCGTCCTATTCAAAAGAATGCCAGCGATATCTTATGCATAGGGAAAATTTGGGAAGCATCTGAAAAATAGGCAGATACCCTATCAAAGTGTCAGAGGCCCTTGAGAACTCACCAAAATTAAACCACGCAAATATATCTGCATTTTAAAATCACCAAATTGTGATGGCGCGAACATTCAGTGTTTTATAGTTCAATATAATACAGCTGACAAAGAAACATCCCAATACATCAATGCTACATTGTAAATAAACCTTAGGGGTTACATTCCTACAAAATATTGATCAAATTCAATGCATACGCGGAACAGTTACCGGGGACTTAGGGAATATAGGGTTCTGACGGAAAGAGGAATACTGCTTTAGCCGGTGCTAGTGGGCGTGAGAATTGTTGTATTTTCCATTTATTCTCATGAACAGACTCAATTAAACCGCGTTTGCTGTTTCTTATATTGTAGATTATCTCTATTTCTTAAGGATCCGTTTTTCCAGATTATTTAGATGAAATACATATGTTAACCCTTTATGCGCCAATCACAACAAAAGTCGTCTGCTTTTCTCGTCTGCTGAAATGTTTAAGAAGCCTCTATGGCAAAAAGTGTAGACCCAGATCAGACTGCTCCTATAGGAGCAGTCTGTTCTGGTTCCACCCTGTTTGCTAATATACTTAATTTGTCAGCAATGTTAGGCAATTATTTGCAGCAGACAACTTCAGCAGACGACATTTTCAGAGGCTTTGTTTTTCTTGGCGCTTTAAGGGTTAATATATTTCAGTCAAGTTATAAAATAGTCCTGAAGGTGTAAGACAGCTGTCAAATAACTAATTCAACCAGCTATGGAGCAAGGCCTTATGACATAGGATCTGCAAGGCGTTGTCCTTGTGAAGGATCAAGAAAACATGCAAAAGCATGCTGCAGGATTTGTTTGTGAGGTCCCGTCTTTGGTCCTTGTTTTGTTATTCAGTACTTTGTGTCCGCCTAGTTTTGCAATCATCTTGATGGGAGATAGACAGAGAGAGAGAGAGAGAGAGAGCTTGATACTTTATTTAAAATGTCTTCCAGATGTCTTGTGGCAGTCAGTGTTCTGTGGCTCTTCCTCGCGGTGTCGTGGATTGGTCTGGTGTGTGTGATTGTAGTATTTCCTGATTTGCTCACTTGCTTTTTGAAACAGTGAGCCAAAATTATTAAACTTTGACTAGGAGTTGCATTTTTTAACAATCAAAATGATAATCCGCATTAGAAAAACGAAGGTAGAAAATAAATTTGCAAACCTACATGTATACAAAGAGCCAGTTAACAGACCTATTGGCTTACTCCCTTCACTCAGAATGGTAGGCATTAATCATCAATGGCATTTCAGACTCAAGGTCCCGAGATAATAAGATTTGAGTTCATTCTCAAAATAAAATGAAGCGCAATGATTTGCTGCTTGTAACACGTGTCCGCAAGCAGCCAATCATTACGCTTCATTTTGAGTTTTAGACAGTACTTAAGTTTTATAACCACGAGGCCTGTTTCTGATGGAGATATCTATGAAGGTAGCTGCTTTCTACAGATTGTTTGGGATTGGAACACCCTCCGAGAATCTGAATTGGGTCCACGCTGAAATTGCAGATGACTGCGTTGCTAAGTTTACTTCTGTAGTGAGATATTGGGAGCTGATTTCTCCAGTCAACGGCCCTGGTGAATTAGTTTTGGCATTTCACGGTTAAAATATCCTGATACGTATCTTAATCCTCATTGATTGTTTGATTGTTACAACAGTAATAATGGACATATAATGATTGATATCAAACAATGTATTGAAGATGTCAACTGGACAAAAATAAATCACTAATCTGTGTCTGATGAGGTGTTTTTATCTTCACATGGATATTGGTATAGATATAACTATAGTCTTAATGCGATCATACCTAAAACGTTAAAGACACCAAAATAAGACTACTATAAATTTACTATATAAAAATGTAGGCAAGATAGAATTCAAATTTAAAGTGGTTTAAAAATTATCTATTTTTCCTATTTCCACAATCTTTCAGATTAGTGAAAACGTAATCACAACTCTTGGAAAGACAAGATGTACGTTGGAGCATAGTGGCTCAATGGTAGAAAGCTTGACTCAAGACCTAGGAGGCGTGGGTTTGAGCCTCACAGGCGTCACTGTGTTGTGTCATTGAGCAAGACACACTAATCCTAACTTAGAACTGGTTCAACCTAGGAAGACCCGTCCCTTTATAACTGAAAGATTGTTGTTGTGACGTAAAGAATCAAGTCAAACAAACAAACAAACAAACACGATCTACTTAACTGCGTACAATTGATACTCTGTTGGTTAATGTCGGCTGACCTTAGATTATGGTGTTGAATGCTAATGTACCTTAGTAATTAGTAGTACCTGAATATTTACTTTGCACAGTTGATGGGTCCACTAATGTTATGCGGATTTATACACTTTTTGACTGGCTTCACAGGACTGGTAGGGGTGTTGATGAGATTTATTGGCCCGATCACAATTGTACCAACGCTGTTATTGATTGGCATATACATCGTGAAACCTACACTTGAATACGTTGAAGTTCATTGGGGAATAGCTTTCTTGTAAGTATATTTACAAACTTGCTGTAGCGCTGCCTTTACCATAATTGAGCAGTGACATGTGATTTCCAACAATGTGACATTTTGACAAGTGTAGACTCAGACAAGCCTGTGCAGCCTCCCATTAAGCTTAGACACTCCAAATGATGTTCAGTCAGTAGCTTAACACTCATAGAATATCCAAGCGACTAGCAAAGGCTCTGATCAGACTGCGCATATGCGGAGGCTGATCTGAGGCTTAATTTGCTGGTCGCACATACCATGGCTTATATGTTAAAGGTACCCATCATGTATAAATAAAAAATAATTAGATCCATATTATACAATTTTGGTTGTTGATATAGTGTCTATTCGTAACATTCCTTTCAGCATTTTTTTTTCAGATCTATCAAGATGCTCAATTATCAAATTACACTGTTTCTTGACATTCTGCTCTTAATCTTATTGCATGAATAGGTCCACCAGTAACTGACTACTGATAAACTTGCACCATCAGTAGGCAGAAAATAATGATAAAACACTATTTATGACTACAATATGAGTGAGTATAACAGGATAAACCATCATTACAGATCAGCAAATGGTAATGTGTGTGTAGCCGCGCGCGCGCGCGTGTGTGTGTGTGTGTGTGTGTGTGTGTGTATGTGTGTGTGCGTGTTATATAGAGAACGTCATAAGTCACCAAAAATTAATTCTTTGTAACTTAAAATACTGATAACACAAAAGTAAAATGACTTGAATGTATCAGTAGCACGTCAGCAGCGGAACAAATGGATATACATTAATCAATCATATGTATCTCATTTTGCAGGGTGTGGGGAATTGGTGTTATTTTAACGCTTTATCTAGGTCATCGACCAATGCCTATACCAATTTATACTAGATCAAAAGGATTTCACGTCATAAGATACCCATTGCATCAAGTTTTTGCTGTGAGTATGACTAAGAAAGTTGGTATAAAAACACTTATTCGTTTTGTTTGATAAGATATATTATCAGTCAATGAATGATTAAAATGATTTGAAATAACAAAATTGGAAGCAATACTTATATTCTAATGTTGAAAAAAAGGTATCTAAAATGTAAATATATTTGTGCGAGTAGTATTTTTAATATAAGGGAATCTATCTAAACGTTTGCATAAGACAGAAATATACATAACATCTTTATCGGGAAGTATCTTTAGCCAAATTTTGAGCTGTGGAGTTAATACTACATCCAGCAAGGCAAAAGTCAAATTTAACCTATTCTAGTGTAATTGGTTCCTTGAAGTTGGTCCTTTCTAACAAAATGGAGCTTTTTTGTACATAGTTCTACAAGTAAAGCACCTTACGTACACCCGAGGTTTGATTTGATTCTAGAAATGTGCCGGACTTTCCCGGATGGGACAGCAGGTCAAAGTTAATTCTGCAAGTGATGCATTGTGTATTAATTTGAATATGTGAATACTACCGATTCAGAAAAATGGAATTATACTAATGATGATGAGAATTAAAGGAACTATTATCTTATGTTTAGTATACTTAAAGCCAAAAGTAACTTTACACTTTTAACTACTGAATATATCTTTACTGTTTTTGATTTAACCAAATTAAATATTGCAATGAGTTGCTGGTACCCGCCCTAAACCTAATTCACGAAACACAACTTAGGTAAATTAATCTTCGTTCGAGTTATCTGTGCTTTCAATTAAAGCACAAAATCAGCTTTTCTAACAAAATTCAAAGTAAACCTAGGATTTGAATACGCCATTTTAAGGGACAATGATTGCCCATTAGAAATACTGCAAGACATTTTGTCTCTGACGTATAGTTTGTTTTTGGCAGCATCTTAAAGTTGGTTCACTTTGAAATTATCTCCCTTTGAATTAAAACAATAGTAAACTTTAGTCCCTGCTAAAAGCTTTATCTCAGATGACATTTGGATTTTTTATCGGCGATTTGTTGGGACTTCTGCCTTGAATATGTGACAAGATAATCTGATAAAAATTCCCATCGGTTTGGAAGAAAAACGGCAAACAATTTCTTATGGGAAATTCCATTGAAAGCACTGTAAAGCTCACAAAAGGGGGTATGTGCGTAAAAACAAAACTCTAGTTTGTGTTACTCGAAGTGCGATCCGGGCTGATTTGAACTTAAAACAACAATTCAATAGCCTGTCTTTCTGACTGGTTCTTTAAAATTAAAAAATGTCCAATCGCAAAGCTACAGTAACACATCCAAAAGTGATGCACTTTGGAAAAGTTTATTTTGTCCCCTTGCTTCTTTCATTGGGGCATTTTGGTTGCATTTATTACAGTAAAAACATGAAATTCAACTGTCATATGAATAATTGATTGAAGTTTAATATGAATTAAACACATTTAAAATACCACTCATCAATACCCAGAAACGGTATATATGATAACAGTGTAAAGTTACTTTTGGCTTTAAGTATATTATTAGAATAGTTAGCGTACAATAATTTCAGAAAATTGGGATAAGATATCTTATCAAAATAAATCATAGAATAAAAACTGTTTTTTGTAAAAGTAGGTATTGGCTGTAACAATGCCAGTGTCAGCTGCCAGTTAGCATTAACCCATTGTAGATCAGAAACCCCTAAATCGTAGGTACTTTGACAAACAGTGAAGGCCCACACGCCTACCAGACTATCCAAACATCTGGTTGAATATTAAAAGCAATTGCCCCAGGAAGAGAATCAAAAATTAGGAAATGTCATGCAACAGCGTATGCATTCCTACGTTTGTGGTATTAATTTGAGGTCAGAAAAGTCTCTCGTTTTGTTAGAAAAATATGTGTACCAGAATTCAACAGGAATGTGTTTATTGCGCAAAAAGTACAGCGTGTACAAAAAGAAATGCAAACTGCACATACTACTTGATAACTAGAGCCATTTAAAAGATCAGCAGTTCAAACTTTCAGGATACCTCGAATAATTGGTCACTTATCAGCAGAGTAAGTTCCATAATTTTTCATGGAATGTATCATCATATTTTCTGTCTGCTTGCAAGGATACCCATGAATCTAAAAGTAACAAACACAACATGTAATGAAAACTTCATGTATCCTTTCATTTACAGACTTAAATATGCCGTAACACACTGGAAATGATATTTGATCAGTTTCCTCTTGGTCTTCTGATAACCTTATATAGTTTGCTCGTCACACTGTTAGATTATTCAAGTTTGACAAAACGATAGCCAAAGACTGGTCTTCCTGTCCTTACTGACAAAATTGCATTTTAAGGCAACAATTTTGTCTGTATGCCAGATTGGTCATTCTTTACTTGTCTCTTTTACGATAATCTTGGCGAAAATGTGAACAATGTGCCTCCAAAACCTTATAAGGATATCAGAGGAACAATGGAAAAATGATTAAATAACGTTCAAATGTCTGTGGGCCATAGGAAGTCTGTAAGTCAAAGAATATAAGAGGCTCTCGTTATATGCTGTGTTTGTGACTTTTTAATATATGGGTACCCTTGAAATCCAACATAAAACATGATGTTACAATGCATTAAGCAATCTGCAATCAACCTACTGATACGTGACAGTTGAATCTAAGTATCCTGCAAGTTTGAAATGCTTATCTTTGAAAAGACTGAAGTTATGAAACATTATGTTCAGTTTGCGTTTCTTTTAGTACACGCTGTAAATATTGTCTATTGAGAACACTTTCTGAGCTTGTATTAAACCACAAACGTAGGAATCAATAGGCTTTTGCATGACATTGCCCAATGTTTGATAGTCTGCATTTAACCTAATGTTGAGCATGGGAGTGTTTGGTAGGTGTGACCCAGATGAAATGATGCAAAATGTGGGATTTCATCAGGGCCTGCATTATTTTCTAAGACAAAACTGATCTTCAGGGAAGGAAAATCAGTATTTGTTTGGCACCCTGTAACCCCTAAATATATACAATGGACCATCCTGACTTTATTGTGTGCACCTTTATGGAACAATCCATTGATCAGAAAATGGTTAAATTATGAATTTCAGATACTCATATCGATACTTATTGGCTGGGCTCTATGTGGGATTCTAACAGCTGCAGGAGTATTTACTAACGATAAAGCCTCATTGGAATACAAGGCAAGAACAGATGCACGCTCTGACGTAATTGATAACGCCAGCTGGTTTTATTTTCCATATCCAGGTAATTCGGTGTGTTTTAGTGACATACAGTAAGCCACTTTAGTTTTGCACCACCTTTTCAGGGCCCACATTTTTGACAAAAATGCTGGAATCAAACATTCTCTATGCTTATTAACTTATTGACATTTTATCTATTTGATGATATAGAAAGAATATCAAAATCACTCAAGCGAATCATTCTGCAACGTCAAAAGCAATTTTGTTAAAAATGCTCGTGCAACCTAAACGTCTATATTTTCTATTTGCGTTTTGCGCTAGGAATTATCCATGGTAATCGTTGTGACAGAAAAACACCTAAAACAATTGTTTTATTTAAGTAAAATCCCCTTTTTTGGTAGTTGAAGTTAGTAAAGCTGTTACTTTTTGAAGAAATGCTCATTTTGACGTCATATTAACGTCAGTCACTATAATCGAACAGGTTTTCCTTCGCAAATTGTTTTGTTATGAGTCACTTGTTGACAGAGAAGTATCAAAACACTAAAACATCTTATCATTGACAGGTCTTATAGCTTTGGTAGTAGTGACGTCATCACTAACGTCACCGTCTTGACGCCAATAAATCCATTTATTTTTTTACGAAAATAAACGGCGATTACATGGTTGTTTAAAATGAAATTACAAAAATAGTGTTTTGATAACTATTTTACTCAGAATCATATGTAATTTTAACTTACTTTAAAAAAAGTAATAAAATTAACTTTTTTCAAACCTTGGTCAGCTGGGAACGAAAATAGTAAAGCGTATAGAAATGATAAAGTTATCAAACACATTCCAGTCATAGATATTGCCAGGAATAATTTGGCTCTTATCTCTGGCATTGCAGAATTTCGACCCTGAAAAAAGTGCAATGTGATCTGACTTTCATTCTGAACAATGCATGTGAAATGGTGTTTTGTGGGAAATGCCCCCCAAGATCCATTTTCTCACTGGTTACTTATCTGATCACAAAGAAATTTCAATGGCTAATGCAAATATAATTGCGCTTTATGCTGGTAGTCTCAGAAAAAATGTAGCATATGTCTTTTTTGAGTAATTTAACATTTTATAAAAGTAAGTAAGGTTGCAAAGATCAGGAATCGATACAATCAAGTACCACACCTGACCCAGGATACCAATGGGAAAGTGACAAACTCACAGAAGACACCACAAACGAGAGCCAAGAGGTCAGCCCTTTCCCAGCAGGTGACCACGAAGCACATATAAACAGACGCGCACAAAACATAGCAAACACAAGACAGAACAAAAACATAAAAGATCCACAAAAGAAGTACCGCCTTGGAACGGTCAGTAAAATATTTTACTGGAGGGCTTAAACCGGTTTAACGGCGCCAACCTCACCCTTAATTCAGATGTGGATCAAGACACATAGATATTTGGTTTGCATGAAAGACCCCTAACTTATCAATGCATCATCTCCTAAAACATATAAATCAAGATATAACAAGGAGATAAAGCAAGGATAAGGACTCAACAGTAAATTAAACTGAATACCGGAGCAAAAGAAATCCAACAGGTAAACCCCGGTGGGCCCGACAAACAGCCAAAGCATCAGGCCCCTACCATCTCATCAATAGATAAGTCTTTAAGTCGGAACCATCATAGAGTCTGAAGTCCGACCCACCGGCGTGCAATTAAAGAGGAAAGCAAAGTTGCCAACTGTGATTGGGTTGACTACCAAGCATGCAGTCTGTTGCAATACATTAATGTTATAGCCAATCTTTTTATAATGGGAAATTATTTTAATGAACTGCGCTGAAAAATTATTAGAGCCAACAATCTTCTTCAACTTATACACCAAGTCACCATAGAAATCAGGTTCCGAAAGTCCTTGGCGCAAGAGAGATTTAAGTCCAACTTGGAATTTAGAAATCAAATCAAAGTATCGTCTATAAAATTTTGAAAATGTTGTGCGTAACTGAAGTGGCTCACTGTATACTTTCTATCTAGTTGAGGCACGTGATTGAATGCAATGTTTGAATTTGACATTGTCATGTAAACGATTTTTATTTTGGCAACACAATTTCACAAGCTGACTTAAAGCCCTTTTATCACTGTGACAGTTTATCACAGATCTGATTATCTGAGACAAAATATTTTTACTGACTGTTCCAAGGCGGTGCTTCTTTTGTGGATCATTTATGTTATTTCTGTCTTGTTTTGTTATGCTTTCATGCACGTCTCTTTGTTGATGCCTAGTGGTCACCTGCTGGGAAAGGGCTGACCTCCTGGCTCTCGTTTGTGATATCTGATTGTGACGATGTCACTTTCTCATTGGTATCCTGGGTCAGGCGTGGTACTTGATTGTATCGATTCCTGATCTTTGCCCTCTTTCTTACTTTACTTACATTATATTACGCATTCACAAATCCTGTTTTGCAATATAAATGTGGATTGAGACTTTTAGGTAAAATAATTTTAATAATTTTAGCAGATATAATTATATTTTGGCACCCACCTCTAAGTACAGTGCATTTTACTGTCTTAACAATATCCATCTTTTTTCTGATAGAAACATATATTTATTTCATTTTGTAAAGTATTAACTTAATCTATGGTGTTAGAAAAGCAAAAAGCAACGTAATCCTTTGGATACTGAAAACATGCTAAAACATCAAATACCCAGATAGAAGACCTTAGAACAAGCATTTTTTCAGGGTTTTCACTGGTTGGAAAGATAAAACAATCTTCAGGGACAGAGCTCTATATTGTTGGGAAATTACAACAAAGAACTCCTTTAATAATTTACACAAATGAATACACTGGTTTTAAGGTATCAAACTTTATAAAAAAGTTCATTAGTTTAAAACGGATTAAATGCTATAACAGTAATCAAACGAGCAAAATAACTAATACTTTAATAAATCGACATGACTATCTATTAGCAAGATATACACTTTGAAAACAATTATTAAATGAACAGAATGGCAACGAAACGTGTAACTAAGAAGAGATACACTAATTTAGAATAAAGCAGAAAGTAATACTTGAAACGTTATTACCAAAGTATAAAACATCAATGTCTAAAATTGCCTACCTGCTGGTTATATGTGCAGTTAATTCTTCCTTAGATAGTTTATTGATATCTAGATTTACTTAAACAAAACTTCCAATAATGAGGTAATAGCATGTTTGAAAAATAAACTTCTAAAATACTCGTGAAGTATGAAACTGCTTATTATGTTCTCCAACTAAAATAAAGCCATATTTTTTTCAGGTCAATTTGGAACACCACTTTTTAGTTTTAGTGCATTTGTTGGATTCCTAATTGCAACAATAACTTCAATTTTGGATTCTATTGGTGACTATTATGCGTGTGCAAACACATGTCGAGTACCTCCTCCTCCAGGGCATGCTACAAATCGTGGAATAGCTGTCGAAGGGTTTTGTTCAATATTGTCTGGTATCTGGGGAACTGGTCATGCAACTACTACTTATGGTGGCAACGTTGGTGCTATTGGAATGACGAAGGTAGTATAACAAGCACATTCAAAGAAATTTTCTTTATTTATTTATTTATAATCAACTCTTGCAATCTCAAAATTCATATAAAAAGAGATTCACTTTTGGTTATAAATAGTTGAATTGTGAAAGGAGTTGAAAAGGTGTGATACTTGATTGAATCAATTCCTGATCTTAACCATCCTTTCTACTTTGTAAATAAATAGTATGGATACATTTTGAAAATTTTCACTGTTTGTTAAAGGCTTATATCCTTGTAGTAAAACTATTTACAATATGCAACACCACTTTTCACGGTAAAGAAAAAAACGTGTGTTGTAAAGCCCTGATCTCACTATACTAGTTTAGTGCCCTCTTACCATGGCTTTATAACAGAATTTTGATCAATCCAATGTTTTTTTCCCAATATATGTCATATCTATGTATGTTTACCAATCATAAAGGTCCTTACCAATTCAGTATTGTTGCATCACTACCTATACATATAGCTGTTTGAAGACATTGTCAAACAAGCAAATTCAGAGAAATATGTCCACCGCCACTTTATGTTTGTTTTTGAATATATGAGCTATCACTTAACAACTAAATACACAAGATACCTTTTATCTAATCGCTTTGGTCGCAAAAATGACTAAGTTCATTTTGTAATTTAATAAACAACAAATAATCTGAGGATTATATCCAAATAATATGCACAGTTTTAGACCATGACCTAAGCATCTGTAAAGTTTCAAAGGAATCTGCATAAAACTCTGAGAGGAGTTGCATACACAAGATACCTTGTATCTATTCACTTTTGCCGCAAAAATGACTAAGTTCATTTTGTGAAAAAAGTAACAAAAATAATCTGATGATTATGCCCAAACAATACGCACATCCTTAGACCATGACCTAAGCATCTGTAGTTTATGTTCAAATATATCACAGTAAAACTGCAGGAGATGTTCCATACACAGGGTACCTACTGCTTGAGCAGGGATGGAAGGATGGACTGATGGACACAGGGATAGATGGATGGAATGCCAAATACTATGTCCCCTCCCTCTATGTCCCTCGCTTTTCTTCCAAAATCCAGGGAGCCACAAAAATGACTAAGTTCATTTTGTGAAAAGAGTAACGAAAACAATCTCAGATTTATATCCAAAACAATATGCACATATTCAGACCATGGCCTAAACACCTTTAAAATTTCAAAGGAATCGACATAAAACTATAGAAGAAGATGCCTTCACTAGATACCTAGAATCTTTTCACTTTAGCGCAAAATTGAGCAAGTTCATTTTGTGAAAAGTGACCAAAACAATCTAAGGATTATATCCAAGCAATACGCACATCCTCAGACCATGACCTAAACACCTGTAAAGTTTCAAAGAAATCAACATAAAACTGTAGGATAAGATACATAGCTACACAAGATACTTAGTATTTATTCACTTTGGACTCAAAATGACTAAGTTCATTTTGTGAAAAACTGACCAAACTAATCTGAGGATTATATAATATTTTGATGGCCTCCACGCGAGTTGAATATTTCTTGAACTTTAACAACAGCAGATTCTAGGGCGAAGATTTGGTACCAGTAAAATGCATTTAAGCCCACCAGTGGCTTAGGCTGCTGTCCATTCTAAGGCGGTGGTTCTGTTGTGTTTGACTTTTTGTTTATTGTTACTCCCATTGTGGGAGTATGTAATTGTTCTATGTTTTGTTGTACGTTACTTTATGTCCATCCTAGTATTTCAATCATCTTGATGGGGAATAGAGAGCTTGTTGATATGCTTAATTTGTCTTCTTGGTGTCTCGTCATGGTTGAGCGGCTCTTCCTCGCGGTGCCATGGGGTTGTCTGCAGTTTGTGATTGTGGTATTTCCTGATCATACTCGCTTACTTTTTTTATATCCAAACAATATGCACATGCTCAGACCATGACCTAAACACCTGTAAAGTTTCAAAGGAATCAAAACTGTAGGATGAGATACATAGATACACAAGATACCTAGTATCCATTCACTCTGGACGCCAAAATGACTTAGTTCATTTGTGAAAAAGTGACCGAAATAATCTGAGGAATATATCCAAACAATATGCACATCCTCAGACCATGACCTAAACACCTGTAAAGTTTCAAAGTAATCGGATTATAACTGTAGGAGGAGTTCCTTTCACAAGATACCTAATGCTTGAGTGGGGATGGACGGATGGTTAGACAGACAGACAGAAGGATGGAATGCTGAATACTATGTCCCCTCTCACTATGCCCCCTCGCTTTTCTTCAAAAAGGCGGGGGAGCCACAAAACTGACTAAGCTCATTTTGTGAAAAAAGAAATAAAACATAATCTGAGGATTGTATTATAAACAATTTGCACATCTTCAGACCATGACCTAAACACCTGTTAAATTCCAAAGGAATCGACGTTAAACTGTAGGAGGTGATGTATACACAAGATACCTAGTATCTACTTACTTTGGCTACAAAAAGTACTCAGTTTATTTTGTGAAAAAAAGTAACAAAAAATGATCTGACAATTTAGCCCAAACAATATGCACATCTTCGGACCATGACCTAAACACCTGTAAAGTTTTAAAGCTAACAGAGTAAAACTGTTGAGGCGTTACATACACAAGATACCTACTGCTTGAGTGGGCGTAACGATGGATGGATAGACAGGACCGAATGCCATATATTATTTGCCTTGCTCTATGTCCCCACAAGTTTTCTTTGAAAAGGCGAGGGAGCAGCAAAAATGACTAAATTCATTTTGTAAAAGAAAATTGCAAAAATAATTTGAGGATTATATCCAAACAATATGCACATCTTCAGACCATGACCTTAATACCTGTAAAAGTTCATGGGAATCAAGATAGAACGGTAGGAGGTTATGCATACACACAATACCTAGTAGCTATTTACTTTGGCTACACAAATGACTAAGTTCAATTTGTAAAAAGAGGGCCACAAAATAATCTGACGATTATGCCCAGACAAAATGCACATCTTCAAACAATGACCTAAACACCTGTAAAGTTTCAAAGCAATCAGATTATAACTGTAGGAGGAGTTCCATACACAGGAAATCTACGACTTGAGAGTAGGTGGAAAGATGGACAGACAGAATTCCCATTAATATACATTAAACTACATTCCAGGGTCAAATCAAACGGTTCATGTTCTGTTTATGCATGGGTTTTTAATTTACATTACTCAAAGACATATGCGGCTAATTCCCATGCGCACCGTTCTTGCATCAGGAAACAAGGAAAGTTGTCTGCGGGGTTCTTTTGACCATATACACATTTGGATCAATACAGTTTTCAAATACTCTTATGTCAGGTGGATATTTCCACATTTCCTTGACAAAATAAAGTAATGAAAATGTGTCGGAAATTACTACTGATCCTTTATCAGAACTGATCACTTCAGTACCAAATACAGATAAATAGAACAAGTAATGTACACAATTTCCAAGTTTTTACCCTGTTTGTGCATACATAAATGGCTGAGACTTGGATTGTCTGTCCAATATGTATGGTTATTCTGAGCCAAATACGACCTGACCTTGTGGCCTAGTGGTTAGGATGTCAGGCAATGGAACTAGAAGATCAGGGTCGAATCCCGGGTGGGCGCCTTTTATACATTTTTTTTTCATTTCTTGTTTTTTAAGCGTTATAATGCTGAGTTACTTCATACAAGTAATATGGAATTATATAAATGACACAAATTTTCACTCCTTATTTATCCTCAAAATCTGTGGGGTTAAATTTGGCCCACCTGAAAGGTAATTAGTACGGTGACCCCTGATCTTGTTTCTTTTTTTCTAAAAGGTAAAATGATAGTCCATGAAATAAATCTAAAATTTAAGATTTTCAATGTCAGATTTTTTAATATATAATTTACTATAAAAATCAAAATCCTATATTTGGGGAATTACCTAAATATATCATGCAGTATCTTGTGATGGCTTGGGATGATAAATATTTTTTTTTACATTTGTTTTAAAAATAAAACTTGAGGTCATGAGCAATAATTCCAATCAAAATATAGAAGCTGGAAGACGATTACAACTGATTTAGCTTAATATTAAGGACTTATGTTTTGGTCAGAAAATTGGTTAAATGCTGAAAAATTCCATATGAGATTATGAAAAATTGAGCACGGTGACATTTGCTTTTTATTTCATAATTGGACAGTCCATACATAAAACAAACTGTATGCAAAGTATTGAAAATATTTCAATGTGGGAAGTATTTAGTAGCATATGTCCTTAAAATGAGCCCTGGTTTGTTTTCATGACATTACACAGGTAAGCGTTGGAGTCCAGATTGATCATTTTATTGATGTATTGGGTGCTTAAAATTTGAAAACGAGTATGTCGACATTTGAAAATGAGCCAGTGCATGAGCTTTCGAACAATGTGGTATGTGCGACCAGCAAAGCCTTAGATCAGCCTGCGCATACACGCAGTCTGATCAGAGTCTTTGCTAGTCGCTAGAATATTTTATGATTGTAAAGCTACTGACTGAACACCATTTGGAGTTTCTAAGCTTAAAAGGAGGCTCCAGAGGCTCATCTGAGTCTTCACTTGTCAAAATGTCAAATAGTTGAACATCTCATACCGCCACTCAAATGCTATGACATTCAAAATCATATGCGGATCCAGAAAATTCTGTCAGGGTGGGGGGGTCCTAAATTTTGTATATTTTTTAGTCGTCAACGTATCTCACAGAGGGCAATATTTACCTCACTCGAGAAGCAATTGTACCCTCTACTTCTGAAGGGGGTCCATACCAGAATTTTTAAGGAAGCATATAGCGACTTGTAATTTTAGGAGGGGTCAGGACCCCCTGTCCCCCTCTTGATAGGCCCATGAAATATTTACAAGCTGACGCATTTTTCTGTAAAGAGGCCCAGTCTAAGAAAATGTGCAATTAAATATTTTCCTGGATTTTCACTGCAATATCGGTAGAAATTATTGAAACTATTCACCAATAACTATCAGACACGATAGTTTCACTGCATTTAGTAAGAAATGAGACAAAGATCAGGAAACGATACAACCAAGACGTACAATAACCCATGGGTGATGTCTGAACACATTTTTTTTTTATTTATTTTAGAATGTGTTCAATTGGTTTTCTCTAGACCTGGCAAGTGATAATGCATAAAAACATGTATTATCCCAATAAACTAATGACCACCACACACTGGACAGTAATGTCTTTCATCGTAGTCAACAACTACATGTATCTTTTCAAAAAATGAATATAGCAGGGAAATGCAAAACTAACATATTCTTGTCAACAAAAGGTTTCCATGCCAAACACACAAGGAGAACTTATTATTTTGGTGCACATCAGTTTATTATTATGGTATCAGAAAGTACAGGCTCCATGTCACGTTCAAATTTCTTTAGATAGGGGCATCTTGATTTTTTTATTGCAAGTGATCTGTTTGTGTATGCAACACATAAAGCGGTTAAAGTGGAATGCAAACTATTTATGTTTTTGTATCAAAATAGGTTTGTTATTTCAAATATTTCAGGTAGCAAGTCGGCACGTGTTTGTTGGTGTAAACCTATCAAATTTGCAGGTAATACTTATAATGTTATATATAAGAATGTAATTATGCCATGTATTCCTCGTATAAAATAAAAATATATGCTAGTGTATAAAAAATAATTCTATTTTTAAATTGAATTGTACGATGAATAACATACAGCATTTTAACATCTGTCAAGACCAAAGGGATTCCAGAAGATATTAAAAAAGCTGATGTTTGTGTTGTTTGGTATGTGTAAAAATAAGAACATTTTATATGTACATTTATATTAAATATATCGTTCACAAAAACCTAATGGTTATCATTAAATAATGAATAAATTGATTTGTAACTGAGATGTTTGAAAAGCCATCAAGCAAACCTCGTGTGCATGACGTGGATGTAGTCACACAAACCTCATTAACAAAGAAAGTTTTTGACTGGCGCTATTCCTAACAGAGGCTCAGTCTAAAATACATGCTTAGCTAGAGCCCTGGCATGAAATTTCCAACAATGTGGTATGTGCGACCAGCAAAGCATTAGACCAGTCTGCACATACACGTAGTCTGATTAGAGCCTTTGCTAGTCGCTTAAATATTATATGAGTGTAAAGCTACTGACTAAAAACCATTCAGATTTTGTTTCTAAGCTTAAAAGAAGGCTGCACAGGCTAGTCTGAATCTACACTTGTCAAAATGCCACACTGTTGAAAATCACATGTTGCAGCTCAACTAATGTCTTGCATCAAGAAATGCAATTAGCTAGAAAAACACATTTTAGAATTTAAATATTTTATAATGTTATTATATGACGCTCAAAACAAAAATGAATGAGTATGACCACAACCACCGACCACAGACTAACACTCAACACTGCAAGGAAGAGAAACAGACCACAGACATCCACAATAAAATTAGAGTAAAGTAAGTAAGGGTGCAAATATCAGGAATCGATGCAATCAAGTACCACACCTGACCCAGGATACCAATGGGAAAGTGACAAACTCACAGTTAGACACAACAAACGAGAGCCAAGAGGTCAGACCTTTCCCAGCAGGTGACCACGAGGCATATATAAACAGACGCGCACAAAGGCATAGAAAACACAAGACAGAAGAAAACATAAAAGATCCCCAAAATAGATACCGCCTTGGAACGGTCAGTAAAATGATTTACTGGAGGGCTTAAACCGGTATCACGGCGCCTAACTCACCCTTAGTTAAGATGTGGATCGAGACATATAGATATTTGGTTTGCAGACCCCTAACTTATCAATGCATCATCTCCTAGAACATATAAACCAAGGTATAACCAGGAGATAAAGCAAAGATAAAGATCTCAACAGTAAATAAAACTGAATACGCGAGCAATAGAAATCCATCAGGTACACCCAGGTGGGCCCGACAAACAGCAAAAGCATCAGGCCCCTACCATTTCATCAATCGATAAGTCTTTAGCAATCAGCCTTCCTTCATTTGTAAAATGACAGACATAAAAACACACCAAAAACAAGAACCATACACATAAACCCCATCACCAATTGATTCCACAACAACAACAACCACAACAGAATTTCTGTCTTAAAAAGGACAGTCCCAAGGCCATCAAGGGGCTTAAGTTTATTTTATAGGCCACATTGCCAGAATACAGAAACAGATAAATGAAGTAACGCACATAAATAAACTGAAACAATTAAAGTAAACACAAAAATAGTAAGTAAGTATGATCCGGAAAAAACACAATCACAAACCTCAGACAACCCCGTTGGACCGCGAGGAAGAGCCGCCTAGCCATCACGAGACACCAGGAAGACAAATTAAGCAAAGCAATCAGCTCTCTCTTCCCCATCAAGATGATTGCAATACTATAATGGACATAAAGTAGCGTACAACAAAACATAGAAGATTACAGACTCCCGCAATGGGAGTAACAATAAACAAAAAGTCAACAACAACAGAACCACCGCCTTAGAATGGACAGCAGCCTAAGCTACCTGGGGGCTTAAATGCATTTTACTGGTACCAAATCTTCGCCCTAGATTCTGCTGTTGTTGAAGTAAAAGAAATGTTCAGCTCACATGGAGGCCATCTAACTAATGCAATGTATCATCATGGACAAACTCTGTAATATCAAGATGATTGGAATATTATAAATAACAGTAAGAAAGAGGGCAAGATCAGGTATTAATACAATCAAGCACCACACCTGACCAAGGATACCAATGAGAAAGTGACAACTTCAGAATTAGACATCACAAACGAGAGCCTAGAGGTCAGCCCTTTCCCAGCAGGTGAACACAAGGCATCAATAAACAGACGCGCACAAAAGCATAACAAATACAAGACAGAAATAACAAAAATGATCCACAAAAGAAGCACTGCCTTGGAACGTTCAGTAAAATATTTTACTGGAAGTTTTAAACCAGTTTTAGGGCATGCCAACCTCATCCTTAGTTCAGATGTGGTTCAAGACAAATAGATGTTTGGTTTTCATGAAAGACTCCTTACTTATCTATGCATCATCTCCTAGAACATATTAATCAAGATATAAAAAGGAAATAAAGCAAAGATAAGGACTTGACAGTAATTAAAACTGAATACCGGAGAAAAAGAAATCCAACAGGTTAATCTCGGTGGGCCCGACAACAATATATCAAAATCATAACAACATATTAAAAAATAACAAGAACAGAATGACCGCCTTAGAAATTGGACATCATCGCAGCCATAGGGTGGTGGTTACATATGTTATACTGGCCCAAAATTTGCTTAAGATTCAGCTGTTGTTAAACCAAAGACATTGTTAAGCTAGTATTGAGGTTTTCTAACTTATGCAATGCATCATCACATAGAATCAATCAGATAAAATTAACATACTATAAACCGACAATAAAAAAGAAACGCAAACATAATGTAAGCTTGAGTAAAACTATCAAAAAATACAATCAATTTTAGTTTTTAATGAAAACTTAATTGGAAATACATAATTGACTATAGATGTACCAACTGTACTGTTAGCGTTTCTTTTTCGTTGGGTATATATGATGAAACAAAAGTCGGGACAAAAGTATAGTATCTTTTTCCTCAAATTTGTTCAATAAATTCATTGATACACGAGTACTCATATAAAACTCTTTGTTTAGAACGTAATTGAGCCGTGATATGTGGTTTTAAACCAGCAAAGCAAAGCCTCAGACAAGCCTGTGCTTACTCACAGTCTGATCAGAACCTTTGCTGGTCGCTTGAATATTCTATTGATGTTAAGCTACTGAGAGAACACCATTTGGAGTTTCTAAGCATAAAATGAGGCGTCTAAGGCTCGCCTGAGTCTACAATTGTCAAAACACCACATTTAAGGAAATCTCATGTCACAGCTCATATGATTCAAGTGTATGTGTGTATTAATACTATTGGAAAACTGTTCATAATTAAGTAAAGACTCCTAGCTGCACTCCTAACTACAGTTTCTTGTAGATGGCGTGTTTATAGTGAAAAATTCAAACTCATTTCAGCATGAGTTTTGCATTTGTGGCAGCTGTTGATTAGCTCTCAGTTTTATCTGAAATATTTGGACAGCTACAGATCTGGGCCCGGAACTACAATGCCTCCTTAAAGTTAAGAAAGACTTAAGTTAAGTATTGATTTTTCAGGATGCAAAAATAACGTTTCAAACTGATTAAAATCAAAGTTGTTTCATTTTTTCTGTAGATCACAATGATATCTCTGACCACAAGTACTGCATCGATCCAGGCAATTTATTTAGCATTTAATATAGCATGTTGAAAAATCAATACTTAACTTAAGTCTTCCTTAACTTTAAGGAGACATTGTAATTCCGGGCCCAGACCTATAGGTAATAACATATTTATTTGCAGGATGAATACAACGTTAAAGTGTTTTAAGTAGGAACAAAACTAGTATTTAGCTCTTATGAGCAGTTGAAATTTCATGCTCATTGGAGATGAGCATGAAACACATTTGTGAAAGTAAATTGGCCCTGGTTTAGTATAGGGCGAAGATTTGGTATAGTTAATGCTTTTAAGCCGCCCCACACCCAGTGACTAAGGCTGCTGTGTGTTCTGTTGTTGGTGATTCTTTTTTTTATCGTTACTACCACTGTCTGTGGGGGTTCTGTATTTGGCCCTTGTTTTGTTTAAATCTGATATAAGTCCTAGACTCTGTATTATTGCTTTCTCAGATTAGAACAACGTCATCATATTAATAATCACTTTTTAAGTGAGTCACTTCATGGTAGATTTTAGAAAGTCCCCATATCCCTATCATTAGTTTAAGCGATGCTCTGCTTTCTACTCTTACCCATTAGTTCAAAGATCGAATATGCAAACAAAAATGATTTAATTCACGAGACTTCCGCACTCATCGTATCGTCGAACAGTGAAGGCTCATGCGAGTCTGCGCATATTTAGACCCCAAGCCTCGATGGGTACGTCAGCTTGGGCGTTAATTGTGATAAGTCCCCAAATCGCATGTGCTGTCATATGTGCTGTTTTCTACTATATTCATTGAAACTTAGCATTTATTCGCTACATGTGGTACAACGATGTGGTATTTTGACATGTGTAGACTCAGACGAGCCTGTGTTGCCTCATTTTAAGGCTAGAAATTCCAAATGATGTTTGGTTTGTAGCTTAACTCTCAAAGATTACTTATGCGACTAGTAAAGGCTCTGATCAGACTGTGCGTATGTGCAGGCTGGTCTGAGCCTTTGCTGGTCGCGCATACCACATTGTTGGAAATCTCATTTCACGTTCCACAATATCTTTCTAGGTGATTGATCTTTCATCAAGTAGAAATTTATCTATAATGGGAATGGGAATATTTGTTGGTCTTGTGGTTCCAGCCTGGCTTGAAAAGAATCCAAATGCTATTCAAACAGGTACATATAAGCTAGTTAGTTAGGAAATTGTCAACATCAGGTATGCAATGATAAAAATGCTGGCGAGACTAAACAGTGTCGCAGCAGTCCTAAGAGGACGCCGATTTCAAAAGCTTTTACTTGTATAAAAATTAATTTGTCCAAACAAAAATGGCTATTTTGTCAGGCATACCGATACTTCTGGCTATATTTTTGCATAACAAATTTAAACATCTCACACAGATTACTTTACATCCCAACATAGTGTTATTTTAGAACTCTGCAGCATGCTTATCAGTCAATTTTGGTTACTTTCTGGTTTGATTTCGTTTCCATCACTGTGACACGCTGAGTGAATTTTAGAAAAAAAGGTTAACATAAACATTAATTACAGTTACCTGATTACAATGTATGAAAGTATTTTCGCCAAGATGTACATATTTCTGGTAGGGAAATGTTTTTTTCAAATTTCTCTTCAAGGTCAAGGTTTTGGTTGATGAATAAAAACATTTTTTTTTGTTCCGCACTATTAACTAAAAACCTGTTTTTATCAAACTTGATAGCTCAGAGAACGAATGTACATGGAAGTACAATTTTGGAGACAATCATTTAAGAGTGTATTTCTAAATTACAATGATTATTTGCTGTAGAGATATACATACGTACCGTTATTTCTTAAAAGAAACGGTGTATTCATTTAAAGTCCCTATAATATATTTTAGTCCAATGAAATAATGTTTGTTTCGTGAAGTATCTTTTGCTTATCACCTATTTTTGCTCCATTAATTGAAAATACAAAATGTAAAAGTTACTGGTCCCACGGTAATCAGAATCATTACCTTTGAACAATTTTGTGTAGTTTTATTTTTTATGATATTCCAATATCAGATCTTTGAGAAAAGAGTAAAGCATTAAAGACTTTGACATCAATAGATAATTCATTAATATGAAATCAAAAACATACTAGATGAACAAGGTATGTGGCTCATATAACATTGTGCGAACATGTCTATATCACGCCAGAATGATACATACACATTATTATAGCAGTTACTTAATCTGCCGTACTGTATCACGTCAAGTTGATGAGGTCATACTATCGGATCACCTGAGAAGCGAAGCGTCGAGGGTGATCCGATGGTATATGATCTCATCCTCGAGACGTGATACAGTACGCCAGTACACGTTACTATTATAATAATATGTTTATTATATACCTTTTCCGACATTATTCTGACTTATAAATTATTTTGGTCTTTAATCCAGAAAAAAAGCGGGAACGTTTGCCATTACGTTTCGTTTCTTGACGTTACGTCATCATGTTTTCCGTCTCTGGTTCTATGCTTGAAATTTACTTTACGTAACGTCGTCGAAAAAACAGGTAACCGACGTTAGCCTCGTTTTAAAGGAATGTGATATGGATTCAGAAAACCTCAGTTCGTTCATCCGGCTCTCTGTATCAGATGGCCAGAAAACATACAGTTCAAACGTTTATCATTTATAGGTATATAATAAATTGTTTTTAACCTTCTGTTTGCCAACGGGCCACTTTTGGGCCACCAGTAGTACTCCTTTGAGTGCCAACGGGCCACTTTTGGGCCACCTGTTTGGTTTTGATTTTTGAGGAAACTCTACTGCTATTTATATCTTAATTGTTTTCAATGTAAAGAAAAATCCTTTTTCAGCAAAATATTTTTGGTCGGGACTTTTTTCATGAAATGAACTAGGCATCAGAGGAGATTATATGAAGGTACTGTCAGTAGAAATCAACATGCCGTTGCTATGTTTTTTCCCGCTTTCTATGACTTGACGTCATAAATCTCACGAGACGCCAACTGTAACGTGCGACGGCGCGCAATGGACAAGGGACGTCCAGAAAGTGTTGGTTTCCATGAAATAATTATTATTTCTCAGCACAAAACAGTGTAGTTGTTGTTTTTTTTCATTCTTTTTTTCTCCTTTCCAAATATATTTTGTAAAACAAGTGAATGAATATATAAACAAATCAAAAAATGCATGCCACGATCGCCGACGCTTCAAAAACAAAATTGTAAGAGATAAAACATTAGCTGTGTCCGCTGAAGCAATTGGATCTTGCAAGAAATGCGATTAGGGACGGATTCAGTGTTTTATTCCATCCGGGTCAGCTACCGGACCTTTATCTTTAGCGGGCGTCTCATCCCGCCACGACAGGGAAACTCAGGATAAACATTAGTATAAGCGCTGACTGAACTTATAAACCAACTTAAATTTTCGCATGTTTTTGTCTTTGCTGAAATTTTGGCGTGGAATCATGTTCGTGTTTTGCAAAACTGGACCATGATATAATAAAACACAGCATGTATATATGGACATGTTCGCGTATATAGGTTTTATTATTTTGCTTTCTCACTAAAATCGCGAAACTACATCGCTCTATAAAATAACTAATGAAAAACACGCAGATGATTGTGGACAGTAAAGTAACTAACACAAAAAGGAGAGATGGCCGAAAGAAAAAAAATATAACACCTTCCTCTCGAGCAGAGAATGCTAATATGAGACTGCACACACATGTAAGCGCATTCCTGCAAGAAAACTTACTGCAATAAAATAACCAGCAAAAAAAAAACGGGCAGACGATTAGACAGAATTATGCACTGTCCTCTCCAGCAGCAAAGGCTCATTCATAACTACACATGCGCGCATTCTCGTAAGAACGTTTTATCGGACCCGAGGTTTCTTGTTTGTTTGTTTGTTGCTTTACGTCCCAAGTCAACAGCTATGGTCATTGCGGGACGGTCAGTTTACCTAACCACACTTTTTTCCTGGGCAGGCTTGAACAAGCGGTTGACCAGTAATTCGTGCACATACTTTCGCTTGTAACTGACAACAACCCTTCTTGAATAAATCAGCGGAAGGAGGAGAATGACCGTAGAAATTATTTCATGATCAATCTCCACGAAAGTATGGGACCGAATCGGGATCGAACTAGCGACCCCTGGATCTGCAGTCAGACACGCATCTGTAGCCAGACACGTTACCGACTGCGCTACGCGGCCCGGTCCGAGGTTTCTTGTGCAGACTCATCAGTGTATTCGCTTTTGGTACTGTGGCGACGGCTCCAGTGAGCCTGTGCAATGTTCATGCTCGCTAGAGCCTGCGCTGCTAGCATAAGTGAGACCCAAAGCACCGTTTGAGGCTTACTTAACGCCTTGTCCAGTGACTAAGGCTCAGGCGAGCCTGTGCAAAAGTGCAGACTCGTCATAGCCTTTCGCTGCTCGCTAACAAAGCAAACTATCGCCATTTGAGCCAGCGTTTCAAACATTGGTATTCTGCATTGTCGAGTGAATATAAAAATGACCAAACCCGTCAGAGCATTCGCTGCTCGCATTAACTTATCGCATTGTTCGCCATACGCCATTTGATCAAGCGCTCGAGATTGGGTTTTGTGACTAAGGCTCAGACGAGCCCGAGCCTATGCAAAGGTGGTTTCTCGCAAGGGACATATAGTGTCCAACTTTATGTACGCCCCTTCAGACGTCAGCGGGAAAGTAAGACGTTATATTCAGAATAGTCAGCGAGTTTTTCGCGCCAACACTTAATGACGTTCCCGTTGTTACGGACGTCGTAAACAAGTACAAGACGTCGAAAACAAGTGCCGTCATTTTGGCAAGTACTAAGGAATTCGCGTGGCATCGAAAGGGTTAATGTGTGCGAACATGTCAATATCAAGCCAGAGTGATACATTATTTTTACTGCGTAGCTGATTGTTGTGCTCTTTTGTCTAGTTATTTGTATTGGTCTTGAATTAATAAATAGTTATTTGCAATTGGTTAAAATGTGTAAGCATCTGCAAAAAGAGTAAAGCTAATAAGTTTTGAATTTTTCCATATTTGACAAATATATTCGATACTAAACAATCATCTAATTATGACGATACTAAACAATCATCTAATTATGACGTATATCTTTTTAAAATTGTACATTATGGCAATGCAGACGTTGAATAATATAAATAACTAATAATTTAAATAATACCAATATAAGTGCAATACAAGGAATGACTATTGACAAGCTAATTAATAATTTTGTAAAGTATAACTTAATATTTGCTGGCGCAGTTTTCTCGTGTTTCGAACAGCCAATTTTCCTAGACGGACAGTTCCCATCGAGTTTATGAATATGTAATCCAGGACCAGCGCCCAAAAATAGTAAGTGAGTATGATCAGGAAATACCACAATCACAAACTGCAGACAACCCCGTGGCACCGCGAGGAAGAGCCGCTCAACCATCACGAGACACCAGGAAGACAAATTAAGCAAAGCAATCAGCTCTCTTCCCCATCAAGATGATTGCAATACTAGAATGGACATAAAGTAACGTACAACAAAACATAGAACAATTACAGACTCCAACAATAGGAGTAACAATAAACAAAAAGTCATCAACAACAGAACCACCGCCTTAGAACCGACAGCAGCCTAAGCCACCTGGGGGCTTAAATGCATTTTACTGGCACCAAATCTTCGCCTTAGATTCTGCTGTTGTTGAAGTACAAGAAATGTTCAGCTCGCATGGAGGCCATCTAACTAATGCAATGTATCATCATGGAAAACACTCTAATCAAATTGACACTCCATGATGAAACAAAGAAAAGGGCTCATGACTCACAGATAGTCAGAGCTAACGAAAACCTCAAGTTGAGCCACGGTGGGTCCAGCTACAGATAAGCATCAGGCACCAACCCACCGGTTAAAGCTTTACGTCAGAGCCGTCATAGAGTCTGAGGCCTGACCCACCGTCAAAACCCTGGATCAAATTTTATTAGCACCATACTGGTATTTAACATGCAAATATCAAGATAAAAAAAATGATCACACTCCAATCAAAAGGTGTTTTTAAAATGCATTTAACGATTTGGTTAAAATTAGGATATTTTTTTCAATTCTAAACACAACTATTGGACCATGTCAAGCATTTAAGACCTGGGACCAGTAACATGGTTTTGAGGATGTCAAGTAAATTATTATTTTGCCTACAGAAGTAAGTAAGGGTGCAAAGATCAGGAATCGATACAATCAAGTACCACACCTGACCCAGGATACCAATGGGAAAGTGACACACTCACTCACCACAATTGAGAGCCAAGAGGTCAGTTTTTCCCAGGTGACCACTAGGCACAAATAAACAGACGCGCACAATGGCATAACAAACACAAGGCAGAAAAAATATAAAAGATCCACAAAAGAAGTAGCCTGATTAGCTGTGTATTCGACCACCTTATCACAACTTTTGTGCATACGCGTTATGGCTACACCCTATATATTTTTATCTAAGCAAAAAATATCAACTAATTATTTGTAACAAAGAAATAAACGAACTTAACATTGCCGTAACACAAAATTTGTAAACAGCGGTCTTTCATCAACATGATGTCATCGCTATGCTTCCTTTAAATCGATTGCTCTGATTGGTCGGTTGATAAAACCACCAAGGTCAAGTGGGATATATGAATATACAGTCCAGTTCAAATAATATGTTTCTTCTGAATGAATCCTAAACTCAAATGCAGATTTTCACTTTTTTATTATTTTTTTAAAAGGCTACAAACGATAGGGTCACTAAAAAATCGAGACAAGCTTACAACTGTAAGATTGACATTCCATGATAGCAATAGCTCCCCATCAGTTAAATGGGTCAGGAGACACCAAAAAAGTACAAAAAATGTATATCACTTCATAGAAATGTCTGTGGTTTAGCTATTGGATTGTAGTCCCGCTATTTTCCTGTCTAACCGCTTGGGATATGCTTGAAAAAAGGTCCAAAATCGATTTTTTCATACAAAAAGTAGAGACAAAAGATCGATAAAGGTAACAGAATTTATCAAGTGAACTGCACTGTAATTTTCAGAAAAAACGTAATTAGGTCGAAGAAGCGTCTCCATGATCAATAAAGAATTAGTCAGCTAAAAAAGGTGATTTCAAAACGAATATACCAATTCTTATTAGGCTAAAAACTTTTTTGAGAAGGTATTTTGGAAATTCTAGACATAAATTATTATTTCTTGAATGAAATTGTAACTAGATCCAGCTTTTTTCCGCATTTTATCTTTACTTTATGAACTCTCGCTTCGATGCGTCCGGATTTTCGGACGTTCCAATATTCGTCGAGAGCTAAAATTCCGATTCACCATGGTGCTCGAACTGACAGGAGGGTTGAATAGACAGAAAGCAAGCATACCGCCTTTGAACAATTAATTTGATCCTGGGTTTCGGGCGCTGGTCATGGACTATATTTTCATAATCTCGATGGGAACTGTCCGTCTAAGAAACCTTTTTGAATCCAATCTGTTTTCATTTTATTATGTAAAAAGATCCCAAAGAGTATAAAATCAAAGTAATGTTTGAATTTACTGAACATTCTTTGGAATATGTATCCCAGGACCATCCATATAATCTATGCCGCTTATCTTTTGTAAGGTATTTCTTGGTATTTCTGAAGGTGACAAGGGTCATGGAAGCCGTTCTTGTGACTGATTTTAACCCTTAATGCGCCAATCGCAACACAATTCGTCTGCTTTTCTCGCCTGCTGAAATGTTTAAGAAGCCTCTATGGCAATCAGTGTGGACCCAGATCAGACTGCTCCTTCTGGATCCACGCTGTTTGCTTCTTTACTTAATTTTTCAGTCATGTTACGCAATTATTTGCAGTAGACGATTTGAGCAGACGATATTTTCAGATGCATTTTTTTCTTAAATCAATTAACCCTTACTTTGAATCAGATCAGATGAAGTCATATCTTTTAGTTTAAAATATTCTAGTTAGCTGTCTGTTTTACAATATGGGCCTCGTCGCGATAAAACCTGTCTTCGGGAGTTCCGCCAAAGCGAGTTTCAAACCAGACTCCTCAGCTACAGAGACTAGTTAGAAAATTGAACTTTCCCCTGTATCAAGTTTACCTATAATGCTTTTCAAAAAGCGAATAACAAAGGCGCTGATCAGACTGCGAGGGTGCGCAGGCTGGTCTGCGCCTGTGTTGTTTGCAAACCCCCGAAGACAGGTTTTCTCGCCACGAGGCCCAAATCATATCCTTTAGTTTAAAATATTCTTGTTAGCTGTCTGTATCAAATATACTCAACTACAAAAGAAACCCATAAGTCACTTTTTGGGGCAATTATGGAAAAAATTAGGAAATTTAAATATATTTTTTATCGTATTCCTTAACAATCAATTATGCATCAAATTATTGAATACTGTAACAGTTTTAATTAAACCCGCTCATGCTGTGCGCCAGTGTATGGACAAGGGGTCATTTCTAAAAATGACAACTTTCAGACAATTGGTTTTCTCTCGAGTTCTCTCCCAAATCAGTTCACTTCGCCCAATAACCGGTATGTCTCCTCTAACGAGTCCATCAAGTGTGTGCAAAAGTCAAAATAAACCACGCTAGGTTAGTAAGCCTGGATCTCCATCCGATAGAGCAGCTGTGGAATGAGCTCTGGCGACGCATCCAGGGTCGTTCAGTGCAACCTCAGAATCTTTGACAGGTTCAGGTGATTGCTCTCCATTAAGAATGGGCATGGATTCCAAAGAACGTTGTGCGACGTTACATGCTTTGGTTTCGACCTTGTTATTAGGAAGTTATTGCTGCTGGAGAGGGTCATGTTGGCTTTTGACGAATTTAACTCAAGTGAACTGATTTAGACGAGAACGAGATATTCACTCTCCAGTTAAAAACTTATCATGAAAAATGACCCCATGTATACACACTGGCGAACAGCAAGAACGGATTTAAGTAAAATTGTTACATTATTCAATGATTTTATGCAGAAATGATTGTTATATATTTAAGAAATAGATCAGCTCCAGCAGTGAATTGTTGAGTAATAATTCACTGCTTGGAGGTCAGTTGTAAAGAAGATCAAATCACGAGCGCGCAGCGCGAGTGATTTATCTTCGTACAACTGACCGACAAACAGTGAATTATTACTCAACAATTCACGCACTGGAGCTGATCTATTTCGATTCTAACACACAATAAATGACGAAAACACATTCGAAGTCTTCAGTTTCTTCCAACTTTCCGCCATTGCACTAAAGAACTCCCGCCAATACTTAGACTACGTCGCATACGTTTACATGTAACTGTAACGTCTTTCAAGCGTAAAAACGACGTTACACCGTCGAGCGCCATGAATTACGTCATTTTCCAGTGACGTCAGCTATCACACACTTTAGCAGTGAATTATTGTCCGATATATCACAGTTTGTTACCGTTGGCTCTATAGACGAGCTGTGTTAGAATATGGTATAAAAATATTTTCAGTTCTTAAATCTGTTTTCCAGAATTGCCCCGAGAAGTGAATGATGGTTTTTTTTTTGTAATTGAGTATATATATTTTACGATATTACACGTATAACAAAAATAATATATAACCACCAATAAGCTTACACCACAGTCGTTTGTTCTCAAAAGGCAGTTTTTAACAATCGTAAACTAGATCTAATCTGTATAAACTGGTTAAATGGATTAGCAGTGATATTTTCAATATCAACTGAACGTTAGGAGAAAAGTAAAAATACTTTGAGTACATTTGTCTTTCAGGTAACGCGGATGCTGATAGTGTGTTAAATATTTTATTGGGAAATCCAAATTTCATAGGCAGTGTGGTGGCTTGTGTTCTTGATAATACAGTACCTGGTAAGTCTACTGTCGTGCCAACCAAGAGTGACAGTGACGCCATGTTTTGTTTACAAAGTTATTAGATACTTAGGATCGATAGATTACTTGTGTATTAATCCTATCCGCAGGATAGGATTAATAAACATGCAATCTATCGATTCGTATTAGCTGAAGTGGAGTGTTCAAGGTAATATTTCACGTAGCAATTGTAAACAAAACATGACGTCACTGTCACTCTTGACTGGCAGGACAGTAGTTATTTTATTATGGTTTACTGTTTTATGAAATATAGCAATATACATTATCCCCCTGCTCTAACAAATGCTTTTTACAACATGTTAAGATGTGTAAAAACGAAAAAAATAGTGTTTATCAGAGTCCTTTTAGTGAAAAAGTATTATGCCTTTTTAGTATCAAATACAATACGTGTACACATGCTTGTTTTTACAAAACAACCATTTTACTACAAATGTTATAATAGTTAGACAAAGCAACATGTTTAATATGCATTGATATGCTGTTTGAACATTAAAACTGCTTACAGTTTATAACTAATCTTTTTATTTCAAATCGGGACCTAAAAAATTAATGTTGTTAGTTTACTGTAAAACATATTTTTAAACTTCAGCTAGTACAACAGATACGTCGCGTGTTTTACACCCAACATACTATTTATGAGCCAATATACGCGGCATCCGATCTGATCACTATCCATTGTTTGCTACCAGGAGTTCATAGGGCCACTTACGCAATTGTTGGGCGTAAAATTGTGATTATTTACTTGTCCATCAGTTAAGACATGTGTTTTGAATACTCAAAAAATCATCTCATTAAGACGGTTTTTTGACTACCCATAACATATGTTTTGGTTGAGGAATAAAAAAATTCAGCTACCCACTCTCATGTGGGAGTCTGGTCAGTTGTGTTTCAAAATGAAATAAAATAAAAAAAATATACCTGATGGAACTGAAGAAACCTATGTGAGTATAACCAGGTTATGCCATAATAATAGTCTACTGGCTGACGCATGCCGCAAAGAAGAAGAAACACAGAACACAGACACCCGCACAACAGCAATAATACACTTATAATAAAGAAACCAGGCCCGGGGCTATGATATCACGAATAAGCAGTCATTGATCATGTGACTACTATCTACACTATTGTTTAGGGCAGGGAGACATTTTACCACCGCCACACAGTCCAACTTACCCACTGTATAAACTCTTAAAAAAGTCCATAAGAATTTATCATGAGTGTGTGTGTGGGGGGGGGGGATAGAAAAAATATCTCCCGAGGATTGCGGATATCCATCCTGAGGCTTGCGAGTGATGACAAAAGGTGATCACGAGGAACAGATTTACTATATCATCCTCGCACAAATAATGAATTCTTTTTCTTGCTCACAATTAAATACAGATTTATTTTATTTAAACAAAGGCTCCCAGAAGCTCCCCAATACGCTGGAATGCGGCATATAACATAATGACGTCACTTAGACCATGCTGATGACGTCACTTGAATTTCAATGTGGAGCCGTTTGATTTTTACTTTTCCCACATGTTGTTTACTGGATATGTGAGATAGAATTTCTCATATGGGTAATAAGAGCGGAAATCCCGATCTGGTGTGCAAGAAAATAAGCCTCCATGTGAGCTTAAATTTTTGTGCTTCAACAACATCAGAATCTAGGGCGAAGATTTGGTACCAGTAGAATGCATTTACGCCCCCAGTGGCTTATGCTGCTGTCCATTCTTAAGCGGTGGTTCTGCTGTTGTTGATTCGTTGATGATTGTTACTCCCATTATGAGATTCTGTAACTGTTCTACGTTTTGTTTTGTGTTACCTTTTGTTCATTCTAGTTTTGAAATCATCTTAATTGGGAAGAGAGAGCTGGTTGCTTTGCTAAGTATGGCTTTTGTGTCTCATGATTGTTGTGTGGCTCGCTGTGCCATGGGTTTGTCTGCAGTTTGTGATTATGGTATTTTCTGATCATACTCACTATTTTTAACATTAAAACATCTGACCTTAACCAAGAGAAATTGTATACGCAAGCTGCTTATACATTAAACGACGCCCTTACTTTTATCATATGAAGTCGCGTATTATATGGTATAGTCCCATGTATAAAATTCACTAGCAGTTTACATATTTATCGCCTTTATGTAACGATAGTCTTAACAATGACGGGTATATATGGCAGACTCTTGAGCTATGCGATCTTCAAAGTGCCTTTAGTGTCATATGATAAATATAATCAAACATTCGTGCTCCGGTTTTATTGAATTTATTAAACTCACTGCAAAAAAAAAAAAACAAAAACAGCATACACAAGCACAAATAAGATGCTTGACAAAGCTGCACAATTTATCTTTTTTCTCCAAGTGATTGAGGAATAAATTCAATAATGTTTTAGCACTCTTGTAATGTAAGATTCTCTATTTACATTATAAAACATAAAGTATTTATCAAAGTCAGTATTAAGACCAAGTTCAGAATGTTATGACATTTGACTAATATCTTTTTTCGGGAATACGGGAGGTGAGGCAAAACAGTTACTTTTTCTTTCTTCCAAAACGCTGTAACTATTTCGGAGGCAAGAGCAGGGACATTGCCATGTAGAAGACGGATATGTTTAAAACCAGTGACAGGGCGTCGTTTCTGATAATATTTTTCGGCTTTTCCAGTACTATGTCTTTGTAGTGCTATACGTAGATGTTTTTTGCCATTTTCCATCGGCACTTTTATTCCGGATCCTTCACCAGAGAAGAAAATTGCATACCAAACCTTCCTTGCACTCAAAGACCGTTTGGCAATTATTGGGCGTCTGCTATTTTTAGAGGCCCAGATTGTATTGCTAAACTTTTTGACGGGCTCAAAATAATAGACCCAATTTTCATTACATGTGGCAACATTGACAAAGTGCTTTTTGTCACAAGTTTAAAACATTTGTAGCATCTTTTTGGCCACTTTAGCCCGTTGTCTATTTTGTTCATCAGGCAACAGATGTGCCACCCATCTAGCAAAAATCTTTCGGACTTTCAAATGCTTCTTCAAAATAAGGTGAACCGTTGATAGTGATATGCCTACTTTTCGTGCAATATCATGAACTGTAAATCTTGCATCTCCTTCAATGATTTACTTTATTTTTGAAACGATTTCTTTACAAGATGCAAATTTTGGCCTACCTGATTTTGGTGCATTTTAGATTGACTCTACCCCAGATTCAAATTTATTTTCCCAGCTCCCAACTGTGTCATAAGACACACAAGAAGGTCCTCAAGTAGTATAAAGTTCAGTCATCAGCTGCTTCAAAGAACAACTAAGTTTTGAGCGAGCTTTGATGTTTGAAGAAAGCCCATATTTCATATTTCTGGTCGGCGCTTCTACCAACCATTTTTTCACTACAATGGTCAATGACTGCGTGTATTAATATGGCAAATTTTGTGTCTTTCATTTAATCTAACATGTGCATTTATACAGCGTTGTGTAGACCTTGAATAAACCTAGATAGGTATATGTTGGTTTTCATCTTACCCCACGTGCATATCAAGATATAGGACAATAAGAAATTCATTTCGAACATCCTTCGTACATGTGTTGAGGTGTCACAGGTTGTGTTTTTCAAATGATAACTTGTTATCATTTTTGCAAGATTGTGTTAATCTTAGCAAATATTGTAGTCCCTGATTACATGCCACATTCTGCTTGGCACAGTACCTAGTACCTGTTTATTGGTAGCAGGGTTAAATGGTACCTGATACCTAATCCAGAGCTAGTTTTTTATGAAGTGTTTCATATTCTTCAGGAACTGCTGAGGAGAGAGGTATTGCTGCCTGGCGGGAAGATATAGACACCTCTGATGACGTCACAATTGATTATGTGGAAGGAACTGAGGTGTATGACCCATTATTGCCAAAGAAAGCTACATCCTGGAAAATCATGAAATATCTTCCTATTTTCCCTTATAAAGAAAACCAAAAAGAATCAAAGTTCCAGTTAGACAGAAGACCATCTTGTGTTGACACAAGTGACTGGGAAAGGCGCAAAAGCTCAGTTCGAAGACAGTCGATTGGTGCAAGCTTATACCTTTGAATGTTTTTAAATAATGTATTCTATTAATAGACTTTTCACTTACTGTAAAGGCGGCAACTTTAATATTGATATCTGGGCGTGGTTTGGCTATTTCATCTGCTAAACAAGGGGAATCAGGTTCTATTTATAATTTGGTGAAGAATTAATAAATTGTTTGGGCTGCGCAAAGCTGCGTGCATTTCATGAAAATCCTAACCGTATACACACTGAACTCTCATTTATTAACCCTTAAAGCGCATAATCACAAAATGTATGTTTTTGTCGTCCACTAAAATATTTGAAGCCTCATAGACAAACATTGTGGACCCAGATCAGACTACTCCTCTAGGAGCAGTCTGATCTGGGTCCACAATGTTTGCCTTTTGCTTATGTTAAATAGACATTTTCCGATGCAGTTATTTTGCTGGCATTTTAAGGACTAAATACTGTGTTTTGCGACTATAATGAGGTGATGGCGCAAGATGATACAGTTACTGTCGTGCCAACCAAGAGTGACAGTGATGTCATGTTTTGTTTACACAGTTATCAGGGACTTAGAATCGATATGTCACTTGTTTATTAATCCTATCCGCAGGATAGGATTAATACACAAGTGATCTACCGATTCGCATTTACTTAAGTGGAGTGCACAAGTTAATGTTTTACTTAACAATTGTAAACAAAACACGACGTCACTGTCACTCTTGGCTGGCACGACAGTACTTTTGAATAAAACCACGCCTCATTTTCAGCTTTTACCTATGTCTAAGGTTGACTAGTCCTAATTACGTATTCATGAGGTGCCGCCTTTACAGTAAGCGAAAAGTCAAAGAATACAACTGTATCAGCTTTAAAGACGCACAGAACGTAGAAATAATTCTACGCTTGCTTGCATACATAAGTATGATACTTTCAATACAAATTGCAAGCTCAAGTGAGGTGAAAATCACAATAGCAAGTCTGTTTGCAGATCAAGGGGTCGCAAGTTCGATCGCGCCTATTCCCATACTTTTGTTGAGATTAATCATGAAATAATGTCACTGTCATTCTGCTCCTTCAAGATGGGCTGTTGTCAGTTACAAGCGAAAGTATGTGCACGAAGCGCTGGCTGACCGCTAAGTCAAGCTTGCCCAGGAAAAAAGTGTAGTTAGAAGAACTGACCATCTCGACATGACCATAGCTGCTGACTGGAACGTAATCCCTATTTTTTTTAAAAAATATGACATTAGTTTTGATCGTTTGATATGAACAAAAACGCTAAACGAGGTGCTATAATTGATTGGTTAACTTCTAATTGTATTTTGTCTTGGCCTTATGTTGCGTGCAAAGTATTTAAACTGGTCATTTCTCAAATTAACCCTTAAAGCGCCAAGAAAAAAATGCATCTGAAAATGTCGTCTGCTGAAATCGTCTGCTTCAAATAATTGCCTAACATTACTGACGAATTAAGTATAGAAGCTAAGAGCGTGGACCCAGAACAGACTGCTCCTATAGGAGTTTTTCAGTTTATTTTTAGATGCCTCCCCCCACCCCTAGACCCAAGATGCCCTTTGGACAACAACATGTCGCTATAAACATTTACAACATATGTAAAGGGCATTTTGGGTCTAGGCGGGAAAGCATCTATAAACAAACTGAAAGACACCAGTTTCATCTTTCCAATGACAAACGTCACAATTTTAGGTGTATTTCGTACGCATTCGCAGTAGGAATACGGGAAGGTTTTGGAAATAAAGAGCACTCGTATCCATAAAATTTTAGCACTTTTACTTATTTAAAACTAGCTATGCATTTACTCAAAGTTTGGTCTAAAAGGCACCCAGGATAAAGACGTGAAATGAGGGGTGGGAGTAGAAAGTACACATTTTCACGGCATTGTAAATGATGAATCGCTTTGAAACGTATTTTGTTGCCTGTTATGCATATTTTACTACCAAACTACACCAATTTTAAAAACATTAGGGCAATTTGAAAATTTGGTGTTTGTAATCATGTCAACTAGGGAAAATATACGCCTTATTGCTAGAAGTTCTTTCCCTCAATTCGAACGTATGTGGCAGGAACAGGGGTCTAACCAACGAGCCCTCTATTGCAGCATAAAGAAGTCAGACTATCAATCTGACTGAATAGAGGATCTTACATGAGTGCTAATGTTTTATTGAATTTATTGAACGAGTTGGCTTGTCGAGCATTTTCTCTCTTTTTCTCAACGAGTTTAATAAATTCATTAATACAAGAGCACGAATGTTAGATTCTATTTATCATATGACATTAAGATTACTTTGAAATCTTATTTCTGCCGTAAAAACGTTAAAATAATGTCATTATGTACGCAATGTTGTTATGGACATTATAATGTATCCCGAAAATCTGTAAACCACTAGTGGTTTATCGATTTGATTGCATGGCGTTAGATCACTTCCAGACGCGACGTCATGTGATAAATAGTATCCACCCAGTGAAACATAACTGGATCAGTATGTTTATGTTGTCATGTATAAGCCCCCAATGAATGGAATATAAAAATGTGTTTTTGTCTTTAACGATGATTAGATGAGTTGTGACCAGCGTTAACTCTTTGTGTTTGGGAAAATCATAAATAAGTTATTTTGCAAAGAGTCAAGACACTGATGAAATGCAGCATAATGCTGCATTTAATCAGGGTCTACACTGTTTGTAATGTAGAACATATTTCAGACAAAAGAATATAATATTTTTGACAATGATAACCTGACACCCCTAAATATGTGTAATGGACTATCCCAAGTTTATTGTTTCAAACCAGAAGGAAGAAAAATCCATTAGAATACAAAGGATTAACTCATAAACTGGTGCTAAATCTGTATCCAAATGTATTAAAATTTAACATTACTCTGCTCAGTTGTATTACTGTTGGATGGCTCTGGTGGCCCTTACTCATGTTTTAACCCACTTCTGTATTTTTCTCATTTCATTTTGGAGAACATTTTTATCATTAAGTAAAAATGCATTCTCAATAGACATTGTAGAGGAAATAAAGCCCTTAAATCCCCAAATTGAAATCTTCTTAAATAAACAGAGTTTGTACACTAAGCTGAACATTTTTGTGATATTCATCGTTCTTATAATCTAATCAATTCTAAAAATATCAATGCTTTTTGGTACAAGGGTCTACCATTTTACCACTGCGCTAAGCAAACAGCGACGATTTAAATGATAATAGAACAATATGTATGCTATTAGCGAAACTGTGTTACCTGTTTACAATAAAGGACTATGTCCCGTTATCAAACATCATCTGACGTCACTGCCAACTTATCACAAAACTACTGCACTCCACGACTGCCAGTTTGTATCTAGTTTATTTATATCTAGATATTGTAACATGAGCCAACACGCCAACAAACTCTGTTTGTGGAAAATCATGCTCACCCACCATGGGTTGTTTATTTCTTAAATAGGCTACCTTTACTTATATTTTGTAATCTGCATAGTGCACATAGTACATCTGTTATACCTGTGAATTCACATCGTCATTACTTCCCCTCCGAGAAGTCTCCACCCAAGACCTGGCCCTGAGGTTATAAAACTTTTTTCATGCTAAACTTGGCCAAGCACAAAATTTATCCTGCTCATAAATGTTAAAATGCCAACAAGTGTAGGCATTTTAACATCTATAAGCATGATAACTACAACATCTGAGAGATTTAAAGCTAGAAACTTCCTTATTTGATGGCATTTTAGTTTTTATGAGCAGTTAAAATTTCCTGCTCAGTTGAGTTGAGCATAAAAAGAGTTCTATAACCTAGGGCCTGGCCTTGAAGTCTACTTTAGTCTAGCAGTTGACATTATCCCACCACTGCCACAAAATGTATTGTGAGCCATCCATCCAGCTAACTCCATTAGTTGAATTGCACTCTCACAGACCAAAGGTGTTTTATTGTTTATATAGGCTACCTTTACCTTTACTCAAATTTGCATATTGCACATGTCCGTATATCTAGTACGCTGTGTCAACCTATTATTTAAGTGACTGCACACATTCACATTGTACTTCCCCCTTCAAGACATCTGACCCGAGACTTGGCCTGGGAAATACATGGGTATGGCAACCTCAATCTGGCTGTTGACATTATCCCACCGCTGCCAACAAATATAAGGTGAGTGGACAATCCAACGAACTCTGTCTGTAGAAAAGCATGCTGCTAACTCACAAAAGGTGGTTTATTACTCGTATATAGGCTACCTTTACTCATAGCATAAATAGAAATGAGCGCCGATCTGACAAAAGGGTCCTTCGGGCATTTTAGCAGGTTTTGTGTAATAAAAATTTCAAAAACGTCTAAATTTTCAAGATTTTGCATGTTCTTACAATAGACTCAAATTGCTTCTAATATGTAATACAATCAAAGGCGAAAACAGTTCTGAAAAAATAAAGTGATCCGTATAATGTGTGTTGCCATGGCAACAGCTGTGCATATGGACTACACACTTCCTTGAAAACAGGATACCTCATTTCAAATGCTTTTGTAAACACAGGATGTGCGTATGTGGTCTATTTGTGCAGTCTATGCAATTGCATACACATCAAATTTACAGAAACATGAAGCTTTCTTGAAATATTGCTCATAGCGTCTTATTATTAGCGTCATATGTTAACACAATGGCGTTGACGTCAGAACGTCACTAACAACGTTAAGCGACGTCATGTTTAAAACGCAAGATTTATACTGGTTTAAACGCTCATATCTTTGTTATTTGTAAGGATAATGTTTTCAAATTTTCTGTATTTGTTCACAACAGCTAGGTCTTTCTATTTCTGTAAATATCTCACTTTTGACTTTTATTGCCAGAAGGCCCCTTTTGTCAGATCTTGGCTCAAATGTTTGCATAGTACACATACTGTCCTACCAGCCAAGAGTGACAGGGACTTCATGTTTTGTTTACAAAGTTATCAGGGACTTATAATCGATATATGTTGTGTGTATTGATCCTATTCTCAGGATAGGATTAATACACAAGTGATCTATCAATTTGCGTTAGCTTAAGTGAAGTGTACACGTTAGTGTTTTACTTAGCAAATGTAAACAAAGTATTACGTCACTGTCACTCTTGGTTGGCACGACAGTAGTACATCTACTACGTTACGTAAACATATTATACCAGTGACTCCACAGCATCCCACTAGGAGTACTTAAATGTGCATATATGTGGACTTCGTTATATTGTAACTGCATCACTTTGGATATTAGGAGCTTTTGAAGACGTTTGCAATACGCCCAACCTACAACAACTTTCATCTAAAATCACGACAAGTGAATGGGAATGCCACAAAAAGCAAATTGACTTTTTTGCATTCACAATCACATTTTAATGCAGAAAATGTTTACTGTGAAATGCTCTTTTATTTAATATTTTATTTTTGGTGGCTATGGTCTTCCATGACATTATACAGGCCGTAAAACCAATGATGTGGGCAATGATGATATGCAACTCAGTAGTTAATTCCTACTTATACCGTCTTCCTACTTATTTTAGTCTTGGGCGGGTCAGGGGGAGATGGGGTATTTACAACGTTTTTTTTTTAAAAAAAAAACAAAAAAACTTTTAATTATAAACGTATTGCACAGAGGGCCATACAAACCCAGGTTCCAAATGCTTTTCAACAGGAGAGGGGGGTCCGCATCATTATTTCAAAGGAAACCTATAGTCACTTGTATTTTTCAGGGAGGGGGGTCTATATAATGTTTTCTTGAATTTATTAAACAGTTGGTGAAAACGATAAAATGCCGAGTATCTTATCACTTTTTAGCAACGGGTTTAATAAATACTACAATACTGGAGCACACATGCTACATTATATTAGGCGACGTTGATATTAGCCTTTTTTCATAATGTTACCAAAATCTGTAAACAACTAGTTGTGTATGAATTTTAATACATGGCATTATATCACTACTAGGGGCAACGTTATATGATAATTTCAGATAATAACACAGAATTTTGACTATCGTCTGAAATATCAACCTGAGACCCCATTATCAGCCAAAGAGCTATAGTGATATTATTATATTAGAGATAATGGTCGAGGGTTGATATGGAGGAGGGCTATAACTAAAAGTATGTGTTTATCGCGTTGGGTGTACAAAAATGGAAGTAAAACAAAGGAATGACGTAAGCTTACGTTACGTCACGCCACTTGTTTACATCTGACACCATCTAATAAACGACGTCACGTGTTGGGCATGATAACCTCTCTCCCTTCAAAATAAATGACTTCCGGTTATCATCATGTGTGACACAGGCCCTTTCGAATTGAACTAAAGTTCATACTACAGTGCTTACGTAGTAGATGTGCACGCATGTTCACAACCGAACCACTACAGTTGGAACTTTTAGTTGGTTGGCAAGTAAACAAAAAGAATAGCCCTGTATGCTCTACTTCAATTTTTTATCATATACAAAAAGGGTGTTATTAACTGCACAGCCTTTTCTAATAATCAATTACGAATAAGGGGGACCAAAATTATACTCAGCTAGGTTTATTTTAAAACAAACAAATCATTTTGAGGCTACTGACTGATCTTGAACCCATTTTGTTTGTTTGTTTGGTTCTTAACGACGCATCAACCCTTGTGGGTTATTAGCGTCAGACAGTATTAAACTAAACATGATGAAGATGGAAAAAGTAAAAATTTATAAGATAAAATAAAAGGAAAGATGATGATGAGTTTGTATATTGATAATTAGTTGCAATATGATTGTTGACAGGAGAGACCACGTACAATATCTGACAGTTTCAAAGAGCTATTCAGATAACTGTACATGTTCTTTAACTGAACAGAATACAACATTAAAAAATCTGTATTATGGTCTGATACAAATGTAAAACAAAACATGATTTTTAAAATAGCAATTAGATTTTGTTAAAAAGATTTATTTGTCTTAAGAATGTCATAATACTATCAATATGTATATCTTGAAATAATTCTTTCATGTTATCAACATGGAAGCAATTATTTCTTACTTGTGCAAAATCGCCACATTTCAAAAGGGAGTGACGTACAGTGAATGGTGCGTCGCAACCAACACATTGTGGTGGCTCTTCACCTTGTAGTAAGTATGAATGAGTGACTCTTGTATGACCTAAACGGAGTCCAGCCAAAACGACTTCTTCTTTTCTAATGTTTCGAACAACTGATTGATGTTCACCAATAGTTGGTTTTATGTCAAGAAGTTTATTTCCAATGCTGTTATGCCACGAAGTTTGCCATTCTTCCAAGATATATTTATTGATAGATGGCTTAAAATTAGAAAATGGAATCTTAAAAGAAGTTGGTTCTAATGAAAGCGATTGTTTTGCTTGCTTATCTACCGTCTCATTCCCTTGGATACCTATATGACTAGGAATCCAACAGAGAACCCATTTTGCTAGATAGGTCTAATTTAGGGAACCAGCCTATCTACTAGAGTAATGGTGCGCCAATCCTCTGTTGATCTCTAGTAGGTTCGTGAAGTCACCCTAGTAGCGACTATCGGTGTTCTAATCAAACTTTAGTTACTATAGTAGGGACTATAGTTCGATTCGAAGTTCGCCACAAATGTGGCAAGTTAGGGTGCTATTAAAGAGGCCAATATAGTTCTACATTCTTTTACAACAACTTTTAACCCAGGTTCTTTAGAATTACTTCTTGTCAAGTAAAAATGAGAATCAAATCTTGAACATAATTTAAGTTAATTATCAATAAGTTCTTAAAAGGTTCTTAATCTAATAAGTTCTAACCGGCTTATTCGCGCATCAGTTTAGATACTAGTCACGATGATCTTAGAATACATTAACATTATCATATGACGTCGCATCTGGGAGTAAAATAACGCCATGCAATAAAATCGATAAACCACTAGTGGTTTATAGATTTACGGGAAACGTTATGACGTCCATAACAACGTTGCGATCATAATGACAAAATTATAACGTTTTTACGCCGGAAATGAGATTTCAAAATATTTGTCATATGATAAATAGAATCTAACATTCGTGCTCGTGTATTATTGAATTTATTAGACTCGTTGCGAAAAAGAGATAAAATGCTGGGCAAGCCTCGCATTTTATCTCTTTTCCCCAACTCGTTTAATAAATTCAATAAAACATGAGCACTCATGTAAGATCTTGTCTGAAATAACTAGAGCCTTGATATTTGGTAGTAGATATCAGCTAGTAGACCTCTACCAAATTTGTTTATAATATGACCATTGTGACAAAAACGGCACCTCCCAGAGTGTCAGCATTCTGTTAATTTTGTCAACACAATTATGGACACTTTTCCATGTAAAGCTTTATAATGAAACTACTGATCTATAAAACTTCATAGCTGGGATTTGGAAGGAGCTATGATTGGTTATTATCTTTATAAACAGTCATTCTCGGGCGAGCGACCCATGATCCGAGGGCCCTCTTGTTTCTATATGAATTGTGTTCCTGAGAGGCATATTCATTTGGCCTGTGTCATCTGTTACAAAATCGTGTCCACTCATTCAAAATTATGAAGCAGACACTCAAATGTTTTGTAGAATATTTCACGAAATAGTTTTGTGGTGCTTAGGGACCTATTAAATTTCGGCATCCAGTTAATCTTAAAGAAAAAGCATTCTATTATTGTTTTGAAAAAGTTACAACATATTATTTCTACTGCTTGATTAGTACATTTTGTTCATATCCTTGAATCATCAGATATTGTTTCAACGCACATATTTCGCTTTGATGTTGATCAAATCACTCATATTCAAGCACTTTTTGCACTACTTATTTGAGATGGCGTACAGACAGCAATAACTCAAGGAACATACATGAAATTTCATACAACTATTTACAAACATTTAAAGACGTGCAGAACGCAACGCCGTAGCTCTAGTATTTACACTTTTGAGTTGTGTCCCTTTGATCTACGTAAGAAGCTGTTTCTGAGACGAATTTACATCCTCTTTAAAAAAAATAATTTAGGATCTCTCTCTCTCTCTCTCTCTCTCTCTCTCTCTCTAGGTGCACACATGTGTGTGTGAGAGAGAGATGTACATCGTCATCCAGTTGCTTGCAACCGCAAGTCATGTGGTAAATAAACTCTTTCACATGTGACTAGATATTACAAATTCTGTCATTAACATCTGTGAAGATTAATAATAATATGGGATTAAAGGGTATTTAACTGATTTCACATAGAACACTATGCCCCAAACTTACCTTTGGTCGTCAGTGCTTTAGTGTTCCATCTTTTTAGAGCTTATTTTTCTGTCCATGGTGTCAATTTGTATAAGCCAATATTTTGGACTGAACTGATTATTTGTACCTCACAGTAGTAAATTGAGCCATGAAATAGGACATTACAGCATCAGATGGCATGTATTTAGGCCTTACAAATTGTGCAAGGGAGGTGATCTTTTTCTACAGTTAAATATTCTAGTAATCGAGATAATTTGTATAACATGTTGGACTTAACTGATTATTTGGGCTTAAAATTAGCAGAATTAGCCATTAATTTGGCATTTAACAAACAAACCACTTCAATTTAAGCAGTTAAATTTTGTGTAAGGGTGGTAATATTTTGTTCAGCTATTATTTTGTCCATGGTGTCAATTTGCAAAATATTTCAGACTGAACTGCTTTTTTGAACCTCAATGTAGCAGATGTAGCTATTATATTGGCATAATAACAACAAACTGCTTTGATTTAGGCCGTTTAAATTTGTGTAAGGGAGGTAATATTTTGTTAAGCAATTATTTTGTCCATGGTGTCAATTTGAAGAAAATTTTAGACTGAACTGATTATTTGGACCTCAATGTAGCCGATGTAGCTATTATATTGGCATAATAACAACAAACTGCTTTGATTTAGGCCGTTTAAATTTGTGTAAGGGAGGTAACTGCGAATTTTACCAATTTCGCCAAAGGGAGTGACGATTGGTAGTAAGGACAGAAAAGACACTTCACTCACTTGGCCACTTTACATAAATCATCAACGCCCATTGGATGTCAATCACTTAAAACACTATATCACTGCACAAAATGATCTTTTTGTAGATAGAACAAAAAAGCACAGCGAATATAAGCTTTCTGGGAGGAGATAGGCAAATAAAACCATTACCAGTAGATAGAACATTTGATCCCCTTTCCAACGGCATGCATAACTCTATTTTGTCCAAAATGTCACTTAGAACACTGCGAGACATGTTTCATGTTTATTTGAACAGATTTGAATTTCACTTTTTGCGGCTGAATATAAATAAAACAAACAAATTTTGCTTTTCGTACATAACGGACGTGTCTCTGGTATTGCCAAATAGACAAGATGGCAATTTAAAGCATAACCTAAACACGGCGGCCCTAAAAACATCCCAACCCCCTTTAACTGATTTTAAGAGCTAAAACGGGTGTATCTTCTAAGAAAATACGTATTTAAGTGTGAGATTCTCTTTTAAGTTTAGAGGAACATTCAGTCTATTATTCAAATGAGAAACAGCCTATGTGTGCCTGATTTTGCTTGGAAGCTGGGCTTAATAATAGACTAGTCGGTTGGACTTCAAAAATAGGCTAACCTTGAACTAATTGAAACAGAAATGCCATTAGTTTTATTTGCTATATTATTATGCCTTTGATCACATACTAAAAGTTGCAAGTCCTACCTTTTGGGAAGTGTTCATATTTTTGACTTAAAAATGATCACTTTTATGCATAAAGTGGCCTTTGAAGATCATTTTATTCAATGGGTCACTTCTTCTGCAGTTGTTTTAAATCCTTTATGCTTTGATTATAGAATTTGATTTGATTATATGAGTAATACACATTATACATATGTTATAAAACATATAAAAGCATATAAAATGAGCCAAAATGTTAAAAATCAGAGGTTGAATTACCCCACCCACCAATATATTAAGATTAGAAACACAATGGTTTTGTTTACATTTCTATTACAATATATTAGTAGTATTCTAACATTCATAACAAGCTGATAACCCATAGTGACTCTCACAATAAATATACCAGTTGTTGTCGTAGTTGTTGTTGTTGTGATTGGACGATGTCACTTTCAACAGGATTTTTTTTCTCAATCATACCATGATGGTCAGTTAGCATTGCTCCGTTCCACAAGTAGTTTACCAGTACTTAGTGAACACCCTGTACTGTCATCAGTAACTGACAATCAGTGGCAGGGAGAGAATAATCTCTATGAAAGTATGAAGCCTTATTAAAATTAAAGCTCACATCCCCTCTATTGCTGTCCATACATTTAAAAGTCAGATTATCAATCAGACTCACTACTAGTCAAGGAGCTAAATATTTGAAAATTCGATGACACAATTTTCCTGCCAGAAAAGGTTTGACTTTATTAGTTAAGACTAGCCTTCTACAACATTTCTAGACACGTTGTACGGTCAAACTGTGGTAGCAGTTTTTCAGGAGTATACGTTTTATACACCTACCCCATTTTTTTACTTTTAAAACTAAATTGCCACATTTGAATAAGAGATGGTATCCAGGTGGTGTCCAGCTAATGCATACAGTCTTTCGTTAATACCAACAGCTTCCTTTGAGGCCTAAACAAGTATCAAAATAAATTGTTGGCTTCCTGAAACACACCTTTATGTTATTTATGACATTTACGTTACATTTCCAACTACACCTCATGAAATCATTGAAAATGTGTTCAATAGTTTCATTTGATAAGCTTTATAATGAGTATTTTGGTTTAAGATACCATATTCCCAAACGACAATTAACTGACTATTTCAAACTGCAAGCAGCTTGTTTATATCATAAATACTTTAAGAATTATAAGCTGTTGAATATATGATGATCCTGAATTAAATGTTGAATATAGTAAGAACCTTTTCACTTTTAAAATTATCATGTTATGCTATCTATTAACTTTTAAAACCCATATATGAGCATTTGATGGATTAACACGATTAAAAAGCTATACATAACATCGCTTCTGGTGTAAAGTAGCATTTTGTTGCTTGTATGGAAATATGTAACATACATTACAAACTTTGAGACTTGCTATATATACCGCTAAATACATTATCTTATAGATCATATGGTATTTTATTTCGTTTCAGAACTTTTTTGTGTTAAACTTATAACAAGATACCAGTTTGTCGTAAAATAATTATCAGTTATTCTCAAGAAACTATATCTATACACTAAAGTCGATATATCTACACATATTTACATTTGTGACATAGTAAACTTTTGAAAGTTTTTTTTTATCTACAAACATTCATTTTGATTTGTCCAAAGATAAAGATTTTAAAACTCATAACAAATAAAAGTATAGTTCTTTAATAACAGTAGCAGAATACATTCCCATTTTCTGTCAAAAATATCAAAGTAACATATATAACCTTATAAAATATATCATAAGAACCTAAGTTGTCCAAACTGTTTAAGACCATATAAAACTGGGCCTGAAAAGCAAATATATGTGTGGATTTAGATTTTTGTAATAATTATCTGAAAAAATAACTTAATTGAAAGAAATCTAATCAGTTATTTGAAAAAAATATTTTTGTGTACCCAGTTTACTGTTGTTCACATTATACAAACATAGTCAGTAACATGATACAGGTTATTTCCTTGTATATTGAGGTTAATTTACGTAAAAAAAGCTGCTAATTACTAAATGTTTTTGGGGAGGTAGTAGCATGCAATTTTCCTTTGCTTACATTCCAGATAGAATCAATCATCTAAGAGTTGTTAGAAAACGCTTTGATATATGTTACATTAGATATAATGCAATATATGTGTCTGTAATCAGTTATTTTAAAGAGACTGTCTCAAAAAATCAAATTGTATACTGACATCTTTATGCGTATGCAGAGGGTGACACATTACTTGTTTTTAGCTTTTTAAATGATTTAGTTTATTTTCAGCATACCTTTCATTGTTTGATTAATGAAGCTGCGTATACCACCAACTTAGTACATCTGATCATTTGCTTAATTAATGACACTCTATAAGGAGCCAAAAATGGTGAAAATAAGGTTTAATGGTTGGTTTTACAAAATGGCAATGGTCCCATTTGATATGATCATAATCAAGGAAACAGGTTGATTGTTATTTACGAAACCAATTGAAATCTTTAAAACTTCATCAGTCAGAATTGTCAGGCTGAATTATACCTGATGGCATTCAAGTTGTTAATGTCAAATGGATTTTACAATGTTCTTTCATAATGTTAGATGGAAAAGTTAAATGTTTAAAAAACGTGCAGTCATGAGATCTTACTTAGATTTAGCAAACAATGCTTATATAGCTGATGCTTATTTCCACTATACAGAATGTGGTATTGCCGAATTATTACAGGAATCTTGTAAATGGAATCCTTGATAACAAAGCGTTATATGCATATAAAACATTAGAATGAATTGTAAACTCATCAGAGTATTGACTTAATGAATAAGTGGTATAAAATCAAAATCAACACAACATTTTTTTTTACTGTAATATGCTTCAGAAATCTTTTCTTTCTTCAGACAGTAAACAAATGCACTACATGTGAGCAGCAAAGGCTCTTATAAGACTGCCCATCTCGTAAATAGGAAATTATGTAAAAGCACCCAAAAATGCTGAGGGTTTTGATCAATCAACACATGCAAAAATATCAACTGCTCTAACAAACATTAGCATTAAGAGGCCCCTTATTTCAGTACAATCATTGTCACCAATAATAGACCTACATGTTAAGTCTAGAAATTGCACATGAACTTAATGAAAGTATATATACATATTGTATTTCCCATGCTTCCTTTTGTTTAATCATATTTCTTTTACTAGTACATTGTATAAGGATTATTATAAATCTCAGAGGTTGATAAAGCAGTGTTTCTATTGTCATTTGTGTTATGTGTGTATGAAATGGTATTTCAAATATTCAATATCATGTCGATTTGTTCTTTGACAGTAGTAAAAGTATGAATTTCGTTACCTTTAGATGAAAAAATAAGGTAGAACGCATTTTATGTAATTTATACAAGCTCAAATGAAAATTTGGAGCAGAACAAGAGATTTTGGTTCTTATCACACATGGCAAATGCATCTTTAATCACCCATACTGATGCACCGGAGATAGCATTCTAAAATTTGGCCTGTTTCTTCATTTACACACTTACTTTGTGTATAGGAGCAGCAAAGGTTCTGTTGTTACTAACAACACATTTTCACAGGCTCGCCTGCACATTCATTGCTCAACACTGGGTTATGAACTACAATTATTTTATATCAATGTTTTATTTAACTTAAGCTGTAGCCAGTTACAAATATCTTGTACATATCATTCCAAAGACTAAAAGAAGGAAACACAAATGTTTCAGAGAGATAAAAAGATATCATGAAAGCATTTTATCATAAAATATAAGTAGTTTCTAAAAATGCTGTTTATATATTTGATAAAACACTCTGACTTGAAGTGGCGTTTTATGTGATTAAGGTTCAAGTTTCTTCCTTTTTATCAGTAATGCTTTGTTGGGTTTTATTTTTAGTTACTTGTTTTGTCAAAAAATACAACATTCATCATTTCTCTCATAACTGGGCACTCCAATCAGAGTAATCTACATATATTGGTAGTGTAAACTCATATAGTGCTGTTTTTGCATTAAAATATTGTATTTAATAGAAAGTAACGTATATAACTGTAATCACAGGTGTCTAAATTAGGTAAAATTATATTGCTTATCATTTGCTTTCAATTAAAAGATAATATTGATGTGAAATAATAAGGAATAATTTTATATAATAACACCATAGGATTTCCTATTATTTTCTGGTAACGTAGTGAATGTTGCTATTGCAGGGTAACGCCTCGACCTCTAAAGAGCTAATATACTTTATTATGTGACTACTATAATGTGGTTTTAGAAAATAACAGTCTACAAACCTGAATCCTAAGAGGTCTTTTGGCAGCCAATGGTCTACAGATAGTACTGCATTAAATAGTAATACATTTGAAAGTAAGTAACGTATATAACTGTTATACCATATGGTATGTTGTAAGGTCATTAAGTCCAAGCACAACAACCTCAACACTGTTAAAATAATAGATATATGTTGTAATAGAAAAGTAAACAGAGCTATTATGTTTCTTATCTTAATATAATTGTAATATGGTGGGTGGGGTAATTCAACCCCTGATTTTTAATATTTCGGCACATTTGATATGATTTGATATGTTTTTTATCATGTGTAATACTCATATAATTAAATCAAATTCTATAATCAAAGCATAAAGGACTAAAAACAACTGTAGAAGAAGTGTCCAAATGACTAAACAATAATCTTCAATGGCCCCTTTAAGCATAAAAGTGATCATTTTTAAGTCGAAAATATAAATACTTCCCCACAAGATAGGACTTGCAACTTTTAGTATGTTGCTCAAGATGACCCAAACAGTTACAGGATTGTTGAAAAAATTCTGTTGCAATTAGTTCAACCTTATCCGTTCTACTGATTAGACTATAAGTTCTTCCATACAAGTGCCCAAATGGGTATCTCATGTATAAAATGCGTCTTGGAAGAATCTTGAAAAACAAATTCTCAAAACTCACAGCCGACTTATTTTTTTTAGACATTTTACATATCTATCGCCGATTAAACTGATCACCAAATATTGTATTTGAGTATTTTGCATACAACTGAGTGTTGCTATGGAAACTGTAAACCCTAAAAGAATTTCTAGCGATAAGGCGAGCAATCTCCCTAAACGAGACGTTCGTTCTATTTTGTTGAAATAACGACTGGAGAAACTAGGCACATTCAAGAAATATATATAGACGGGCCGTCGATGCACCATTGCCCCCGAGTTTGTATATTTAAAACGAGATTTCCTTAATGCATGTAATAAATCTACTTCTTATTGAATGAGAATTTATTTCGATCATCAACTGTACTTGTTATTCAGTAACATATATGGGAACTAGACCGTTAAACAAGGGTACCAATCGTCCTATCACGCTATGTACAGTAAAACTATTTATACAGTTGATGTACAATAAAAACGACCATCTTGCAAAGTGGTCTATTTTTTGTCAGATATTTGATGTCTTCTTTCGCCTAACAACCCCTTCCCCCCCCCCCCCCCCCCCTAGACCCAAGACGCCCTTTACATATGTTATATATTTGTATAGCGACATTTAATTGTCCAAAGGGCATCTTGGGTCTAGGGGGGGGGGGGGGGGGAAAGCATCTAAAAACAAACTGAAAGACGCCAGTTTCATCTTTTCAATGGCAAACGTAACAATTTTAAGTATATTTCGTACGCATGCGCAGAAGGAATACCGCAAAGTTTCGAAAAGGAAGGGCACTTATATCCTTAATATTTTAGCACTTTTACTTTTTGAAAACCTGCAAAGGATTTACTAAAACTCTCGTCTAAACGGCACCCAGTCTAAAGACGTAAAATGAGGGGTGGGAGTAGAAGGCAAAAGTTTTAAGGGTTTTGTAAATGATGAATCATTTTGAAACATATTTTTATGCTTTCTGTGTAAATTTTACTACCGGAACAGACCAATTTTAAAAACATTAGGGCAATTTGAAAATTAAGGTTTTGTAATCATGTCAACTAGGGAAAATATGCGCCTTAGCGCTAGAGCCCCTTTGATGTTCAAGTTGCTTCCAAAAAGTAAATATCCAACTGGAATGCTTTATTTTCTAACAGACAACACTTCAATTATTTATTTACGATACATAAAAGGTTCCAAGAGAATTTTTTTTTATCATTTAGAGAAATGGTTCGAGAAAGATTTAGTACATTTCATTTCAGACAGCATATTTAAACGCTTAGAATTTGCTACTCATCTTCAGAGACTGTTTCAAACCAGAAAATAAAAAAATAGGAACCGTTTTCTTGATAATTTCGTATTTCTAGAGATCAGACTAACCCTTGGAAATCAAGTACTACCAAATATAACGAGAAATAGATGAGTAATGGCATTTTTAAGTTTGTTCAAATAAACATGAAACACCTCCTTTATAGCATTGAAGCGACGCAGTGGTTATCTTACCACTGGATTTAATCATGGGCTATGTAGTCTTTCAGTGTCAAATTTAGGATAATGTTTATAGGATACTGTAAGTTTAAAGAGAAGAATATCTTAAGTTCAGGATTTTTTATATTTGCGAACTTTAACACATAGAAGGAATATTAATTTATTACATATAAGGCTGAAGGTTGGGTTTTCATCTGAGTATTCACTGTTTGCGATGGTATCTATTTAAAAGTATCCAGAAGAAAAATTGGTTAACCCTTTATTTATGCATGTATAATTTAGTCAAAAGTGAAGGGTATCTGCTATATGCTTCTACAAAAATATTCTTCAGAGAAAGAACTACTGTTGCAGCTTTCAGAAAGCTTGCCCTGTCGCATTTGTCTGTTGGCACGATGAATGGACCTCTTGCATTATAATAGTGTATCTGACACTACCTGCCTATTTATTTAGCCTACCAGAGCCAAAGGCTGATGGGTGAGCTAATAGTGTACCAATGACTCTTGTGTCAGCTCATTATATGTTGCACATCAGCATTTTCAAACATATTTTCCTCTTATACCACTGGATCAAATGAATTGTTGGACTATTCCTCAGGTGCGTGTTTAATATAGGTTGGACTGTAGTACCAACGGCGTCCTATAAGTTTGTCAAATAAACTCATTAACATTTGAGTCATTGTCCTTGACTTAGTTTGCATAGGCATTTACTTGAACAATATCTCCTAAACTACTAGGTAGACATCCTATTGGTATAACTAAATCTGTTTTGAAAAAAAAAATTGAACCTATTCAGCCAATAAATCATGTAACCTCTCAACCATTCATTGCAAACGGATCAATTATTGTTGCTGTTAAGCAAATTAAATAATACCTACAGAATGTCAAACAATTTGGATCCTGATCAGGCCTGATGCTTGGTGTGGGTATGATCTGGATTTGGGTTTATTTTGTTACCTTATGCCACAGTCAACAACTATAGTCATGTGGGGATGGTCGATCCACTTCTTACCTGGGCAAGCTTGAACAAGCAGTTAACCTAAGCTTCGTGCACATACATTCACTTGTAACTGACAATAACCCTTCTTGAATGAATCAGCAGAATAGAGGAGAATGACCATAGAAATTATTTCATGCTCTGTCTCCACGAAAGTATGGGAGGGGAGCAGGAACGATCTTGCCACCAGAGGACCTGCAGTCAGACACGCATCTGTAGTAAGACTCATTACTGACTGTGCTACGAGGCCTAGTATGATCTGGATTTAAATGCTTTGCAAAGTATACCAAAAGACGACCCTAGGGGATGGCCCAAAAAAGTCATGTAAGCGGATGGCCAAAAAAAGGTGGTTTAACTGTTAATGCATATTTCATTTGCTGCAACGAGTAAAAACCTATCTTTGGGGTTTGTGAATGAGTAAATCTAAATACAGTTTGCTGGCTTACTTAGCTACAAAACAATGTACAACATGCAGACCCACACTAAACGTGATAAGAATAAATGCAGAATTTGGATACAGATCCCGCCCTATAAATATTTGGCCTGATCCAAATCCAAACTGTTGTCATTCTATTGGTATTACTGAATTTGTTTTGAAGAATTTAAAAACATGAAGAATCAGCAGACAACACAAGTTAAAGTGGACAAATGGTTTATTTTAACTTAGCTGATATTTACAATATGAGTGTTATTACAATGCCAAAGCAAATTCACCAAAACCACCTAAATGCCCGGCAAACAGCCGAAGCATCAGGCCCCTACCATCTCATCAATAGATAAGTCTTAAGTCGGCACCGTCATAGACTCTGAAGTCCGACCCACCGGCCTGCAATTAAAGAGGAAAGCAGAGTTGTTTAAAGGGCATAGCATGTCGAAATGTATTTAAAGTGTCCGAATATTTATGGTATACATATACAGATGGGTACCTTATAACTTTTATCCGCTGTATCCGCTGTATCTGCTCAAAACTTGCCAACGGATAAAACAGACACCAACGATATCAGCGGACAAGGACCGAAAAGTCCGTAAGTGAGACAGACCATAAAAGGATGGGAACAGACGCCAACAGATCGGAATCTTTTAATCTGTTGCACGTCTTTTAGTCTGGTGTGACGGGGGCATTACATGTATAGGCATAACGTACTTTTTGTAGGGCATTGACAACAGGGGAGACCCTGATCAGACGCCACGTTCTGTGGAGTCTGATCAGGGTCTCCACTGTTTGCTTACAGAATGTTCTAGGAAAATTCGAATAAAAATGGAAAACACCACCCAATAACGCTTAAAATGGGAATGGACTGGTCCAATAGATATCAGTGGGAAATCAGATTCGGCTTAAAATGGGTTAAACTCACATAAAGATTTACACGGATTAAAATGATACATGTGTGTATCAGCAAGCTATAGCATGAGATGTGGTATAAGCGACCAGTGGTGACTCGGAAGAGCAATGCGGCAATCGAAAATGCTCTAAACAATCGACGAACGCGTATCAAAAATAACTAGAGACAGTGTTTTTGATTTCCATTTGTGGCCAGTCGGGCGACAAATGGCAATCGAAACTATGTTTCTAACTAGTTTTTTTTATCTACGTTCGTCTATTGTACATGTATTTGCATTTTCGATTGCCGCCTACATGTACCGGTGTGAGTACGAATAATACGTCTCTAGCCCCATTGGGCAGCATTGGGTGACTGCGCATTTGACGTCACACCATGACACAGTACGAGGGGTGTTCAAAAAATACGCGGACAGATGCTGCCATTTCTACATTGGTTGAGCAATAGAGCTTGAATTACAGCACATAATACTGTAACATATATGCAGTTGATCGGTTACAACATGCTTGGTGTTAGTCGTCTACGTGCGTTACATCTGTCGTCAAGGCAACGCTATATAGCGTAAACCGCCCCATTTTACGTTGCATTTTGACGTTTTACAACACAACCACTTAAACTTCAACCTTTTGTAAAATTGTGTTGAGCGCTGATAGCCCATATTGCGTTCCATTCATATTTAACGATATATTTACTCCTCTTCTATGCAAACTTTCAAAGATTTATATCTAACGGATGGTGTTTTAAATCGAAACGAATGACAGTACTGTCAAAAGGCAAAGCATTCAGCTTCTATGAACCCATTGCCTGCTTTTGGCATGTCAATTCTTTAAAATAAACTATTTACAGACTTCGAAAAACACCCTTTTCAGGACAGTAGATCTAATATTGATAGTTAAGTCTGATATTATAATTATTGTGATGAACACTGATAAGAAAATAAGTTTGTTATTTAATACATACAAAAGCTCAAAAAAATTGACGCATTTTAAGCCTGCCCTTCGGACTGAAACCTATTAATTTGAATGCATAGCGCAGCGGAATAACATAAAAACCTCATTTCATGTTCAAAGAATGACGGGACATTATTTTCCGTTAAAAATACCAATCACTTCAAGCACAACTACGAGTTTTAGCCCCAAGAAGCAACCCAGGGGTACAGATGGGCCGGTTCCAGCGAAGTGACGTCACAGCGGCGCCTCGTGCTCATACGTCTGACGTCACATGTTCTAAATTTCAATTTCAGTCAACTTGCTATGAATGGTAGTTAATATTTATGAATTTTCATTGCAATCGATAAAAGCAATGCGATTTAATAGCACTTTTCCGCGAACTTTCTGATCACCCCTCGTACATTTCTGACCTAAATGTTTTCCAAAGGTTTGATAGTTTTACTTCTACTATTTGCACCCAGGTGAACCGCATGTCTAGATCTCGGAGGGTGTTGGCTATCGGAGGTAAACAAAGGATTTTGGGGTTGGACATGGTCTGCATTGAGACGATTTTATTGTATTTAGATTCACTTTGAAGGATAAGAACAACATATATGTCGAAAGTATACAGAATGATGATAACTCTGAAATCAATACATGTGTTTGAACTGAATCTGTTCGAGTTCAAATCGCATTTGAATTCGGAAATGCTTAAATTTGGACGAATATTTCGAATTCATCAGTTAATATTCATATCTATTATTTTATATTTACTTGATTCACAGCCACCGCTGGAATATATAACCTCTCTTTGGAATGAATCAGTCAAATACAATTCAAAAATACTTGTAAAACCCTTATTTCTTTGCAATTTTATGACGATGGTATCATGTTTATAGGTAGCTTTCCGTTCGGAGGTATGTTGGGTAGCTGTCGGAGGGAAGGCTTGTGCATGTTAACATTGATTTCGGAGAAGAGCAAACTGATCATGCTCATTGAACAAGTTCTAGCATACGGAAACAAAAGTGTATCACTCAAACACTTTCAAAAACAAGTGGTTCGAATGGCGAGGAACATATCAAAGGAGAAACAAGTTTAAATAAACCAATTTGTTAGAGTTTTTGCTCAACATTGAATGGGTGTTATTTATTTTGCATTAGTTTGTTTTGTTTGTTTTGGCCTACCATATCTATTTAGCCCTTTGCATCACATTAAAGAAACAATCTGGCAGTAACATAAAATGCCAAAGCATTATACTATAATGAAATGGACGCATACCTTTTCGTGAAGGTGACATATCAAGTGTCAATGCAATTAGTATACCAGATGTTAAGACGAGCACCTGTACAGTCTAATCAGTCTTCACTCTTCACTAGATGCATAAATTAAGCAAGGTGTTTTTGCATTAACACAACATAAGATAACCCGCTTTAAAGAATGGCCTTTGGGTTAAAACAAGTGTAAATGAGCAGGAAATGCCACAATCCCAGACAGACACATGTCTCCAAGAGACAGGGGCACTGGAACACAGACAAATAAGGAATACGCACAAAAGTCAGAATACAATAAGCAAAGCATTCAGCTCCCTTTATCTCAATGAGAGTATTGCCAAACTAGAAATGACACAATATAAGAGTTTATAACGAAGTGCTAAACACGAACCCCCAGCAAATACAACAAAAATAGTAAGTGAGTATGATCAGGAAATACCACATCACAAACTTAAGACAAACCCATGGCACCGTGTGGAAGAGCCACACATCAAATTACGAGACACTAGGAAGACAAACTAAGCGAAGCAAACAGCTCTCTCTTCCCCATCTACTCGCTCTCTACGCTCTCTCTATCTCTCTCTCTCTCTCTCTCTATTCTCTCTCTACTCGCTCTCCTCTCTATTCTCTACTCGCTCTACTCTCTCTCTCTCTCTCTACTCTTGTCTCTCACTACTCTCTATTCTCTTTGTCTCTCTCTACTCTCTATTCTCCTTGTCTCTCTCTACTCTGTCTCTCTTTCTAGTCTCTCTCTACCCTGTCTCTCTCTCTACGTCTCTCTCTCTACGTCTCTCTCTGCTCTGTCTCTCTCTACATCTCTCTCTCTCTACGTCTGTCTCTCTACTCGGTCTCTCTCTCTCTACTCTACTCTGTCTCTCATTCTATTCTCTCTCTCTCTCTCTCTCTCTCTCTCTCTCTCTCTCTCTCTCTCTACTTTATTCTCTACTCGCATTCCTCTACTCTCTCTTTCTCTACTCGCACCCCTTCACTACTCTCCCTTTCTCTACTCGCACTCCTCTACTCTCTCTTTCTCTACTGACACTCCTTCTCTACTTTCTCTACCCGCACTCCTCTACTCTCTCTGTCTCTACTCGCACTCCTTCTCTACTCTCTCTTTCTCTACCCGCTCTCCTTCTCTACTCTCTCTTTCTCTACTCGCACTCCTTCTCTACTCTCTTTTCCTCTACTCGCAATCCTCTGCTTGCACTCCTCTACTCTCTCTTCTATTCTCGCGCTCCTTCTTTACTCGCAACCCTTCTACTCTCTCTTCTCTATTCGCACTCTTTCTCTACTCTCTCTTTCCTTACTCGCACTCCTTCTCTTCTCTCTCTTTCTCTACTTGCACTCCTCCTCTACTCGCTATCCTTCTCTACTCATTCTTTCTCTGCTTCCTTCTCTCCTCGCACTCTTTCTCTACCCACTCCTTCTCCACTCTCTCTCTCTACTCGCACTCCTTTTCTACTTTCTCTTCTCGCACTCCTCCTATACTCGCACTCCTTCTCTACTCTCTCTTTTTCTACTTGCACCCCTTCTCTACTCACACTCCTTCTCTACTCGCACTCCTTCTCTACTCTCGCTCTCTCTCTCTCTCCCCCTCTCTCTCTCTCTCTCTCTCTCTTTCAATACTTCATTCTCTTCTCGCAATCCTTCTCTACTCGCAGTCCTTCTCTACTCGCACTCATTCTCCACTCACTCCTTGTCTACTCACTTCTCTACTCGCACTCCTTCTCTGTTCGCACTCCTCTAGTCTCTCTTATCTACTCGCACTTCTTCTCTACTCTCTCTTCTCTACTCGCACTCCTTCTCTACTCTATCTTTCTCTAGTCGCACTCCTTCTCTACTCGCACTCCCCTCTACTCGCACTCCTATACTCTCTCTTTCTATACTTGCACTTCTTCTCTACTCGCCCTCCTCTTTTCTCTACTCGCACTCCTTCTCTATTCGCACTCCTCTACTCTCTCTTCTCTGCTCGCACTCCTTCTCTACTCTCTCTTTCTCTACTCGCACTCCTCTACTCTCTCTTCTCTACTCGCACTAATTCTCTACTCTCTCTTTCTCTACTGGCACTCCTTCTCTACTCTCACTTCTATACTCACACTCCTTCTCTACTCGCAGTCCTTCTCTACTCACAGTCCTTCTCTACTCGCACTCCTTCTCTACTCACTCCTTCTCTACTCTCTCTTTCTCTACTCGCACTCCTTCTCTGTCCGTACTCCTCTACTCTCTCTTCTCTACTCGCACTCCTTCTCTACCCTCTCTTCTCTACTCGCACTCCTTCTCTACTCTCTCTTTCTTTACTCGCACTCATTCTCTACTCGCACTCCCCTCTACTCGCTCTCCTCTACTCTCTCTTTCTCTACTCGCACTTTTCTCTTCTCGCCCTCCTCTTTTCTCTACTCAGACTCCTTCTTTACTCGCACTCATCTACTCTCTCTTCGCTACTCACCATCCTTCTCTACTCTCTCTTCTCTACTCACACTCCGTCTCTACTCTCTCTTTCTCTATTCTATCTTTCTCTACTCGCACTCCTCTCCACTCTCTCTTTCTCTACTCACACTCCTTTTCTAATCGCACTCCTCTACTCTTTTCTACTCGCAATCCTCTACTCGCACTCTTTCCCTACTCTCTCTCTTTCTCTTGTCGCGCTCCTTCTCTACTCGCACTCCGTCTCTACTCTCTCTTCTCTATTGAACTCCTACTCTACTCTCTCTTTCTCTACTCTCTCCTTCTCTACTCGCACTCCTTCTCTACCCGCACTCCTTCTCTACTCGCACTCCCTCTACTCGCTCTCCCTCTACTCGCACTCCCTCTACTCGCTCTTTCTCTACTATCTCTTCCTCTACTCGCTCTTTCTCTACTCTCTCTTCTCTCTCTTTCTCTACTTTCTCTTTCTCTACTCTCCCTTTCTCTGTCTCTGTCTGTCTGTCTGTCTGTCTGTCTGTCTCTGTCTGTCTGGCTGTCTGTCTCTCTCTCTCTGTCTCTCTCTCTCTCTCTCTCTCTCTCTCTCTTTCCAATGTAGTTGGTAATTTACTTAAAATATCATGAGCAGTACGAGAATATAATGAAAGGATAGTGAGTGTTCGAGTCCAAAGTTCAGTCCTCCTCTGTCAAATTCCAAGTATGCCATCCGATGGTAAAGAGTTGTTATAACGTGCTAGCAGGGAACATTTTCATCATGGAATTGAGGGAGGAGTTCTCTGTATGCCTTAACAATGAGGCCCTCTCACGAGTTAGGGTGTATTTGTACAAGCCATTTTATTCTAGGGAAAGGGAAAATGCCAAACTGAGGGAAACAAAATTGTCAGAGAACAGGGAATAAATAAAACATGAAAGATGGAGACAAGTCAATATTTAAGAAGAACAAGGGAACAGGTACATGTACCTCCTAGGAGGGCCTCTATTATAGATGATAGAACAAACATCACATCTATAAAACTACTGAACTTGATCTGTTCAAAGAATATTGTACGCAAACCCTAAACGAGTAACAGCTAGTTTACAATCCGATTGTCCAGCTCTTTCTGAATAGGGCGTCAACCAGGTACATTTATTGAACTAAAGATAATTTAAAGTCGTACTGCAAATAGTTGCAGAAAGATCTAATTAACATTCGATTTTTACAGAAATGGGAAGCTATCTGTTTTTATAAGTACAAATATATAACATGTTACAAATACATGTTGTTTATACATATGGAAATCGTTAGAAACAGTGTTTTGATTGCCATTTGTCGCCAGTCGGGCGACAAATGGCAATCGAAAAATCGGGCGACAAATAACAATCGAAAACCCTGTTTCCAACTATTTTTGATCTACGTTCGTCGATAGTATTAACGTTTTCGATTGCCACTTATCCGGTGTGAAACTTTTAAAAATATCTTAAAGATAAACAACTCATCTTTATTGCTTCTTATAGAATGACAAATGAGCCGCGACATGTGATTTCCAACAATGTGGCATTTTGACATGAATAGACTCAGACGAATCTGTGTAGCCTTCTCTTAAGCTTAGAAACTCAAAATTATGTTCGTTCAGTAGCTTAATATTCATATAATATTCAAGCGACAAGCAAAGGCTCTGATCAGACTGAGCGTATGCGCAGGCTGGTCTGAGCCTTTGCTGGTCGCACATACCACATTGTTGGAAATCTCATGTCGCGGCTCAAATAATATTGTTTAAAAAGATGCCATTGTGGGGCTTGGGCTGCTGTTACCGGAATATGAGGACCTGGGCCCTGAAATACACTGCCTCCTTAAAGTTAAGGAAGACTGACTGAGTTAAGTATTGATTTTCAGAATGCGAAAAATAACGTTTAAGCTGATTAAAAGAAAAATAGTTTCATTTTTGATTTTCAGAATGGGAAAAATAACGTTTAAACTGATTAAAAGCAAAATATTTTCATTTTTCTGATGATATCTTTGACCGCAAGTACTGCATCTACATCTATCCAGGCAATTTATTTAGCATGTTGAAATATCAATACTTAAGTCCTCCCAAACTTTAAGGAGGCATTATAATTCCGGGCCCTGTACTTCTATGCAAAGTTTAAAAACGTTAAAATATAAAATAACAGAACGGATTACCACCGAAACTGCACTATCTTCAATATTTTTACGGGTATTTGTTAACACTTTTTCATTATGTCGGGACGGGTCTTCCTGGGTTGAACCAGTACTAAGCAATGATTAATGTGTCTTGTTCAAGGACACAACACAGTGACGCCGGAGAGGCCAGAAATTCGAATGCTCACGTTACTCGATAGCTGCGCATTCAACTAAGATTAAGATGCGGGGATCCAGAGAGGAGGTGGCAGAGGGTCCTGACCCCCACCCTGGAAAATTGGAAACCTTTTGGGCTCTTTAGCAATATTGGTCCAGATCCCCTGGAAAATCAAAAGCTACCAAGCCAGCATTCCATATTGGGTAATTATCGCCCTGCCAGCGTTTTGTTGTTGGGCTGATGATGGTCCGCTTTTAGTGGTATTTTGATTCCTCACTCCATTCATCTAGAAAAAGTGAGTCAGATTGAAGTTGGACTTCCTCTGACAAAATTTCTGGATCCGCGCATGATTAGGCGATAATAACAACATCGCATGAGATGTTTTAATGTAATTATGAGCATTCTTCTCACTAATATTTTACAAAACCAAAGAAAGCGTATCAGTGCAAAGCTACTAGATGGCGGTACAAGACAGGGACATACCCTATCCCAGCCAGCACACAATGTCAGGCAACCATCGGCCCGCCAGCTAAATGCCATTCAAATGTTTAGATGTTGCATAGCAAAAAGGAAGAAAGAAAGGCTGAGGAAGGGGGTGGGGGTCGGCGACTAGACTAGAGAGCCCCGTTGAAACCCATTCAATTTTTGTGGTGTTTTTTGCAAGTGTTGTTTTTTGACGGTTTTTGGAGGAGGGGGGGGGGTAAAATGTTGATATAGTTTGTTTCATTGAATAGAATCCTAAAGGGCGGTGCAACAGAAAGGTGTTTCAGTGGACTAGGTGAGTTGCATGTTTAAATGGATTTGAGTAGGGTATTTCAGTGAACTGAGTGGTCTGAGTGCTTCCCTTCCCTGGGCTGGGCAGTTTGGGTGTATCAGCTGCCTAGGGAGTTCGGGAGTTTCAATGGGTTGGCTGGTTTATGTATTTCATAGGACTGTGTGTGTTTGGGTGTTCTGTCGCGAATCAGTATACTGGTGGTTATGGGTGTTTCAATTGTCTGGGTGGCATACATGTATATATTTTTGGATCAAAGGTTTACTAATTATGTACACGTGGCATCTTAACCAACAGTTTCCTCGCATTTTGACACTCCATTTACACAACAAAATGCGCCTTAATGTGAACCTGCATTTTGTAACCCTGTTCATGTTGTTAATACACTGAGTTGCCAGGATAGATATGGCAAATGTTCTTGCCTTTTTCAGGGACCATACCCTCGCCCCCACCCTACACAGCCATCATATCCCTTTCCTATATCAAGCATACTGGTTTCACTAAAAATGTATCAATGCAGAATTTAAATAAATATGTTTTCCCAGACTACTAGACAAAAATGTGCATAATGACACCGACTGAAGATGAGCGCTTTTCACAACACCCCACAACTGTAAAACCTCTCAATTCCCTTCTGTATTTCGTCCTCCTGGTAGTCTTATTTTTTTGTAGCATTGCATAATTTTTGTATCATGGCATGCTTAAAATATATCAGATTCAGGCACTAATTGAACGGCAGTTTGTATCAATCTCCGAAATCAATACCACTGTCACTCCGATAGCAATCATGCCAGCTGTCAAGTTTCCTCTGAACATTTTGCTAACCATCAAAACGATATCAACGTAAGCAAATTTCAAATATTGATGTTTTAATAGCATTTTGAGACACGACTCTTATAAAGCATGCAGGAGAATGATATAGAATTGTGGCGACACAAGCAAATTGTGTCAAAGGTTGATGTAAATCCAGCTATGATCAAACAAATAGCATTTTTTCATTGAAAATTTCACAATCGTCGTTTGAAAGGTCGCCCAGGGTCCTATGGACATGGATCAAAAGCATTTAACACATTCCGAGTCCTTATCATTCAATATAGAAGCAACTTGTTTGCTGCTTTCGTCTCCAAGAAACTTTCTATAGGAAATAAAAATGGATAAATACAGACCCTGTCCATCCATATTCGCAATGTTTACCTCCGATAGCCAACACCCTCCGAGATCTACACATGCGGTTTACCTGGGTGTATTTGTCCTTGATACAGTACGACAGGGTTATGAATATATGGGTCAGATATCACGAGAATGAACTTTCCCATTTTTCATGATCATTCTATTAAACCATATAAATATAATAGGTATATGTAGATCAGGTTTCGTATTTGACCTATATTTTATGAACCGTGGCCTATAGAGTGTAAACATGATCCAAATGGGTTAATATCTAGGGCAATCTTAAAACCTTTAATATGATTTTTTTAATCCATGACCTTGAGATTAACAAGGGGCGTGGGGATGGTACTGCGCATACTTTTGAACCAGTATGTATCATCATATTCGGGTAATTGACAGTCATAAAGACTTTAATAAGAAAATTCTTAGTCCGTGGCCTATATGACCAAACTGCACAAATTTTTGAAACAGTACGAGATGAATCAAATGGCCACGCAGTACTTAGTGTTCTTCTAGTTTTGCAATCATCTCCCTGAGAAAGTTTAACTTTAAGTAGCTTCCTGTTGTGTTACATGGCTGTTACATGTATCGCGCTGTGTCTCTTCCTCACCGTGCTGTTGGTAGATCTACACTGTGTTATTTCCTGGTCATACGCAATTAACTTTTGATATGAAACAATGAAAATAATAATTTTCACGAGAGGTTCAGCCATTTGCTTTTTTTTTTCTTAACAGAAATTCTGTGACATGTATTATTGATTATTTTGCATATCGTCATTTCGTATATAAATGACAATTTCACTCAATCTCTGTTGTTGTCATTTGGCACCTCAAACAAGCTTGATCTTCTCGCTTATCTGCTGGAGAATATGATTAATGAACAGATTTGTTATCAGTTTTGTAAAAAAAGATATTTACGTATTATACAGGAGGTTTTGGTACGCATTACTTACGTGCAAAGGCCTCCTTTGAACGCCTGTGCTGACGTTACCAGGTTGGTTAAACCATTTTTAGCCGAAAGGAATGTCCCACTGTTATCACTTGGACCGGTCCTTTTTCGGTTTAAGGGTTGTTAGGTGGTGGTATTTTACATTTTTATTCAAATTTCAATAGAGCATTCTGTAAGCAAACAGTGGAGACCCTGATCAGACGCCGCGCTCTGCGGCGTCTGATCTGGGTCTGCACTGCTTGCCTATGCCCCACAAAAAAGACGCTATGCTTACATGGATTACATGTGAGTCTCTATTTTTCTCAAAACAGCGAAGGCGCTGATGAGACTGCAGGCACGTCAGAAATATGATAAGTAACAAATTCTCATGTGCTGCCTCACGTGTACATTAAATTTGTGCATCTCCAGAAAATACTATCAATTCTCGCTTTGAGCCGAAGAATCTCTGTTGAACCGCAAATTTTACACTTCGCAAATTTCACACCGTTCGAAACGTCACTTTTGGCAGTTTTAAAATTTGCGTAATTCTATGGTCAATTTCGATGATTTTGGGAGTCTAAAATCTGTGCTCAAATTTCACGGTACGTATTCGTCTTATCTGTATAGAACTCTGGTTCGATTTTTCTCAGATGTGAAGAATTGGTTCTCAATTATCACAAATGTGAAGAATAGCTACCAATTACTCACACATGTTAAGAATTAGTACTCAATTTGCACAAATTTGAAGAATCGGTACCAAATCCTCATACATGAGAAAAATTGGTAACAAATACCCACACTTGTGAAAAATGGTACCAATTTATCACAGATGTGAGGAATTCGTACTTAATCTTTACAGATGCCAATAAAGACAGAATTGGTAATATCTAGGCACATGTGAAAGATTCCATTTATCACAATGTCATGACTTGCGATTGCAAGCGACTGGTTGACTACATATCTCTCTAAAACAAATTTTAAATAAGATGAAAATTCGTCTTAGAAGCAGCTTCTTACGTAGATCAAAGGGACACAACTCAAAAGTGTAAATACTAGAGCTATGGCTGTTGCGTTCTGCATGTCTTCAAATGTTGGTTAACATTTGTATGAAACTTTAAGGATGTACCTTGAGTTCTTGCTGTCTGTACGCCATCTCAAATAAGTAGCTATTCGCAAAGAGGCGTGAAACAATGAATTTGAGTGATTGTATCAACAGTCAAGCGAAATATGTGCGTTGAAACACAATCTGGTGATTTAAGGATATGAAAAACAAATTAGAAATAATTTACGTTAGAACTTTTCCAAACAATATCAGAATGTTTTTAAAGACTAACTGGATGCCAAATTCAATAGGTCACTAAGCACCACAAAACTAATTCGTGAAATATTCTACTTAACTTTTGAGTTTTTTCCTTCATACTTTTGAATGACAGAGTAGACATGATTTTGAAACAGATGGCACACTCAGGAATACGATTCATTATATAGAAACAAGAGGGCCTTCGGAACAGGGGTCGCGCACCTGAGAATGACTGTTTATAAGGATAATAGCAAAACATAGCTCCTCCCAAATCCCAGCCGTGATGTTTTGAAGATCACACGTTTACATTATATAACTTTACAGGGTAAAGTGTCTATCAGTTAAGTTGACGAAATTAACCGGATATTGACACACTGGGAGGGGCCACTTTTGGCCCCGTGGTCATATTGCGAGCAAACATGGTAGAGGTCCACTAGCTGATGCTACATACTAAATATCAAGGCTCTAGATCAAGCGATTTCAGACAAGAAGTGTTGTCTCCCTTACTAGGCATTGCGATTTCAGATAAAAAAAGTTTCCCAATTATTGGCATAGAAAAAACGGGCAACGCCTTCTTGTGGTCATATTTTTAAACCAATCAAAATAATTTGAACAATTTTGTGAGTTTGGCCCAAGAACAACTTGTAGTACCAAATTATTTTGAAATCTGACCAGAAGTTTTTGACACGATTTTAGAGTGATCCTTTCGGTTGCCATGGCAACCAGATTTCTTTATAAAGTGGAATTTTTTTAACAACTCTGAAAGGGGACCGATAAAACCAGTGAAGATTGGTGAAATTCCATCCAGTGGTTTAGGAGGGAAATATTGTTGATGGAAGACGAAAGGCGGAAGGATGGACGGGTGGCTTCTAGGACGAACTGACGTACGACGGAGATTACATCCTATGACCACAATTTGAGCTAAAAAAGGGATCCACCATCCGAAGATATATGAAATTGAGGGAAAACTGAATCTAGCCCTCCTTTAGCTATATATACAAGCGCATCAAGAGATTTGCTTTGCATATGCCAAAAGGCGCAGATAAGCTATGCAACTACACAGGGGGGGGGGGGGGGGTCAGAGCCTATGCTTCTTTGCTACACTTATTGAAACTCTTCCTGCACTGATTGAAAATCTCCAAATATTCTTAATCTAAAATTTAAAATAAACTAGTGTTCGTTTCTGTATCTACATGGACGCAAGCTGGCGAATCTGGAGCATGAACTCCAAAGAAACATTTTCTCGCGACGCGGCTCATATAATAATGCCATGCATGTAAAGAATTGGAATCAAATGAAAAATGCAGCAGATTTTTTTTGGGGTGGGGGTGTAATTTACCAATGTGAAGAATACGCATGTATGCTACATACATATAATTTTGCTACGTTTGCATTTTTCACAAAATGTGAAATATTGGAATGAAATACGTGACGTATTGGTACTAGTTTTCACGTGCTGTGAGGAATTGATACCAATTTTCAGTGTGAAATTTGCGAAGTGTGAAATTTGCGGTTCGACAAAGCTTATTATATTATACTTAGTCGTATATTTAAACGACATCTTCTGAACCACTCTAGCAATAAAAGCTGATTTTGCGTTACCACATAACATACGATCGGCTTTTGAACTATGTGTTGTTGTTATTTCTTTCAAATATAAAGGTTAATGAACTTGAAACTGTATAGTCTACGTCTAATAAAATTTCTGTTCTGTATTCAGTTTATTCTCAGGGCTCAAACAATATACTTGTTTACATCCGTTTACGAACCCTCGAGTTGAGGGTGTGAAAATTTTATGTTTACAAATGAATGTAAATAAATAATTGTTCTGAATTCACGATCTTTTTGTGAAATTCCAAGATCTGTATTGTACAGCTCTTGTATTTAAATTAAAAGTTGGGTTTGTGGTTTTTATGCCCAATCAGAACTGGTCAGGTGATATCTGTAATTCTTAGATTGGCTGTTCTGGCTTCAACTCCGTACATGTGAGTCAATCTCACTACAAGTACTAAGTACTGTTTACCCTAAACATTTGGATACATATGCCCAATGAAACAATATAAACCAAAACCTGATCCGGGTTTACATTTTACACACCTAGCTTATCAGGTAGACACATTGCTTAATATCTCACAAGAAAGCCGTATACAACCAAATAACCACACTGCGCATTTCTTTATCAAAACGATTACCATCTCTTGAACTCATTGTAGATCCAGATCACCCGCCTTCTAATGAAGCCAGTTGGACAGGACCCACACTGTATGTCAACCACGCAATGCATTTATATGAATAATGAAACTGTAGCGTTGGATTAATTGACTAATAAAGTTTAATCAACCCATAAAGAATCCAGCATGTGCTTAATAGAGCATTTTGAAAACAGTATAGTATGCCAAAGTATTCAGGGTAAATATGGTAACTCGGGCTTCTAGATAAGAGTGCCTGATTAAAAATGTAAATTAAAAAAAATACAAAAGCCAATAGACTTTCTTCTGAATCCCTTTTTGTATTTCGAAGTGATCTGTATGTGAACTTATTGTATTATATGTACACATATTGTTATACAAAAACGAATTATAAAAGTTTAAACTAATTAAAAAAGAAATATTCTTATTTCTCAATCAAAACCTGTTAATATATTGAATCCAAAGAACCGTCTCAATGCGACGAATATTTTGAGCACCCAAAACAGTAAATGTGAAAACTGATGGATAATAAAATGTTAACAATTTTACGCTCATTTCTTTAACTGAGAATTTGTAGAAGTACATGTAACTGGACTGGTGTGCGGTAAGTTACAGTAAAACGGCCACTAAAAACTAGGAAAAGCAAAGATCTCAAAGACAGATGGCAGTTTATTGCAGGTCAAAAGTATTACAGAATGCTCTCTTGGATTAAGCGATAATCGGTCTTGAAAAACAATCTTTCAAAATTGGTCTTCTTTTGAGTGGCTGCTTAAGAAAGGTTTTACTGTAGTAAAGCTTTCTTATTTAAAGATGTTGACAACGTTTAGCAGTGCAACTAATTTCCCATGAGGCCCTCAAAATAAAATAGAAAGTAATATGTTCACAGACAAAACACAGAACTATGTCACATAAACTATCAAAAATTAAATTGTTATTTTATTAAAGTCAAAAACATACGCATGGGTGACAGTGCCTTTCATATCATGTTGTCAAGCTTGATTTAGTTTTTTGTTAGTAAAATGTGAACCAATATCAAAAAATGTATAGACATCTACAAAAATGTATTTCCTGTCGGGAGGTGGGGAGATGATAGTAGGGTTACCTGGCTTAAGTAAAATTGTTTAATAATATAATTTAAAGAAATACAACTAAGCTGAATTAAGGTAATTGTTTTTGTGGGGTTTAACACAAATGAGCTGATATAGGATAGATCTGATCGATCTACTGTTTTGAAATTACATTTGAGCCGCAGCATGAGATTTCTAACAATTTGACATTTTGACAAGTGTAGACTCGGACGAGCCTCGGCAGCCTCCTGTTATGCTTAGAAACTCCAAATGGGGTTCAGACAGTAGCTTAACAATCATAGAATACTCAAGCGACTGGCAAAGGCTCTGATCAGACTGCGCGTATGCGCCGGCTGATCTGAGGCTTTGCCGATCGCACATACCAAATTGTTGGAAATCTCATGCACTGGCTCATTTATAAATGTTATGGTCTGATGAAAACATGCTTGGTTCCTAGCAAGTGAAAGGGACCGTTTGATCCATGAAAAAGTACCTGTACAGCAATACACCAACCCAGATGTAAGTTCACTTGTGGCAAAGGCCTCAAGAGTGACGTGTTAGTATAACAAATGCTTTAACCCTTTATATACTGGAAACCCCTAAACGGGTACTTTGACAACATTAAAGACCCAAACGAAATGCCGCATAATGTCAAGATAAAAACAATCCTCAGGGACAGAATTCATCGTGATTGAGTAGTGACCCCTTAAAATATAGAATGGACAATCCCTTTCTTATTCCTTTATTCTGTATGGAAAAAATAATCAGAATACAAAGGTACTGAGGCTAATCTATACCGGCACTTTTGATTTCGGCACCTCAAACAGTGTTTTAGTATTACAGTGTCTTTAAATTTTCGTGAAAATTCTAATTACTGAGTATTTGCTTTTAATCCAAGGTCATTTATTTTGAATAAAAAATCATTTTTGTATAAAATTATCAGAACTTTGACAAAACATTACTCTTGAGTCAGCTGGAAACAGAGAATTCTTAATTCCGGTTTCGTCACAGATGACGAAATCAAAATATTCCATTTCTCGTTTCACTATTAATTTGTTATGAAATATATGCTCCACTATTATAGTTTGAAGGAATGATACAGAATAATAAATATTTATCGAGAAAATCTGAAATAAGATGTGTTTCTTTGGCTACGCTGGGAACAAGTTACCCTCATACAGTTTGAGGTTACAAAACCAACGGTACCGGTGTAGATTAACCACAGTAAAGGGGTTAAAGAAAATCCTTTTCAACCATTAGTCCAAATTTTAAATACTTCCACAGAAATGTTTCTCATATTGTCATCTACAAACTTGCACACGCGGTTCTGCTCCACTGTATGGGATGGCCACTAGAGCTAACTTGAGCAAATAAAAAATAAGCATAAAGGTAAAAACACATCCTCGGTTCATGTTCTAGGCTCATGTTCTAGGAGATTTCAACTTCAAAAATATTAATTGGCTAGACCGACTCAACAAACCAGGCGCAACATTGTGTCAGCCAGAGGGAAAAATCTTGATTGACATTATGAATGATCATGTCTTAGAACAACTTGTACACTTCCCAACTCGAGAAATGAAAGCATTAGATAATACTCACTTCTCTACCTAGTCAGTTTCAAGATAATAACTCGGTGATGTTATTGCTAGAATTTTGAAAGCTACTATTCCACCTATAAAGAAACCTCAGATGAAGATATACCAGTACCAGAAAGGTGATTATGAATATATATGAAAAAATGTGCAGTCAGATTTGCAAAAGAAAATTATTTCAATGGTCATTCAGATTCTCGCTCGGTACAAGAGAACTTCAACCTTATTGCATTCTTTATCCAGGATTCGCACATTTCATCCAAAAAGAGTCTCTGGTCAGCTCAGTTCCATGGATAGCCCCTGAAATAGAAAGAAGATTCGCAGGAAAAACTGAACCCATACAAAGGGCCTAGGCAGAAGAGACAGATAGTAGCAGGTTTTGTTTGGACCCTTGAGAAGAGAAATCAAGGCTGAAACAGCATGATTTGTATGTTAACCCTTAAAGCGTCAATCACGACTGCAGCAGACGACAAATTTTGGGACATCTTTTCTTATTTTCTATAAAAATAAGGTGTGATATTTCATAAGAATCGTCTGCCAGCAGACGATTCTCATGAAATATCACGCCTTATTCGTTATCTATTTTGAAAAAGCAGCAAAATTTGAAATTGTCGTATGTTGCAAATAATAGGTGACGCTTTAAGGGTTAAAAACTTGGTTAGTGATGTAAAGTATAATACCAGAGACTTCTATCAGTATATCAATGGAAAGGAAAAGACGGCCAAGGGGTTCTAGTGGTGTTACCAAAGTAAGAAAGAGGGCAAAGATAAGGAATCGATACAATCAAGCACCACACCTGACCCAGGATACCAATAGGAAAGTGACAACGTCACAATTAGACATCACAAACGAGAGCCAAGAGGTCAGCCCTCTGCCAGCAGGTGACCACAAGGCATCAACAAACATACGTGCATGTAGCATAATAAAACAAGACAGGAATAACATAAATTATCCACAAAAGAAACACTGCCTCGGAACGGTCAGTAAAGATAGTTTACTGGAGGGCTTAAACCGGTTTAACGGTGCACCAACCTCACCTTTAGTTCAGATGTGGATCAAGACACATAGGTGTTTGGTTTGCATGAAAGACCCCTCCTAACGTATCAATGCATCATCTCCTAGAACATATAAATCAGGATATAGAAGGGAGATACAGCAAAGATAAGGACTCAACAGTAAATAAAACTGAATACTGGAGCAAAATAAATCCAACAGGTAAACCCAGGTGGGCCTGACAACAGCCAAAGCATAAGGCCCCTACCATCTCATCAATAGATAAAATGTTCTTAAAAGGATATCCTTTGGAAGAAAAGACTGCACCAAAGAACTGAAACTTGAGTGTGCATATTTTCTGGGCAATACTAGCTAGTTTCTGCCATTTAGGCGTCATCAGTGACCCTCTAATAGCTTCAAGGTTCCACAATGAAACCCAAGATCCCAAAGGACAAGAAAATAAAATCTACACTATAGTGGAGGGCAGGGAGACGTTCTACCGCCGCCACACAGTCCAAGTCACCAGCTGTAGTGAAGTCAAATATGTTATTAAAAGGGTATCCTTCGGAAACAAATACTGCACCAAAGAACTAAAACTAGAGTGTGCATATTTCCTGGGCCAGACTAGCTGGTTTCTGCCATTTAGGCGTCATCAGTGACCCTCTGATAGTTTAAAAGTTCCACAATGAAACCCATGATCCCAAAGGACAAGAAAATAAAATCTACACTATAGTGAAGGGCAGGGAGACGTTATACCGCCACCACACATAGTCACAAGCTGAAGTTACAGTTGCAGTGAAGTCAACTATGTTCTGAAGTCCGACCCACCGGCGCGCAATTAAAGAGGAAAGCAAAGTTACCAAGCGTGAATGGGTTGACCACCAAGCATGCAGTCTGCTGCAATACATTAATGTCATAGCCAATCTTTTTTTATAATGGGAAATTATTTTAATGAACTGCGCTGAGAGATTATTGGAGCCAACAATCTTCTTCAATTTATACACCAAGTCACCATAGAATTCAGGTGCGGAAAGTCCTTGGCGCAAGAGAGATTTAAGTCCAATTTGGAATTTAGATATCAAATCATAGTATCGTGCATAAAATTTAGAAAGGTTTTGCAAAATGTATAATACCGATAACCTTGTTTAAGAAGTTTCAGAGTTAACAATTTATTGCGAGTGATGAAGTCAGCAACATGGCTAGATGCTCTAGCAAAACGAATGAGTTGAGAGATATAGACTCCATAGAATGTAAAGCGAGGAACATCACCATCTAAAATGGGAAATTGACAATTTCAAAATCAAAGTCGTCACGTTTATCATAAATTGGTAGAAACAATATCATTAGAAATTGACAAATGCAAGTCAAAAAACGCGGCTTCAGTATCAGAGGTATTAGCTTTATTAAGTAGGAGCTCTGAAGGGTATATTTGACTTACCCTAGTGTCAAAATAAACATTATTAATGTTTAAAATATCGTCCAAATATCTGGATGTAGTGTTAAAAAATCAAAGATATCAGCCTTCTTATCATCCGAAAGAGAAATCATAAAGTCTCATTCATAACAAAACAGGAATAAATCTGCAACCAAGGGAGCACAATTGGTGCCCATAGGAATCTCAACTACTTGTCTATACAACTTGGTGCCAAATCGAGTTGAAATTACTTTTATAAAACTATCTTCTTCTTGGCTATGCAAATGTAAAATTGCAGTTGTCCAGCGCCTTTCCTAATGCCGCTTTTGAGATATGGTAGATATGAAATGAAAAAAAAAATGTTTTCAAAAGCAGAAAACTACCTGAGTTAAGGATATTTTCAGCAACTGCAAAACTCTTTGATACTGCTTTATACTCTATGAAATGATGAGGCCGCCATTTTGGTTAAAATCCTCCATGATGCCACATTCGCTTACGTTTAGTTCACATAGTCGTTTTTGCGTGAACGGTCGCATTGCAAAAAATAATACGAAAATCGCTTGTATGATTTCTTCTGGTCGCTGAGGTGTTGCCAGTGATACAGCAGTTTTTTTTTAAATTTCAGTATTTGTTTACACTCATAAAGTACATCTAAATATGGAAATCACTTAAAAGAATACCATCTCTGGCTTACACTTAGACATAACATGGCTTTTCATCGATGTTTGCATTTGTATGCATTTTCGGACATTTGTGACACGCATCGATAATCTGGACTATAAAACTAGAAGAAGCGAAAAAAGCATACCACTCAGACGAGATGCCCCGATGTATTGGTTTCAGTTTAACTTATCTGCCGGCAATACACTTCAACACAATAAAAATTGTCCTTTCCTGATCCAAAGCCTAAATGTCGATTTTCAAGAACTGTGCATAGTTTAGTGCTACCTCTCCTGTTTTAAACGACGCCAACGTAAGAGGAGGTTACGTAATAAAACCGTCACATGAAAAATTGGTACTGGGCAAACGTTGACAGCGTGTTAGCAGGTAAAGGGGAATATAATCCAAAACCGATGGATATGCCATACATGTTTGTTAGCTGTTTGTTTTAGAAAATACAGCATACTTTCTTAACTTTGTCAAAATGTTTCTTTGCAATCCGGAGTAAATATATACACAGTGTATATGAGTCTGCAAATAAATAATTCTTGCATGGAATTTGTTACGCGAAGCTGTTTGAAGCCGCAAAAACTCCATGTTCAAATCATGAGATTCGAGTGCTGTTTGATCATGGCTTTTACTTGTAAAAGCCTAAATTGGGCCCTGATTTGTTTGGAATTGAAGTCATGCAAAACTTATATATGCTAAGATATTTGAGAAATTGATGAGTGACGGTTTAAAAGTTTCGTTCAGTATAGATTGATGTGTTTATAGCATTGTCAATATCGAGTGAAATATTAGCCTTATAAACTATAAAAAAAATCGACATGGCTAAACTATGAGTGTCCGCATCTTTTCAACTTATTATTTATATACAAATAAACAAGTTTACTATTTCACTTTTTCAAGGATTTTATTTATAACAAATAAAATCATTCCATGCGTCAAATGACTTATACTAAGTTGCAATTAGACTATGAGACGGCAACAAGGGGACTTAAGAATAAAACAGGCAGCAAAAACTCTGCTCAACCTGAGTGTTCACATAGTGAGCAAATCTTTGAGAACTACGGAATGTTCTTGCACACCAGATCAGAGAATCTGTGCATCTTTCTAATCTGTATTTTGTTATAAAGCTTTTTCATATATTGATGTAAATAAAAAGACCCCTTTTTGCATGGGATTATCTTTCAAGGTCTTTACAAAATAAATGTTTTGAAGTCGGTGACACAATTCTATATGACATTTTTATACCCCGCCACTTAAAAAGTGCTGGGTATTATGGTATACCCTCTGTTCAAAATTTGCGTTGAGTGCCCGTCCGTCCGTCCGTCCGTCCGTCAAATACTTTGTTACCGCTCTATATCTTGAGTATTTTTCGACCGATTTTCTTCAAACTTAATATAACAGTTGATATTGAGGAGGAGTGGTTTCAGATTGTACATGTAGATGGGTAAATTTCGTCAAATAAACAACGACTTATTGCCCTTGTTGTATATTAAAATTTGGTTTCCGTGCTGTGTCTTGGGCATGTTTAACCGATTCTCTTCAAACTTTGTATTTAAGTTGATATTCCGCAGGAGTGGTCAAAAAGTGCTGGGTATTATGGTATACCCTCTGTTCAAAATTTGCGTTGAGTGCCCGTCCGTCAGTCAAAATCTTTGTTTCCGCTCTATATCTTGAGTATTTTTCGACCGATTTTCTTCAAACTTAATATAACAGTTGATATTGAGGAGGAGAGATTTCAGATTGTATATGTAGATGGGTAAATTTCGTCAAATAAGCACAGAGTTATTGCCCTTGATTTATGTTAAAAAGTGTGTTGTTTTTTTTGCTCGTTCTAGTTTATTTTTTTGGCAGATTCTCTTCAAACTTTGTATATAAGTTGATTTTGGGGAGCAGTGATTTGCGATCATAGATAGGTAAACTTCGTCAAATAAGAAAAGAGTCATTGCCCTTTATTTATGTTGAAAATTGGTTTCGGTGCTCTATCTTGAGCATTATTTAATCAATTTTCTTCAAACTTTGCATAGAATGAGTGTTATTGGATTGCAAATAGTTTAATTTTGTCTAAAAACTACAGAGTTACCATCCTTGATTTGAAAATATGATGAAATTTTGTATGTAAGATCCTGGTTGAGACAACTGCATTTGATTTATCATAATTTAATTTTTCATAGATATGGCCCTTGATTTATGGATTGTCTTTGTAATGAAAATAGTTCATGGCATGGTATGATGCCTGCCTACAGCGCTTTTATTTGTACTGGGTGTCAGAAAAAAAATTGTGATGTTTTAAAAAGTATTGCTATTACTTTAATTTTAGACTATGGCAATGAAAACGTATTGGCCTTAGTTCTAAAAATAAGTAATGTTCCAAGATTTGCGATATTTATCCATATATTTGTAATCCACCTGAAGTCCCTGAGAAATTTGTTTTTTTGAATCACGCAAACAGTAAATTTTTGATACAATAATGCATGTCATGGCTCTTTTGATATTATTCTGTATCACTTGACGACGAACCCTCACGCTAACCGTCTTACCACTACGCAACTGGCTAAGCAGTGTAAGATCTACTTGCGGAAAGGTACTTGTTCTGTATATTAATCAACTAAAATAGCTTATACACTCGAAACATGACAAAAAGATTAATGAGTATCCTGTTAATATTATTTACCAATCCAAACATGCAAATGTAAACATAGCCATTGGATAAACTATATCACTTTTAGCCACTGCGCTCACAGAGAATCGTTCATCGGTTGCGTAACTCTGTAATTGCCTACTAGGTAAATTTTCATTCTATTTGTCGTCTGCTGATTTTTTTTCTCAAAATCAACTGTTTCGCGAACTGATTTCAGGGATAAAATCAGAGTGTCAAACAGTATGGATCCAGATAATGCCCAACATTTTATCAGAAAATGACACTAAAAGCACAAAAAAACAACAACAAAAAACTTCAGTTAACGGCCGCCTTAGAAGTCTATCACCTTAAAGCTGCATACTCTGTAACTATGAACATTTTTCGAAAAAAAAATATTTTCTTTCTAAATCATGTGTAAAAGTAGAATAAAGTTATGTTGTCACAATAAATCTAATTTCTACAGCTGAAAACTGCATGGAAAGTGAATTATCCTATAAAAACAGGTGTTTTTTCTCTTGTTTGAAATTATTTGCGTCCCTCCAATAATTCTAGACAGTTAATTTTTAACATAAATGCTGTTGTTTTGGCACTAATAATTTGTTAATTATTACGAAAAAGGTAAAATGTATACCTGAATTTTAGTATCTTTACTGTGTTCTTGAAAAATAGAAACAATATTTCTAAAATAAAAATATCAAAAGTTACAGACTATGCAGCTTTAACTGGTAGTTATAAGTGAAATAATATGTATGATATTTGGAGGAACGATATTCCCGATTATGGAAAAACACCAGATTAAACGATTTCTCGAACGATAATTGAAGTTATTAATCAAAACAATACTATAGCGACGTCCGCTTGCAACTGTCTATACTGAAACTCGTTACTAACGTAACCCGACGTCAACCCGACGTTAAATAATTGACGTAACGTCCGGTCTTCATATATGCCACTGTCAACTAAAATTATCTCCTATCCATTTCTTCCCCTCCTCAAAATGCACTATTTTGATATAATCTATTAAACATTGAGCATAATATAGAGACCCTGAAGATTCTAGCTTGTGTGTCTTAAAGGTCTAAATGTTTGCGTCATAAACTTAAATTAAAACAGTAGAAATAATTGCATTTTGAGAAAGTGTAAAAAAAGGTAAAGTTCGTCTTATCACAGTTTTTTTTACGTTTTTGCTGATATAAATGAACTTAGATTTCAGCTAAATGTATCTAGTTTTCCAGTTCCAAAGGACACAGTCTTGTTACAGCCCTCGTGGTAGTTCCCTTTCCTACCTGGATCTTCACCACGCGGACCCGTCCATCTTTACCCGCATATGTCTCGAGTACCCTTCCAAGCGGCCAATTTCTTCTGTTTGTATCAGGTGACATCACAAGTACGACGTCATCGACTTTGAGGTCTCGTCTTGGCCGGAACCATTTTCTCCTTGCACTCAGCTCCGGCAACCATTCCCTCAGCCACCTATGGCAGAAGTGGCGCACCAGCTCATGGACCCTTCGCCACCTCTTCCTAGGGTTGAAATCTGTTTCATCAACTGTTGTTGGCGCGAATTGACCACCAATCTGCCCATGCAGAAAATGGTTGGGCGTCAGTGGTACATCATCAGAGGGATCAGCTGTCTGATACGTCAATGGCCAAGAGTTAATTAGACCCTCAGCTCCGATTATAGCTGTCATCAATTCTTCATCTGTAACATCGGCGTTGCCTAGTATTGCTTTGATGGCACGTTTTGCGGACTTGATCATGCTTTCGTGTACCCCACCAAAATGTGGGGCCATTGGTGGATTGAAATTCCATTTCACTCCTTTGTTGGCGACTGATTGCTTAATTTTGTCTTTATCTAACTCTGCTACAAGCGACTTCAACTCGTTATCAGCTCCTTTAAAATTAGTTCCGTTATCAGAATAAATTTCGTCTGGTAGCCCTCGACGGCTCGTCATTCTGTAGAAAGCATTCATGAACGAATCAGTGTCAAGTCCATAGGAAAGCTCTAGATGAACCGCCCTGGTTGTCATACAGGTAAACAGGCATAAATAACGTTTCTGTTAACGTTTTCCTCTTCCTTGTACAGTCACAAATGGTCCTGCAAAGTCAACTGCTGTCTTCGTAAATGCTCTCATCGACGTCTCTAATCTTGCCAGCGGTAAAGGGGCCATGATCTGTTGACATGCCTTGGCTTTTCTATGTCAACACTCCATACATTCTCTTTCCCACTCGAGAATTGCCTCACGCCCTGAGACAATCCAGTAATGTGCCGACAATGCAGCCAGTGTATGGTTTGTGCCACATGCATGCATTCCTTGTTCATGATGCTCTTTGATGATCAACTTCATCACCAAGCTTTTTCGAGGTAATATTACTGGATAGTGGACATAAAAAGCTAGATATTCAGCATGTGCCAATCGTCCATCTGAGCGTATCAGCCCATTTTCATCTAGCATTGGCTTCATTCCTAACAGCTAACTTCTTAGTGGAATGGGTTTTCCTTGAGACAGCGCTAACCACTCTTCCTTAAAGTCTGTACGTTGTACCCACTTGATGAGTTGGACTTCTGCAATTTTTGTTTTGTCTGTTAGAAGTTCTCCTGATTTTCTATCTCCTTTTGGTTTCTGACAGTTACTTGTGAACCGATTTATCCAAGCTGTAACTCTCTTCAGTCTTGACCAGTTTGAGTAACGTTGTGGATCAACTATAAATTGTCCACTTAGCTCCACAGCTGTTACATATGTGTTCAGTGTCCCTTCATGTGTATAAAAGCTATCCCCAGCTAATATAACTGAACTTCCGATTTCTTTGTGGTTTTCATGTCTACGTTGTCATCTGGTTTATCAACCACCTTCCTCAACGGCCACGTCTCTTCCGATTGTGAGAGAAAGTCTGGACCTTTCCACCATTTGCTGTAACCGATTAGCTCTTCCGTTCTCATGCCTCTACTTATAATGTCAGTAGGATTCATACTGGTAGGGACATACCTCCATTGCTCTGGGTCGGTGTTGCTCTGTATCTCTCCTACTCTGTTGGCAACAAATGGCTTAAACTGTCGACTGCGACCCCTGATCCACCATAAGACATTCACACTGTCAGACCAGAAAGTAACTCTTCTTATGGGAAAATAAATGTCTGTAGTTATTCTTTTAGCTAATCGCACTCCCACGACCGCACCCATTAGCTCAAGCCTCAGTATACTTGTCGCTATACTAGGTGCCACTTTTGTTTTGGCAGCTATGATGTTGGTTGAAATCGAACCGTCTTGATAACTGTATCTGGCATACACTTCTGCTCCAAACGCACTTTCAGAAGAATCTACAAAGGTGTGCATGGATAGCGTATTAACCATCTTTTCCTTTTCTTGCAGGCATCTGGGAATATGTAGTTTATTCAAATCACATAGCTCTGAAAACCATCCCCGTGCCAAGCTTGCCAGCCTTTCAGGCATTTCCTCATCCCAGTCTAAGCCAGCTGTCCACATATCTTGTAAAAGAATCTTGGCTAGAACTGTAAATGGTGATAGTAGACCAATTGGATCGAACAGCGTGGCGATCTTCTTTAAGAAGTTTCTTTTCGAGTATATCATGTCATCATTAGGTTTGTTTTCTTTGAACGTGAACATGTCTTCATCAGCCAGCCACCACACCCCTAATGTTTTCATAGACGGTAACTGGTCATTGTCTAAATCAACTTCTGATTTTCGGTCCTGTGATGGAATTCCCTTCAGTACCTGTGGGGAGTTGGATAACCATTTCCGGGCGTGCATGCCGGCCTTGGTAAGTAGTGTCAAAAGTTCACTATACAGTGTCATGCCTTGTTCTTCTGTACCGACGGAATCCATGGAATCGTCCATGTATGTTGACTTCAACACTGTTTCTGCAGCCATAGGAAATGTGCTCTGGTACTGCCTCGCATGTTGCTGCAGCACAAACTGAGCCTGAAATGGCGATGAATTGACCCTAAAGACAACTCGATCAAATTCGTAGACCTAAGGGCTGTGACTTTCATCCATTTTTCTCCATAGGAACCTGTGGTATGGTTTGTCAGATTCAGTAATTCCAATGCGCATGTATATCTCTTCAATGTCACACACAACCGCTATTGGGTACCTTCTGAATCGCAGCAATACATCGAACAAATCGCGCTGGAGCTTTGGACCCTGGTATATCTTATCATTAAGGGAAACACCTTCGACCTTAGCGGCAGCGTCGAATACAATTCTTGTTTTTGTGGTATCCTTATCAGGTCTCAACACAGGAAAGTGCGGGAGGAACCATTTTGTATTTGAATGGTCGGCAGCTGGAACCTTTGTAACATAGCCTTTCTCGACATATCTATGGATACAGTCACTGTATGCCTTGCTTACCTCAGGTACCTTTCTCAGTCTCTTCTTGGTGTTTTGTAGTCTCTGAAGAGCCATTTTGTAGCTGCTTGGTAGGTCTGGATTATCACAATTCCACGGTATTCCCAATCGGTACATCTGATTTTCGTACGAGATTGATTGTTTTACTGTGCTCAGCGCCAGTTTGTCTTCAAGTCTTACGATTGGTGTCTCCTCTGACGTCATAACACTCTCAATTTCCCAAAACTTCTTCAGGTTCTCATTAATCTCATTAAGCTCTTCAATTTCTGAAACATTCCTGACAAAGAAAGTGCATGCAAAATTTGTCTGAAGAACAGGCTGATCCGAAGGTCTAGGTTTACCTATACAGGTCCATCCAAGAGGAGTGAGTCTTGCGACTGGCTCACCTGGTTTTCCTCTTATTTATTCAAGCGCATAATGCAGGCTTGCGCAGTCTTGTCCAATAAGGATATCTACTATTGGCTTAGAAGCACATCGCTGAAAATCTACGGATTTGAGGTGTGGCCATTGCTTTTTGTATTTATACCAGTCTACAACTGTCATTGACCCTGTGACCCTGTTGGCTGTAAATGCAGACACCTTCAATTTGACGTTGCCATTGACGCTCTCTAGTTCAAAGTTTACAGGCCTGGTCTCAAAAGTTTCTACTTGACCATTTAAAACGTTAACAGTTACCTGTTCTGTTTTTCCTTTCAATCCAAGTTTGGCGGCGACGTCTGCGTTGATGTAGGTCTTCGTACTTGCATCGTCTAGAAGTGCGTTGACTGTCATCCATCTGTCTCCATTCTTAACTTTCACTGGCACGGTCCGCAGTCCTACGTAGTCCTCCCTTATATGGTTTTGCGATACCATGGTCATCTGCTCACTGCTCGCCTTCCCCTCTGTGGTAGAAGAAACTGGCTGTTCTGGCAAGTTAGCATTCTCTCTGCTGTCCCCAATTTGTTTAACCATGGTTTCGTCTGAAGACGGACGATTTGGTTTGGTATATTCTGATCGGTGTAACAGTTTATGGTGTAACTCTTTACACCCATTTTGGCCACACTGTCGGCTTCTTGGGCAGGATCTTCCGAAATGGTTATCCCCTAAACAGCAAAAGCACAGCTTTAAATCTTTTGCAGTGTCCCAGCGATCAGGTAGACTTAAATGAATAAAATTTGCACAATTCCATGCTCCATGTGAGCTACCACAAACCTTACAAATCAGCTTCTTGACATCGCGATTACCATTTGTGTCACCGAAAAACGTGCGTTGGTATTTATTTCTTGCTCCTGTCGGTGTTGTAGTCTCATTCACTACATTTCTCGATAGTCCATGAACAGTTTCTGCTGCTATTGTTTGGAAATCCGCTTCTTGTATAACCCAGGTACGTAACGTTAGAACTGATTCCTGCTTAGAGTTCTCAAAATCCACCGATGATACCTGGCCAACATTACCTCCGGTAGCTTGCGCTGCAATTTAGCGTAAAGGGAGCCATCGCCGAGCTCTTGGGTTTGGTTTGTTTCCTTAAGATTTATTATAGCGATATCCAGCAGATCTGCGAACTTATCTAGGTCCCTCGCGTTACCTGATCTTATCTGCTTAAATTGTTCCAACTCCTCAATATACATTGCTATCTGACGAAGGCGCCCTCCATACTTGCGTTCAAGGTGCTCCTTTGCAGCTTCGTAGGCGGTAGACGAATGACCCAAGTTTTCAATCACATTTAGAGCCTCCCCCGACAAGTATTGTCTAAGCTGCAGAAGCTTGTATTCACCCGTAGCTGGGGCACTGTCTATACAAGCGAGGAAGGCCGCCTTCCAACTTTGATAATTTCGTTTGTTCCCTGAGAACGTAGGAATTTGGACCCTTTTTAGCTGTTTCCATAAGTCTTGCCCAATAGAAGGGGCCGCGAAACCGGCGGTTGGTTGGAATTCTATCGCATTTGGGTTCATGATGCTTTCATTTCCTGTTGTTTGGAACGCATTTTCGCCTCGTGCCACTATATTCCCCGGATTTTCGCATATTTCCGTCTCTTCCAAGGGGCTGTTCTGGTCCTGTGGTGATTTGTGGGACATGTTTTCTTGTAATGTCCGTCGGTGCATGTAGCAACGGACGCACCCCGATTATCACGGTTTTGTGACAACTTCTCTTTTTCAAATGGCGTAGTTGCATGGTTGTTAATTATTCGATTTTGTCCATTTACTTCATGCGCCGTCTGTTTTTTACAAGTTTCTGAATAGTCACAAATGTTCAATTTCTGAGCCAAATCAATTGTAAGAATGTCCGACACTACACTCGATCTGTCGTCCTGTCGTGCATTCAAATGCTCTCGAGCCGGTTCGCTTGCCGCAGCGTATTCATCGATAATCTTGTCCATCTCCGCAGAGACCTTTCTCTCCTTCTCAAAGTCCTTAACACTCGAATACAATTCTGATAATTGCCTGCATAGCGATGTCCATGCAAGTGTCAAGGCTGCTACATGCATCTTGAACAGTCCGACGACTGGGTAGTTCAGGTTCTCCTAGTATAGATGATAATTCATTCTGCCCCCGAGTTAAGTTGTATTTTGCGCAACCCTTTTCTCTCCTCAATTTAGCTTCTTTTTCTGTGTACTCATCCTTAGTACCAACATGATCGGTCGATTCTCTCCCATCCTCAGAATTCGTAACGGCCGATGACGCCATTATAACTGATTATTCCTGTATTTTATTTCGATTTAATGTCAAAAACCTCGCTCTGCTACCAAAAATCTGGAGGAACGATATTCCCGATTATGGAAAAACACCAGATTAAACGATTTCTCGAACGATAATTGAATTTATTAATCAAAACAATACTATAGCGACGTCCGCTTGCAACTGTCTATACTGAAACTCGTTACTAACGTAACCCGACGTCAACCCGACGTTAAATAATTGACGTAACGTCCGGTCTTCATATATGCCACTGTCAACTAAAATTACCTCCTATCCATATTACCATTGTCAACCTATGCAATTTGAAAACAGCGTCGCATTTAAAAAAAGAAAAAAAAACAGACCACGTTTTTTTACTACTCCGCATACAAGTATACTACTTGATCAGCCTTTTGCACTAAGTCATGTTACGACGAATATATTTGCATGCGATGTGTGGGTCTTCAAATGAATCATTAATACTGAATGTAACTTTTAATCCTGCGATTTAATCATGTTCTCACTTGGAATGAAGCTTAAGTGGAAATTTAGGAATACTCATGTGTCTGCCTTTCTGCCTGTCTGCTAACCATCATACCCATTTTTAAACGTTCTCTTCCCGAATTACTGGACTGATTCATTTCAAACTTCGCTTGGACATGTTGGCATTGAGGTGGTTCAGACTTGTCAAAGTGATCGCATCGCGCTACATATACATGTATCATGGTGGCCATTTTTAAAAGGTTTCTATATTTAACTTTAATAAAATTGTAACTGATATAGATATAGATTCCAATACTCCTGCCTCCTGAGATTGTCAATATTCTAATTATTTAGATCCCTCTGCAAGGCGTGTTATTACAGGTAATCTAAATGTCATTCCTGACGCTAGAGTTCGCAATATTATTTCTAAAGGTCCCTAATATAGATTTCCCTCTAATATTTATTTCTCTAAATGTCGTAGAGAGATCGCTGCTTCTTTAAATGACTTTAGTAATCGTTAGTGCAAACAGGAAAATGTTGAACCTGATGCCTTGAAGGAATGAAAGATTGACATTTTCAAAATTATTGATACTCGTATTTCATATTACTCTCGTAATACGCATGTTTTACCCCCTAAACCTAAATCTTCTTTTCGTCATCTTAAACGAGGTATCCAGGACTTTCATATGAACTATGTTTTGGTTCCAGCAGATAAATCTGCTAACAATGTTGTAGATGCTTGAAGATTGTATTATATTATTACTCTTTAGCGTGAGCTTGTTGACACTAATGCCTATACTGCAGCCTTCTTTAAGTGAGAGGGTGATTGTTGATGGGCATGGTAGTCACACAGCCCGGCATTTTGGTGTCAAAGCTAAAGAAAATCAAGACAAAGTTCCTACCTTGTACTGGTCACCTAAACTCCATTAAAAACCCTATAAAGCAAGATTTATTGCTAATTCTAGTTCTTGTACGACAACAGAACTTTCTAAATTGTTGACCTCGTGTCTTACAACATGTTATCAAAGATTGTGAAAAGGTATATGAGAGATCCGGTAAAAACCTATTTTGGTCTGTTAAAAATTCTGGTGAAATTTTAGATAAACTTAAAGCTAGAGATTTCAATGCGACCAGTTTGTCTACTTTTACTCTTTTTTACTCTTTACACTACTTTACCTCATAATTTAATAAAAGATAAACTTTTTGATCTTATTGAAAGAACCTTTAGAGAGAAGGCTCTCCTTGCCTTGCATGTAATGACAGTAATGCATTTTTTACTTCCGAAAAACCTAAAAATATCATGCATGGTCATGTCAAAATGTATGTTATGCGCTGACCATTTTGGTGGACAGCATTTTTATTCGATTTGGCACCAAGCTGTATAGACAAGTAGTTAGAATTCCTATGGTCACTAATTGTGCTACCCTGGTTGCAGATTCATTCATGTTTTGTTATGAGAGGGACTTTATGCTGTCTCTTTCTGATGATAAGCAGGCGTTGATGCGTTTAACACTTCATCCAGATATGTGGACGATATTTTAAATATTAATAATGTTCATTTTGACAATATGGTAAGTCAAATATACCCTTCAGAGCTCCAACTGAATAAAGCCAATACCTCTGATACCCAAGCCGCATTTTTAGACTTGCATTTGTCCATTTCTAATAATATTGTTCCTACCAAAATTTATGATAAACGTGACGACTTTGATTTTGAAATTGTCAATTTCCCATTTTTAGATGGTGATGTGTCCTCGCTCTACATCCTCCTGAGTCTATATCTCTCAACTCGTGTGTTTTGATAGAGCATCTAGCTATGTTGCTGACTTCAGCACTCGCAATAAATTGTTAACTCAGAAACTTCTTAAACAAGGCTATCGGTATCATAAACTTCGCAAAGCATTTTCTAAATTTTATAGACGATACTATGATTTGATTTCTAAATTCCAAGTTGGACTTAAATCTCTCTTGCGCCAAGGACTTTCAGAACCTGATTTCTATGGTGACTTGGTGTATAAATTGAAGAAGATTTTTGGCTCTAATAATTTTTCAGCGCAGTTCATTAAAATAATTTTCCATTATAAAAAGATTGGCTATAACATTAATGTATTGCAACAGACTGCATGCTTGGTGGTCAACCCAATCACGGTTGGCAACTTTGCTTTCCCCTTTAATTGCACGCCAGTGGGTTGGACAAGACTCTTTGATGGTTCGGACTTAAAGACTTATCTATTGATGAGATGGTAGGGGCCTGATGCTTTGGCTGTTTTTCAGGCCCATTGGGGTTTACCCATCGGTTTTACTCTCGTAATACACATCTTTTGCCCCCTAAACCTAAATCTTCTTTTCGTCATATTAAACGATGTATCCAGGATTTTCATATGAACTACGTTTTGGTTCCAGCAGATAAAGCTGCTAACAATGTTGTAGTTAATTGACGATTGTATTATATTATTACTCTTAAGCGTGAGCTTGTTGACACTAATGCCTATAAACTGTAGCCTTCTTTAAGTGAGAGGGTGATTGTTGATGGACATGGTAGTCACACAGCCCGACATTTCGGTGTCAAAGCTAAAGAAAATCAAGACAAAGTTCCTACCTTGTACTGGTTACCTAAACTCCATAAAAACCCTATAAAGCAAAATTTATTGCTAATTCTAGTTCTTGTACGACAACAGAACTTTCTAAATTGTTAACCTCGTGTCTTACAACATGTTATCAAGTATTGTGAAAAGGTATGTGAGAGATCCGGTAAAAACCTATTTTGGTCTGTTAAAAATTCTAGTGAAATTTTAGATAAACTTAAAGCTAGAGATTTCAATGCGACCAGTTTGTCTACTTATACTCTTTTTTACTCTTTACACTACTTTACCTCATAATTTAATAAAAGATAAACTTTTTGATCTTATTGAAAGAACCTTTAGAGAGAAGGCTCTCCTTACCTTGCATGTAATGACAGAAATGCATTTTTTACTTCCGAAAAACCTAAAAATATCATGCACGGTCATGTCAAAATGTATGTAATGCGCTTACCATTTTGGTGGACAACATTTTTATTCGATTTGGCACCAAGCTGTATAGACAAGTAGTTGGAATTCCTATGGGCACTAATTGTGCTCCCCTGGTTGCAGATTTATTCATGTTTTGTTATGAGAGGGACTTTATGCTGTCTCTTTCTGATGATAAGCAGGCGTTGATGCGTTTAACACTACATCCAGATATGTGGACGATATTTTAAATATTAATAATGTTCCTTTTGACAATATGGTAAGTCAAATAACCCTTCAGAGCTCCAACTGAATAAAGCCAATACCTCTGATACCCAAGCTGCATTTTTAGACTTGCATTTGTCCATTTCTAATGATATTGTTTCTACCAAAATTTATGATAAACGTGACGACTTTGATTTTGAAATTGTCAATTTCCCATTTTTAGATGGTGATGTGTCCTCGCTCTACATCCTACGGAGTCTATATCTCTCAACTTGTGTGTTTTGATAGAGCATCTAGCTATGTTGCTGACATCAGCACTCGCAATAAATTGTTAACTCAGAAACTTCTTTAACAAGGCTATCGGTATCATAAACTTCGCAAAGCATTTTCTAAATTTTATAGACGATACTATGATTTGATTTCTAAATTCCAATTGGACTTAAATCTCTCTTGCGCCAAGGACTTTCAGAACCTGATTTCTATGGTGACTTGGTGTATAAATTGTCGAAGATTTTTGGCTCTAATAATTTTTCAGCGCAGTTCATTAAAATAATTTCCCATTATAAAAAGATTGGCTATAACATTAATGTATTGCAACAGACATTTCGGTGTCAAAGCTAAAGAACATCAAGACAAAGTTCCTACCTTGTACTGGTTACCTAAACTCCATAAAAACCCTATAAAGCAAAATTTATTGCTAATTCTAGTTCTTGTACGACAACAGAACTTTCTAAATTGTTAACCTCGTGTCTTACAACATGTTATCAAGTATCGTGAAAGGGTATATGAGGTATCCGGTAACAACCTATTTTGGTCTGTTAAAAATTCTGGTGAAATTTTAGATAAACTTAAAGCTAGAGATTTCAATGCGACCAGTTTATCTACTTTTACTCTTTTTTACTCTTTACACTACTTTACCTCATAATTTAATTAAAGATAAACTTTTTGATCTTATTGAAAGAACCTTTAGAGAGAAGGCTCTCCATACCTTGCATGTCATGACAGAAATGCATTTTTTACTTCCGAAAAAACTAAAAATATCATGCATGGTCATGTCAAAATGTATGTTATGCGCTGACCATTTTGTTGGACAACATTTTTATTCAATTTGGCACCAAGCTGTATAGACAAGTAGTTGGAATTTCTATTGGCACTAATTGTGCTTCCCTGGTTGCAGATTTATTCATTTTTTGTTATGAGAGGGACTTTATGCTGTCTCTTTCTGATGATAAGCAGGCATTGATGCGTTTAACACTACATCCAGATATGTGGACGATATATTAAATATTAATAATGTTCATTTTGACAATATGGTAATTCAAATATACCCTTCAGAGCTCCAACTGAATAAAAACAATACCTCTCCTTACCTTGCATGTAATGACAGAAATGCATTTTTTACTTCAGAAAAACCTAAAAAATATCATGCATGGTCGTGTCAAAATATGTGATGCGCTGACCTTTTTGTTGGACAACATTTTTATTCGATTTTGCACCAAGCTCTATAGACAAGTATTTGGGATTCCTATGGGCACTAATTGTGCTCCCTTGGTTGCAGATTTATTCATGTTTTGTTATGAGAGGGACTTTATGATGTCTCTTTCTGATGATAAGCAGGCTGATGTTATTGATACGTTTAACACTACTTCCAGATATTTGGACGATATTTCAAATATTAATAATGTTTATTTTGACAATATGGTAAGTCAAATATACCAGTCAGAGCTCCAACTAAATAAAGCCAATGCCTCTGATACCAAAGCCGCACTTTTAGACTTGCATTTGTCAATTTCTAATGATATTAATTCTACCAAAATTTATCATTAACGTGACGACTTTGATTTTGAAATTGTCAATTTCCCATTTTTAGATGGTGATGTTCCTCGTTCTACATCCTATGGAGTCTATATCGCTCAACTCATTCGTTTTGCTAGAGCATCTAGCTATGTTGCTGACTTCAACACTCGCAATAAATTGTTAACCCAGAAACTTCTAAAACAAGGCTATCTGTATCATAAACTTCGCAAAACTTTTTCAAAATTTTATAGACGATACTATGATTTGATTTCTAAATTCCAAGTTGGACTGAAATCTCTCTTGCGCCAAGGACTTTCGGAACCTGATTTCTATGATGACTTGGTGTGTAAATTGAAGAAGATTTTTGGCTCTAATAATTTTTCGGCGCAGTTCATTAAAATAATTTCCCATTAAAAAAAGATTGGCTATAACATTAATGTATTGCAACAGACTGCATGCTTGGTAGTCAACCCAATCACGGTTGGCATCTTTGCTTTCCTCTTTAATTGCACGCCGGTGGGTCGGACTTCAGACTCTATGATGGTTCAGACTTAAAGACTTATCTATTGATGAGATGGTAGGGGCCTGATGCTTTGGCTGTTTGTCGGGCCCACCGGGGTTTACCTGTTGGATATCTTTTGCTCCGGTATTCAGTTTTATTTACTGTTGAGTCCTTATCTTTGCTTTATCTCCTTGTTATATCTTGATTTATATGTTTTAGGAGATGATGCATTGATAAGTTAGGGGTCTTTCATGCAAACCAAATATCTATGTGTCTTGATCCACATCTGAAGTAAGGGAGAGGTTGGCGCCGTTAAACTGGTTTAAGCCCTCCAGTAAAATATTTTACTGACCGTTCCAAGGCGGTACTTCTTTTGTAGATCTTTTATGTTTTTGTTCTGTCTTGTGTTTGCTTTGTCTTTGTGCGCGTCTGTTTATATGTGCTTTGTGGTCACCTGCTGGGAAAGGGCTGACCTCTTGGCTCTCGTTTGTGGTGTCTGCTGTGAGTTTGTCACTTTCCCATTGGTATCCTGGGTCAGGTGTGGTACTTAATTGTATCGATTCCTGATCTTTGCACCCTTACTTACTTTTACCTGTTGGATTTCTTTTGCTCCGGTATTCAGTTTTATTTAGTGTTGAGTCCTTATCTTTGCTTTATCTCCTTGTTATATCTTGATTTATATGTTTTAGAAGATGATGCATTGATAAATGCAAACCAAAAATCTATGTGTCTTGATCCACATCTGAATTAAGGGTGAGGTTGGCGCCGTTAAACCGGATTAATCCCTTCAGTAAAATATTTTACTGACCGTTCCAAGGCAGTACTTCTTTTGTTTCTCTTTTATTTTTTTCTGTCTTGTATTTGCTTTGTCTTTGTGCGCTTCTTTTTATATGTGCTTTGTGGTCACCTGCTGGGAAAGGGCTGACCTCTTGGCTCTAGTTTGTGGTGTCTAAATGTGAGTTTGTCACTTTCCCATTGGTATCCTGGGTCAGGTGTGGTACTTGATTTTATTGATTACTGATCTTTGCACCCTCACTTCTTCGACTTATCCCACACAGATTTAGCCATACTTAATATACGCATGATATACTCCAAAAATGTTTATATCATGAAGTTCGATAAGAGGCAGCCATCTTGAGAATTGATATTTAATTCTCTACATGCTGAGTCATTTTTCATGTTTTTTGTCGTTTGCGGATTTTGCTTTCAAAATAAACTTTTTTTCAAAAAAATCCTTCGAGACTGCCATCAGAATGTAAAATGGTCTGTATACAGATCAGGACCGACGTTCTGTTGGTCTTGATCTGGGTCCAAACTTTTTTCAAAAGTTATCAGCAGATTATAAAAGTCATCGTTAACAAGAGAATAGTTAAATTTAACCCTGAACCGCTTGCTGGGCTGAAATTCATCTGATAATAAATCAATTTTGGTACACATTGTCCAAATGGTTTGTCTGCCTCATCAAGTCATTGCGTGCAGTTCGATTAATTTAGCTCAATTGGCGACTCCAACATTAAATACTACCGCTATGGAGATTCAAGGAATAAGGCTATTTATATTATAATGAAACGGAGTGGTTTGGTTACTGCCCTTTTCTAAGCGATACATGATATCACTCCAGGGGTAGTGAGGTTCCCGGGACAACTAGCAACAACACGAATCATGATCGAGCTCTCTCATTTATTAGCTAGGCTGAAGTCCCTCTTCCCATACCTGTGGAATATATTAAGTTCATAGTAATATGGAATTATGCAGCTCTGGTTTGAATTGACGCAAGTCTGCCTCAATCGGCTGGTAATCGCAAACTGCCAAAAAGTAAGTCAACAGACGTCAAAATCTGTAAACGCTCTATGATTAGGCCATGAGCTACTAAGGGCTTTGCTCCCCCAGGGGGAATTTTGTAGACTATATTTCTCTTAAAGCATGACATCTAACGAGCTTTTTGCAACATGTTGGCCATCTGGCGTTGGGGGCGTTATGGTGGTACGGCGTGTTAAATACGTTACCCCTCATTTTTTTGAAAAACAAAAATATAAAATTAAGACTGTTAAAGTAGTACTTGAACTATTCAAAATGGCTACACAGTCATGTTATATGTAAGAACAGTTAATTTTCTGCAGTTAATGATGTTTGTTAGAGTAATTTAGACCCATTATGGTGTCATTTACGTTACATTTTCAACTACACCCTATAAAATAATTGATATTTTGTTATATAGTTTCTTTCTTTAAACTTCTCAATACATATTTTAGATGAAAATAACATGTCTCTTAAAGACAATTATCTGGCTATTTCAAAACTGCAAACAGCTTGCTTCCATCACAAAAAAATTAGGAGTTATAAGCTGTTGAATATGACAACCCCTAAGAGAACGTTATGTAATGTAAGAACATTTTCATCTAAAAACAAAGCATGTAATCCTATTTGTAAGCTTTTAAACACCATATATGAGCATTATATTGATAAAGAAGGGTGAAAGGGATATTTAACAATGTTTCCGGTGTAAATTATCAGTTTTTTGTTTGTTCAGCAACATGTAACGTACATGTATGTTACAAATTTTAAGGCTTTCTATATATTGCTTAATTCCTAAATGATACATCATAGGGTATTTTATTTCATTTCATAACTGTTTTTTGTGTTAAATAGACATAATAATACTAGTTTGTCCACAATATAATTATCAGTTCTTATTGGACTAGTACAAATAAGGATTGACTAACGACTAAGACTAAAGTTCACGACTAAGGAATGGTGGCGTAATCAACTTATACTTGACAACGTTTTCAAACACAACAAATATGCTACATCTGAAGCTTCTACTCGTGTTAATAGGATCCCACACCTCAGTATCAATAGTTACAGTGAATTTCTTACATATTTTTCACGTTTATGAGTAATTTTCATTGAAACTCATACTAATGGAAACTAGATCCCTCTCGCTTAGAAAATTATTCATGCGTATACAGTGACGTATATTCACCGTTATGGATAGTTGTACTCGTCTTTATAAACACGTTTAAAATACGAAAACGAAGTAAGAGACAGTCCATTAGACCAGACTCTGTGGTCAAGTGGTTAGTACAACGGTCTCATATTCCTGTCATCGATGGTTCGAATCCTACCTAAAATATTTTTTTCTCAAGTTGATTTTTTTCGTTTGTTTTCATGCTTTACGTCGAAGACAACAAATGTTCAACAAATGTTCAACGAATGTTCAAATATGTCAGGACGGTTTCCTGTTTTCATGGGTTGAATCAGTAGTAATCCTTGCAGAAGGACACAATATATAGTGACTCCGCCGGCGGTGAGTCTCGAACTAGTCCATTCGATCCCCAGTCTAACGCCCTGGAAGCGTCTTTGTTATTTGTTTTCTAATTTCACTGGGACTGTAGAATGTACCGATATACGTAGTCGCAAAATGATGTGTTATATGATATCATATAACAGCATTTTACAGTTTTAGAAACACTTTGGGATGTTGAAACGACCTGTTTTTCACAAGATACTGGCGGGACCGCTAGTGAAATCTTCAATGTGCTTGTCTGCGAATTCAGGGACCCCTTTTTGGTAGCAATTCATTCAAGAAATAGTTTCTACGCTCATCCTCTACCCTCCGCTGTCAGGTTCTCTTGAAAGTGCGAGCACTCAATATTGATTAACCACTAAACTGGGGCGGACTTGATTTAGGAATGGTAGGGTACGCGGAGTACGCAAGAACAGACATCTAAAACAAGCAAAACTGGACACCTTGGAGTACTCCGGAGTAAATCAAGCGATTACTATTTGAATTGTGAAAAAATAACACAATCCGATTGCCACGAAGAAGAAAGAAGAATGACAAAATACACGTGCTTTCAATCCCTTTTACTAATGACCATATTTTTTTTCAATATGAATAATTATCAGAACGTATCAGGAAAGACTGAAAAATATCTCAGTATAGTGTAGGCAGTGCTCCGCCATATTATTTTGGCACAGGTCACGTGACTAAAGAGAACAGCTAAATCAAGTCTGCCCCAGTGTATATAGTGGGTTAACCTACTTATGCCTACTGGAGTCTTCTATCCGTTTAAACTGACGAATATAATGTTAAAGTTAAAAAGGTTAGCTTTTAAAAAAGCTTAGAACCATCGCATGGCGTTTTACAGTTATTAAGAAGAACTTTATAGTGTTTTTAATATTGCATTTGCTGAAGCCACTCTTATCAGCGTTTCATGTGCTTCAAGCTCTGGGTATTTTTTGTTAAAGTTAACGATTTGTACATAGGTGATCCATTGGAAGCAAATAAAACACATGGAATATGCATATTCCAGTAAAACTCTGCTAATGAACACACACTGAATAATGATAGAGTTAACCCGCTCCCCAGCAGTATGTATTAAGTCATTCAATCGTATTCCCCGTATTCCCCAATCGAAGACAATGCACATAATGCCTATGGGGCATATTGAAACTGACCCATCTACATCTATTTATTTCGTCACACATAGTCTAGAATATCCGAAGGGTCCATGTTTGATCGGGATTCTAGCTCAGTGGTAAGGTCTCTAATAGGCATTTTCGCTTTTAGAAGCAATCCGGTATCCAAAGCAATGGTTGAATTTGGATGTAGCTTGGTCGACGGGGAGTCTGAGAAAGAACAGTAAAATATAATGCTGCTGGGGAGTTAACAATCGATCCATTTCCGCAACTTGCTAATGGAAGAGGCCCGAATCGAACACACGCCCAATCGAAGTTTATAACGTATATCACCAGCGCTAACGCGTTGGTGAATAAGGGTGCAAAGGGCAGGAATCGATACAATCATATACCACACCTGACCCAAGTTTTGTTTTGTTAACGGTAGTGATATTTACCCTTTTTACAGAAATTATTGTATCATTAAAGCAAACAATTTAGACCCTTATCTGACATTATTTCATTCAGCATCTGCCTTGTGTCTACGTTGGATCTGCAGTGCAGCACTGTTTGCCAAATCCCTTTATGGGTGCTAGGCATTATTGGGCTAACTGACTGTGTTCAAATAATGTCGAAATGTTTTGTCTGTGCTGATGGTTTACGCTCCAGTCAACAATCGTTCAGTCATATCGGGACGTTTCATGACTTTCTGGGTTGAACCAGTTCTCAGCAGAAATGACACACCAGAGTGCCCCCGGTAAGTCTCAAAGGAGTTGCCCTTCAGCTACTGTTCTTGGTTATATCTGCCCTTGTGGACAGGTGGGCATTGTGGCACGCGCATTAAAATATATTTTAATTATCAATGAAATATCAAACTGCAGTCAAAATTAAAGCAGTGTTTTCAAAGAAAAACTATGTTCCCCCAAACGCAAATTGGGTCAGCCAGCATGCTGACTGCTCTTTATGGTGTCACATTGATACAGGCTGAAATCCATCAACTATTCCAAGGAAGAGCATGCACAAACACAATTTTTGTAAAAACTTTGAAATTACAATGTACTGTGGTTACCTTGGATATAAAGTCAATGTCATCAAAATCTAATTAGCTCTTTTCTGTCTCCAAACAATGTATCATTGCAATTTTGGTGGAGAAAACACACTGGAGCAGAAGACAGGGTTCAGAAAATGCTGAATTTACAGATCTTTTCAGGATGATGACCTTTAGTGGAGCGGGAAGTGACAATAATCATGCACATCCGGATACAAGCATGAGACTTGGTAGAAATGTTCATTATCATGAGTTATTGGAATATTTCTCGTTAGCCAATCAAAATTGGTCAAATTTCAAGATGGCGGCGCTAAATCCAAGATGGCCGCCACAATTAACGTAAAACCATTAAATCAAGCTTTTACATCATACAAAAAAATAAAATAACATCTAAAATGGTATTGTTGGATAAAATACATCATAAAAGGGTAAAGTTTTTCTTGAAATTAGCAAATATTATGTGAGAAAAAGGGTTAAATGGGGCCAAAATGGGGGAAAATTGAGCAAAATTAACTAAAACTGCTGTGTTGCCATCAAACAATGGTAGAAATGCAACTAGATATCAATTTGCTTGTCTGAGCTAAACTCCTATTATAAACTATGAATTAGTTTTACCTATTATAATTATAGGTAAGATATAACGGTCAGATAGTATGTATGGGGTCATTAGGGTAAAATGCAAATAATTTGAATAAAATTCTCTCCTTTTTGAACTACCATATCTTCCAAGTAAAACATGATTGTAATACTGGTCAGTGCATACTGTGTGGTACGATGCATTTTGTATTAATGATAAAGCTTAAAGGAATATAGTGTGGTTCCTGTTCCAATACCTACCCTATCATAAACATTAAAATGGCCTTTGGCAAACAACTAAAACAGGCATATCGAAAATTTTGAAGCATTTTTCTGTGTTAAAAGTTACTCAATAAAATTATATCCTGAACTAGCTACCATATAAAGGTTTTGGACTTAAAATAGTATTGTTACTTCATTAAGGCCTTTTTATAATACCTTAAAATTTGTTCACTCAGACTCCATATTCACTATTAAAAAGTTAGTAGAATAATATGGGCGTCATCATGTTTTAATGCTATGTCTTAATTTAATGTAAGAGCCTACCTACCTACCCTATTTTTTGTAGCATGAAAAAGGAACCACACGTGTATTCATTTAGGCCTATCATTAATTGAGATAATAAAAATGATAATAATAACGACACAAGTAATATTATATGATGGTGATAAGAATAGATATGAACGTTAAAACATAATTATTAGAAGCTCATAAGTCAATATTTGACTCTAAAACATACGCTGTGTGTGGATTTACTCCTTCTTTGCTTGTCCACTATAGTCCGTGCTCAATACGAGTAGGGTGACGAAACAGATTTACAGCTAGAAGTATGAAAGAAAACCCTATATTTGTCCAATGAGGTGAATAAGGTACCATAATGTGACCAACTACGTAACTCTACTCTTATCGAGCATGGACTCTACCTGTTTCTAAGTCATGCAGTGCTCAATGTTTTGAGGCATGATATGCAGCCCATCTTATACATATCTTACTACACAATCGTGTAGATTATAAGTTACAACGACATATTCAAGGTACTGAAATTTTCTTGATCTGACAGAGACAGGTTTAAAGGAAGAATACCTTAATTACCAGTGTAGTGGGTTCTTAAAAAGTATGCTTGAAGTATGCTGGCTTTACTTTCACACACTTCTCTTGTGGTGGTGGAACATTCTTCGTGGTGGGAGTCCCTACTATAAATAGCACTTCCCATAATTAGGCCCCCTTGTTGACTTGTCACGACAGCTCAAGTTGTAGGGCATCCACTTCCGGAACTGGAGGTCGTAGGTTGAAACTCTAGGTTAAGGTAGGTAGGTAGGAAGGCTGGGCTGCTGCCGTTTGCCAGAAAACTTCAATACACACCCTTTGCCAGTAGGGAACATGCATTTTGAGGGTCCTCAAAATATGAATCAAATGGGATCACCATTTATGGAAAAGGAGAAGTTTGTTCATCCTAGCTTTAAAAGAAGTTAATCTTGATAATATTGATCATAAACATAGCGCCACGACAGCTAGGTAACCACCTTATGCAACTGGAGCTTCATAGTTAAGCATTCAAAAGCTCAAATCTTTCTATCTATTGATACATCTCAACCACCAAGGGAGACACCAGATGGGATTCGATCAACCAAGTACTGGGAAGCAAATTTTTGTTGTTGTTTTTAGTTACGAAGTTATTTCAAAATGTTATTTGTGTTAGTAGTGAGTGAGATAAGAACATCCATCGCATATCTTATTGTGCTCAGAACCAAGCGTTGTAGCAATTGGTTCCTTTGTTGAACCGTTTTAGTGTGACATGGCTGTTTTTTTCAACCTGTGACCTCCAGCTCTGTAAACGGACGCCCTTAAACTTGAGCTATTGTTTCTGATATTGCCCATTTAATTACATTGTACCAAGCAATGTGCATTGTGTGCAGAATTCTTTTATGATTTTACTCGAAAATATAGTTGTTCGACAAAGATATTATTTTATTCAATTTATTCACATTTCCTTTAAAGATCTCCGGTTAATTTCATCTGACCATTAAATCTTACCGCATTTATTAAAATAGGCATTTGTTTTGGTGTCAGAGTTTTGATGATGATTCCCCTCATGTTTGTTCATTATATTTTAAGTTCTGTGTGGGTTGCTGAGTGGCCACCTTTTGAGAAATAGCTGCCTACTCGATTGGCCATTTGTCTCCATTGTATTTTGGCCTATTTGTATTTTTTTTTAATTATTATCATTTTGGTTTTAAGAGCGAGATGTGGCTTTTGATTGCTCCAGTTCCTGTTTATTTCTTTTCTAGTACTTACATAATTCATAGCTTATAATGTGATTGTTGAGTAAACAAACAAACGACATGTATTTGCAATTTTACCATTGTTTGACGACAAGACCGCATTTTAGTCAGTTTTACTTACCCCCCCCCCCCCCGTCTACCGTCCCTTTTCAGACTAATTATTTAATTTAGGGTTGATTCAAAGGTAACCAATATTATCTTATGATATATTTCATCCAATTATACCATTTTAGATTTTTTTAATTGATTTGTATCATGTAAAATCTTCGTTTCCTGATCTGGCGTTTTTTTGTGGCAGCCATCTTCGATTTTAGTACCGCCATCTTGAAAATAGGCCAATTTCGATTGGCTAAGGACAAATATTCAAATTATTCATGCTCATGAACATTTCTACCAAGTTTCATGTTCATATCTGCATTTGCCTTCTTTTTGTGACATTCCGCTCTGCTAAACATATGAATATGGCAGCCATCTTGAAATTTCCGTTAGCCATCTTGAAAATGGAAAAATTTGCGATGGCTAACGAGACAATATTTACAAGAAATGTTTGAAGAACATAATCTGAAAGTCTCATGCTTGTATCCGGAAGTGCATGATTGTCTCAAAAATCAGACATTTCCCGCTCCACTACTTGAAAATGAGGTGAAGTTAAAAAGCGGGTCAATGTCACCAAATTCATATCAACTCTACATTTTACCTCAATGATACAATAAACAAAGTTTAGCAAGAATCCATTGTTCAATTCAAGAGATATCATACAAAACCCTTTTTGGTCAAAATTTGACATTTCCAAGTGCTGCAAAGTCACCAAAATCTAAGCAACTCTTAACCTTCTCTTAACAATATATCTATGCAAGTTTGGTTAAAATAGAACCACCGGTTCGGAAGATAATGTGTGGAAATGGCTGACTAATATTGTCTTTATAGGATGGCGACCTTAAAAATTGTGTCAAGGTCACCAACATCCAATCAACTCTTCCCATGCTTCCAACAATGTATCTTTGCAAGTTTGGTTAAAATTCATCAACAAGGTCAAAGTATAGCCACTGGAAACCCTATTTTGGACAACTCAAAGCGCTGGTGTGACCTTGAAATTATGTCAATGTAACCCAAATCTCATCAATACTTCCTCTTCTCCCAATAAAGTATGGAAGTAAGTCTGTAGCTCTGGTATTAGGGAGATAAACTCAGGGTGCCTTATCCATCCACTTTTGGTCGTATGGCGATCGAACTAACATCGATAGGATTGACCTGTCATTAGCAGTTGGTCAATCACGCAGTCACTCGAACTAAAAGTGGATGGAGGACGCGCCCTTAGAAAACACTATCCTTTAATAATGACTGTTCGTTTAAATCCCTATTGGTATGGTTATAAAGCGGTCTAAATACTGTCCGTCAGAAGGCTCGAACCCGTTACCACATGCCTACGAGTCGTGTTTGCTAACGAGGTTGTAGCACGCAGCTGCCGCTTTTTATATGTTTAGAAACATTGTCCGCTTCGGTACAATTACTTACACGGTGTACAATAGTATACACAGTGAGTTTGGTTTTTAGTCATTAGTCGATAGTCGTTAGTTTCATCCTTATTTGTACTAGTCTATTAAGAGACTATGTCAAATTATCAAAGCATATTTACTTTTGTGAAATAGTATATTTTAGAACTTTTTAAAAAAATGTCGATTTGGACAAAGTCATAGGTTTTAAACCTCATTAACAAAGACAAATTACTGCTCTCAAGTACCAGCTAAATAAGGATAAATGTTCTGTCAAAATTGTTAAAGTAACACATATTACCATATAAATATACATCATAAGGTACTTTGTATGTCTAAAATGCTGTGAAAGACAGTATTAAATTGCGTCTGAAATGTTTGTATATGCCGGATTTAGATTTTTGTATTATTACTTATCTAAAGAACACTAAGTTTAATCCAGTCACTTATTTAACAGCAATCAGAATATTCTAGTGCATCCAGTTAACTGCTGCTCAAATTATACAAACATAGTCAGTAACACAATACACACTGGTATTCCCTGTATATTTAGGTTCATCAATAACAAAAATAATTTTTACTAAATGTTGTATGGTAGGTTGTAGCATACAAAACATTTGTGCTATTAAAACCCAGATAGAATCAAGTATTTGTAAGTTGGTAAAACAAAAATAGATATATGTTACATAGATACTATGCATTATAAGTGTATGCAATCATATACTGCTTGAAGAGAATGTCTCCAAATCAAATTTAATACTGACCTTATTGTATTTGCATATACATATGTTGATGCATTACTTTACTTTTTAGCTTTTAAATAGACCTTAGTTTATCTTCAGCATAGCTTGTTTAATGGATGAAACTGATAATTAAATCAAAATAGTTCTTCTGATCATTTGCTAAAGCAATGTTAATTTTATAAGTACATGGTTTACTTAAAACAAATAAAACTGTGATCTGGGATAACATAAGTGATAATGATGGAGTTTACATGACAATAATCACATGTGATATTATCAATTCCAAGGAAAAGTTAATTGTTACTTGCGATACCAATTTAAATTTATAGGACTGTATTTGTCAGAATAAGGCCAGACCGAATCTGACATTCAAGTTGATGTAAAAAAATGATTTTACAATGTTCTTTTAGAATGTTGGATGGAAAAGTAAAATATTTAAGTAAAAAGTGCAGTCATGAAATCTTACTTACATGTATTGGTAGTTTTAGCAATTAATGCTAAAAAAGCTGATGCTAATTTCCACCATGCAGAATATGACATGTTCAAATTATAGCAAAGTGTTATATAGATATCAACAATAATAATGAGTTGCAAACACACCAAGGTATGAATTAAAGACAAATGCAAAAAGTCAACTCTTATGACAAAAATAGAATTGGGAGAACACTCTACTCAGTATAAACATTGTTATCGATAATAGACTTACGAGGGTCATCCAATAAATAGAGAGAATTTCCTTATAATATAAGAGTTTGTACCACTTAAACATCGCAAATATAACCATAAGGTGGCATAACTTGTTGTGTATGCAACAACATATCTAAAAGTTTGACAGAATGTGATGTCGCTTGTTGCTTAGCAACGCAAACACGTAGTTAAAGCTTACCTGGCCGGATGCCTTAAATTGGTTGCCATGGTTACTGGCATGTGCAGATCAGTTCCAAAAAGCATATATTCTTTGAACTACAACATAAAGCAATTACTCTGTAAAATTCATTGACTTCTTATGAAAAATGTCAAATTGACAGGTTTATTTAGCATAAAAAAGCGACAAAAATGCAAAATTGTGGAATCAGAAATAGGGGTATGGGTCATGAATTTGCCCTTGAATTATTGTTGGTTGGTATATAAGTTTTAAATCACCCTAAAATTATCAAATATATTCTATATTTTCAAACAGTATAATTAACAAACGTGTATTCCATGTGTCCATTGTTGCCTAGCAACAGAAAAATACAGACTTAACAAATAGTCCATTTTTTTCACAATTGCCTGGTTGCTAGGCAACCAAGACTAACTGGTACATGTTAATGGCCATATTTTATATAAAACATTGAGAACAATTAAACTATAACAGTTTTAAGGACAATCTATGTTCAGATAAATGATTATATTTAAATGTCAAACTCTGTTTCTTTAGTATTAGGATTTTTGTATGTGGAAAATCTGGCCAGGCTAGCTTTAGTATCACTTTTTCGTTGCTAGGCAACAAGCGACCTCAATTTCCAACAACATTTTGGATATGCTGCTGCATGCCCAACACGTTATGCCATCTTATGATTACACTTGTCATGTTCTAATGGTACAAACTCTTGCATTATAAGGAAATTCTCTCTATTTATTGGATGACCCTCGTACACGCAATGTTAACAAAGTATACATGTATATGATTTTGGTGATAAGTATCTATGCATTTCTAATTACCATGGGTCTTTTTATTTAATCATCTCCAAAACAAATCATTTTTCTTTCATATTGAAAAGGATATCATAAAGTTGAGATATTGGCAGCAGTGTCTCATTTTGTCATTTATGTTACACGTGTGTATGATATATTGAAACCTTATATCAGGTTTGGTTTTGACAGCATTGCCTTTAGATGAAAAAATAATTGTTGATCTCATCTATTGTAATTTATAAAGCGCTCAAATAAAGATTTGTCCAGCATGTGAGATTTTGTTGAATCCAATTTGATTGCTCATGCTGTTGCAGTCGAGCTAGCCATATTAATTCTGGTCTGAGTCTGCATCTATATATCCATACTTGTGTATGCAGACAGCAAAGGCTCTGGTGAGTCTGCACATTTACAAGACTCGACTGAGCCCTCATTCTTGACACTGCAATGAGTACTAGTACCAAATGAAAAATGTGCTGGCTCATTTGATTTATTCTTTGTTACTAGTTATAATCTATTTAGCTTGATTTGAAATATCCAAAGAATTAAAAGGATACAACTTCATAACAATGATCATGTTCCAATATGGCATGCTTAGTACAAAATCTAATATAAAACAAAATTACACCATTAAACTAAGTATTATTGACAGAAATAATTCACACAAAAAAATAATCCCAATGAATTGTTGAAGTCCTTTCATTTAGTCATGTCTATATTACAATACTTACAATGCAATGGATCTTTTCTAAGCATTAATTTATCTCTTTTAAATAGATGATTGAGTTGGGCATATTGGACAAATGCTACCCTGGCAAGCTGTTTAAATGCTTCACAAAATTGTAGAAACATGCAAATAGATGATAAGTGTAATAATCTTAAATATTCTTGTTATGCATGTTACCAAGATTTTATTTCTTTTTTCACCAAACTAGGCTGATTACCATAGGTATTACAACCATAGAGACAGGCATGTTGGGTACCATATTTGGGGTAGAAACTGTTATGATTAAAAAGAACTTCAGCTTTCATTTAAAGGACCAGGGATAGCACCTCTATCAATTCTTCATTTCTTAATGTTGACCATGCCTGAAATTACTTAAAAAGTTATAAATTGTGAACTAGCTTTCATTTTTAGTTGTTTTCTGTATAGTTGTTGTAATTTATAACTGATAAGCTGTATATGTATTTTGTCGGCTTACACAATTGGTAATAGATCTTATCAAGCTACTACATGTTTAAAATCCTATTTCATCTAAACTGTGCTGTAGACAGTATGGAAAAATGTCTTGTATATATCATTTCATGTATTAAATTAAGTTAACAGATATAAGTGTCAGAGATACATGTAAATGATATTATTTAAGCATTTAAGAAACATGAATAGATTATTAAAATAAGTAGTTTCTATAAGTGATGTTTACATGTTCGATTAAAACTCTTAGTTGAAATAGCATTTTATGTGCTTTGAGTTCAAGTTTCTTCATTTAATCACCTGTGTTTTTGTCAGAGTTTAATTTAACTTATATTTTATGTTAAAAATACACTATTCATTATTTCTCTTATTATTGAGCCCTAAAATGGCAGTAAGTTACGCCTATTAGGAGTTTAAACTCATATTATAATGCTATTTTTGCACTAAATTAATGTATTCAAATGAAAGTAACGTATGTAACATTAATAAAATGTACCTTAATGAGTAAAAAGTATACTGCTAGTAGTTTACTTTCAATTACAAGATAATATTGATTTGTAAGAATAAGGAATAATTTTGATATTTACAATAAAGGAGTTCCTATTATTTTAGGGTAGCATAGTAAACTCTGCAATTGCAGGGTAACGACCCAACCTATAAAGAGCTAGCATGCATTATTTTATGGCTTATATAATGTGGTTTTAGAAAATTATAGTATACAAAACTCCTCCTCGGGGGTATTTTGGCAGCCCACGGTCTAGTGATTGCACAGGGCTAAATAGTAGCTTATTTGAAATAAAGTAACGTATATAACTACAATAATACGCACATGTTGTTTAAACGCATACTGGCTATTTGCTACATTTAATTAAGTGCTTTTAAGACAATCAGCATGTGGATAAACAAAAATTATGTATAGCTTTGTATTTGAACAATAGGATTTGGAGATGTTTTAGGGTAACGTAGTTAAAATGGCTGTTACACGGTAGCGCCCCCACTGCCAGATGGCAAACATATGTCATTTTGCTTCTTATATAACGTAGTTTTAGAACATCATAGTGTACAAAATTCCCCCTGGGGGGAGGGGTCTATTAGCAGCTCATGATCTATATGCTAGTCGACCTAATCTTCATCCTCAGCTCCGAGAATTACATAATCCCTATCCCAATCTTGTACAGAATCTTAAAAAAATGGACGAGTATAATTCCTTAACGGAAAGGTGGAAGCAGCACATGGATCATATAGGGCCTGGAGACTAGGTAACACAGCAGTCTTCTGGATAACATGCATCGACCTTGTAGATCTCTCCTGTCACACACATGATTAAAACTTTTCGCCTTCTGTCTAGTGGTGCGCAGTCGTTTCTAATAAGGTCCAGCGGAGTACGAGATATCACATAGACCTTCTAAACATCGACACCCAGCCTAGAGGTAGGCACTCTGTCCATCCGACGAGAGCAAAGGATTGCTGTTAAATAAGTGACTGGATTAAACTTAGTGTTCTTCAGATAATCCTGTGGATTGAACTTTAAAGCAGACTATCAATGCTGGTACTGCATAAAACTGAATATCTGTTCAATTATAACTCGTTTATTTGTTGTTGTTGTTTTCTGTTGCCTTTTTTACTTTTTTTTTTTCTATTTGCCGAATGCTGACTGCTCGTTGTAAACATAGCAACCGAGTTTGAACCAATCTAAGAATATATTATAATGACGTCCATATATCCATCCAAAATGACGTGGGTTGGTCTGCAGAATGTGATATACACATTATACATGTAATAGTAACTTGAGTCTGACGCACTGTATCACGCCGCGTGGATGAGACTTCTGACAATTTTCTGATTTTATAAATTGTTTTGGTCTTTAATCCAGAAAAAAATGCGGGAACGTTTGCATTAACGTTTCGTTTCTTGACATTACGTCCTCATGTTTTCCTTCTCTGGTTCATTGCTTGAAATGTACTTTACGTGACGGCGTCGCAAAAACAGATACCCGACGTTTTAAAGGATAGTAATACGGAATCAGAAAACCTCAGTTCGTTAATCAGATGGCCAGAAAATAGACGGTTCAAAAGTGGTATAATTTATAGGTACATATGGCATTCCTGATCATACTCACTTTTTTACATCGATACCAGGTTATCTAATTCAAATGGTTTCTCATGAAATGTGTTGTGAACGTGCCCATGCTTGTACGGTTGACGCACCCCTCGATGGTATGTAGAATGAACGGTGACGTCATAAGGATCTCCAGGTGACTCACCTATACTCCATTGTGACGTCACAGTTCTGTGGCAGGTCAATAGCCCCATACACTGTACGAAGAATACAACTCTTGTTATATTTCTGTATTTACTCGATCGGAAATGAGGTTAAAGAAAATAGTCCAAGGCCAATAGCACAGTTCATGAAGGTCTATTAGCCATGCGATCATGCGATGTATCTGTAGTGAAAATAAAGCAGAAAGATTCAATGCCTAGGCTATTGTCAAATCTTTACACTTACTGATAGTACTGTTTTTTTATAACCGGATAAAATAATTATATAAAATAATTGTTGTGGTAAGAATATTGGTTACGTACGGTAGGCCTGCTGTATAAGTGTTAGCGGCCACAGAAGCACCGTATTACAGTATTACACCGGGTAGGCGACGATCGCGAACGCACTGATTTATATCACAAATCGTTTTCGGGCGCCCAAAACAATGTCTTCTAACATACCAGAGCGCAAATATAACTTTATCGATACTATACATTTTAACATTGACTAGACACTGGTATGCAAAACGTTTTCTTATATTAACATTAGCGTTATTTGGAATGCACATATTAGCTGAAGCTTTGCAGAACTTTATCAGTGCCCATGATACAAGAACCTAAAAATCAAACACACGTTTCTTTAGACAAATTCAACCATATGGTATAATTGATCCAATTATGCATCATTCTGCAGGAAATGACCCGGCAATTTGCTTTCCACACATTCCGCTCCTTCTGGCATCGGATACTGGTTAAGTAATAGTTATACCATGGGTTGTCCGCCTGTACGTGGAGATAATCCACGAGCTTTAGCGAGTGGATTATCTTACGTACAGGTAGACAACCCATGGTATAACTAGTTTATACCACCTACATCAGTGTAGACCTTGCACATCACGAGATATTTTGTGCTTAAGTTGGTAAGGGTGGTATAATTTATGTTCACCACAAGTCGTACACAGTACTAAGCTAGGATAAATGTGTCTTGCTCAAGGGCCACAACGCAGTGACGCCGGTGAGGCTCGAACCCGCGGCCCTTCGGTCTCGAGTCAAGCACTCTACCACTGAGCCACTGCGCTCCCATATGAGAATTAGTACATGTTCTTACCCGGAGGCCTGCTGGGGACTAAAAGAAGTACTGTGGCAAACAGTAAAGGTTCAGATGAAATGCCACAGAAGGCGCATTTCACCAGGGTCTGAGACAAAATCGATCTTCAGTATAACCTCTCAATATATCTACAATGGACCATCCTGACTTAACTATGCATATTTATGAAAAATTCCATTGGTCTACGTAGGATTAAAATGCCTCGAAATCTAGGGTATTTTCTATACGGCAACGCTTGCGTGATGATTTACATTTACTGTACCCATGCAGTAACGAATGTCATGCATGATGTTTGATATAATTGCATAAATTTTATCTGAGATTAAAACCTCACGTTTTTTTTGTTTATATTCTTTATGTCCCAGTCAACAATATTTCAGTTATGTCGGGACAGGTCTTCCTTGCACCAGTACGAAGTAGCGGATACCGTGTCAATTGACTCCACTGGCGGCGAGACTCGGACTAGAAACCCTTCGATCCCCTGTCTAGCGCTCTATCAACTGAGCCACTGCGCTTCGCAAAAAACCTCATATTTTAAAGATATTACAAAGTTTAACGTAATGATTGATTTTGAAAAGGAACTTTGCTTGGGAAAGTTTTCCGTCCCTAACAATGTGGGCGATGCTGCTATATGTATTTACATGTAACCCATTCTAGCCGATTAGAATTTCCCTGTTTTAAGGGTTGTTGGGTGGGATTTTTTCAATTTTATTTAAACCTTATTAGAATCGTTTCTGAAAACAAAAAGCGGCGACCCTAATGAGACGCCGCGTTTTGATCTGGATCTGCACCGTTTGCATATGTTACACATATGGGTTATCTAATCCCAACTTCAAAAGTTAAATCATTGCGTTTTTGCAAATATACATGTTCATCGCTTTTGAGACTGTAAGAAACAGCTTAATATATTTGCTTTGGCGCATCCAGAAAATTCGTGGTGGTGGTGGTGGTGTGTGTGTGTGGGAGGGGGGGGGTATGACAACGTGTTTTGCTGTTGTCTATATCAGTAATTAACGTCTTTCCAAGGGGTCCAATTGCTTCTCGCGGGGGTCCGTACCAGTATTACCAAGGAAACCTATAGCCACTTGATATTTTCCGCGGGATGTCCGGACCCCTGCCGCCCTCTGTATCCGCCCATGTTGTTGGGGCAATTTTCAAATAATTTCAAATACCGGGGCTCAACTTTAGCTCTATCTGTGAGTTCGTTTCATTGTCGAATCACAGTTACTTAATTCCCTGTGCTGAAACACTGCACAATTTAAGTATTCTCCATATGAGCCGTGACATGTGATTTCCAACAATGTGGCATTTGGACAAGTGTAGACTCAGACGAGCCTGTGCAGCCTTCTTTTAAGCTTAGAAACTCCAAATTGTGTTCGGTCAGTAGCTTAACAATCATAGAATACTCAAGCGACTCGCAAAGGCTCTGATCAGACTGCGCGTATGCGCAGGCTGATCTGAGGTTTTGCTGGTCGCACATACCACATTGTTGGAAATCTGAACAATATTTGTTTTTTAACAACAGTAGAATCTAGAGCGAAGTTTAGGGCGTTAAAATATATGAGCCAGTGCATGAGATTTCCAACAATGTGGCATTTTGACAAGTGTAGACTCAGACGAGCCTGTGCTGTCTCCTTTTAAGCTTAGCAACTCCAAATTAAGGTTAGTCAGTAGCTTAAAACTCAAAGAATATTCAAGCGACTAGCAAAGGCTCTGATCAGACTGCGCATATGCGCAGACTGATCTGAGGCTTTGCTGGTCGCACATACCACATTGTTAGAAATCCCATGCCACGGCTCATTTGTTTTTTAACAACGGTAGAATCTAGGGTGAAGTTTAGGGCGTTAAAATATATATTTAAGCTCGCATGTGGCCTCCGTTTGACAGTCCGTTCTAAGGTGTCTTTGTCCCATGTGGTGTGTGGTGGCGGGCCTGTTTTTACTTTGCATAAAAAGGGGAAAAAATCCTTTTGTTAAAAACTACTGGCCCGATTTGAAAATAATTTAACACAAAATGACCTTAAAGTTAAGGAAGCCTTAAGTTAAGCCCCAGTTACACTGTCACGATTCAAGCCCCGATTCACCACGACTCGTCCCGATTTGAGACAGATGGTAAAATCGGGTTGCATCGGGATGCGTCGGGATGGAAAAAAAGAAATTCCAGCATCAATACGATGTCTCACGATGCTCCTACGGTGTCTGCACGATTCATCTACGGACCCACTACGACTCATGACGACAGCGCTACGATTCACCACGGTGGAGCTACGAATGCTCACGAATGCTCACGATGCATCCACGATTCGATACGATGCTAGTACGATTCAAGCCGGTAGCGCTACGGTAGCGTCACGACCTCCCACGAATCTGCACGATTTAGTGGTTGTCATGCGACAGTCCCAGGGGAGGGGGTACTCTCATTTTCTTCATACGTAGGCTCGGGCCCAGGATCTACCGTTCACCCCCCCCCCCCTCAAAAAAAATAAACAAAAAAAACAGGAATTTCAAGAACCCCCCCAAAATATTTGAAATTTTAGTAACCCCCAAAATACACCCCATTCTGTACCTTGACCTTAAAAAAGACCCAAAAATGCATAGAAATGACCCCTGAATATAGGCTAATTTTGTGATGACCCCCCAAAAATATCCACAAAATCTTCATACCAAAAAAATATTCATTTTTCTGAACCCCCCCCCCCCCAAAAAAAAAAAAAAAAACAACTGAACTTCAAAATTTTGAACCCCAAAAAAATTACCCGCGCCTACGTATGTATGAAAATATCAGAGTACCACCCTTCCCCCCCCCCCCCCCGCCCCGGGCGACAGTTTGCAAAAATATGACACCAAATATCATCATCTCTTCAATCAGTAACCTTCACCAGATCTTACCTGAATCAGGGTAATATCATATTGGGATGAATTTGTCTATCGAACACTGAAAGGTTATGTCTGCATTAGGCATGTTGTTTTATTTATTTGATGTTTGTATACATGTATTTATTTCATGTCTTTTATGGAGGGCCACATGGTAGAATAGCCGATAGGCTAAATGTGTTTCGCCTCTGAAAACATTGTTAATAATAATAATAATAATAATAATCTTTGACGAAGTCAGTCATGCCATTAAAAAGAAAAGTTGCGGTAAAATCACAACAGTCACCGGACCCACGGGCTAGGCTCAGTCCTGTCCCAAGTCCAGGGTCATGTCCAGTTGTATCAGATGACGTCCAGTTCAAGCTGCAAATTAGCAATTTGAAATCTCTGGGCATAATTCATGATGCGCTTCACTAAAATTCACTTTTGAAAATGATTTTCAGCAATAATACCTCTGTTTTTATACCAGAATATTGTGTTAGTGATAACCCGATTCGCTACGAACGCCCACGAATGACCACGAATACTACCACGATACCACTAGGATTGATCCCGATCCCGCCACGGTAGAGCTACGACTTAGGCCACGCCCACAATCCAGCACGATTCACCCCGACGAGTTTAAACGGTTTAAACTCGTCGTAGCCTTGTCGTGGAGGTTCCCGAATCACCAGGATTCTTCACGAATCACCACGGTACTACTAGGACTCGCGCCGATGTCTCTACGGTGCTACTACGACTCATGCCGATGCATTACGACTTGATAAATCGGGGTGAGTCGTAGCTCCAACGTGGCCAAAATCGTGACAGTGTAACTGGGGCTTTAAGTATTGATTTTTCAGGATGCGCAAAATAACGTTTCAAACTGATTAAAATCAAAATAGTTGCACTTTTCCAGAAGATCTTGATGATGTCTTTGGCCGCAAGTACTCCATCGATCCAGGCAACTTATTTAGCATTTAATAGAGCATGTTGTAATATCAATACCGAACTTAAGTCTTCCTTAACTTTAAGGAGGCATTGTAATTCTGGGCCCAGTACTATGACCATACCCAGGGGGGGGGGGGGGGGGGGTACTCTGTTTTTTTTCATAAATACGTAGGCTCGGACCATTTTTTGGGGGTCAAATTTTTGAATTTCAATATTTGGGGTTCTCTCAGAAAATGAATATTTTTTGGGGTATGAAAATTTTGTGGATATTTTTTTGGGGGTCATCACAAAATTAGACTAGTTTTAGGGGTTATTTCTATGCATTTTAGGGTCTTTTCTTAAGGCAAATATACAGAATTGGGATATTTTTTTGGGTTGCAAAAATTTCAAATATTTTTTTGGGGTGCTTGAAATTTCTGATATATTTTTTTTTTTGGGGGGGGGGGGTGAATGGTGGATGCTGGGTCCGAGCCTACGTATGCAGAAAAAAATAGAGTACCCCCCCACCCCCCTGGGTGACCATAGAGTACAATGTCAATTTAACACATACTTAAAATCTGTCTATAGCTTGTAACGTGAGTTCCTCTTTCATTTCTTGACGAGGGTGTTCAAATCGGCACAAATGGTCCATGGGTGGACCTCAATCAAGATATATTGACCCATTGAAAAACATGGCCACTAGGGGGCGGAGCCAATTTTTCCATTGTATATATTGAGATATCTTTAAAATTCTTCTTGTCAAAATTACTAGGCCAATTTGAAATACTGAATATCTCAATAAAAATTCCAAAGGGAATCTAATCACACTAAAACACTATGTTTACTCTGTTTCAAATTTTCGGCAACTTGGCCTTTGTCAGGAAACAAATAACTGGATTAATGTAGTGAGCTACATCTCCATTGTCTAAGCCAACCAGTAGACTGGTTGGCTTAGACAATGGAGATGTAGCTCACTACATTAATCCAGTTATTTGTTTCTTGACAAAGGCCAAGTGGCCGAAAATTTGAAACAGAGTAAACCATTTGAAGTAACTTGGCACAAATGGTCCTTGTGTGACCTTCTACCAAGATTTTTCATATCATATTGATCCATTGAAAAGCATGGCAATCTGTGGGTGGGGCCAGTTTTTCCATTGAGTATATAGGGAAAACTTTAACAAATCTTCTTGTCAAAAAGTACTAGGCCGATTTGAAAAATAAATGATACAAAATGCACCTTGGGTAACTCTCTATCCAGATTGTTCAAGTCATATTGATCAGTTGAAATATGGGGCCGCCATGGGACAGGGACATACACAGTTTTTTCCATTGTCTGTAAAGGGAAAACTTTACAAATCTGCCATGAAAATAAATTGGCGTAAACGGTTATTGGGTTACTGTCTACCAAGATTATTCAAATCACTTTCATCCGTTGAAATACAGAGGCCACTGGGCGGGACCAGCATTTCCTATGCATAAAAAGGGGAAACTATTTTTGTTAAAACTACTTGGTCGACTTGAAAATAATCTAACACAACATGTCCTTGCACGACCCTCTACCAAGATCGTTCAAATGAATTTCAACGGCTGCAAGGGAACTTTATTTGTTAACGATTAATCAGATTCGATGCACTTTTGGTTTAAATGATAATTTCAGATTAGGCTCTACTTCCTATTATTTTCCCCAACTTTACTTCAACTTTTTCATGTAATGTCTAAATGAAAGTGTTGATCCATCAACGATTCATAGCTTGATGGTGGACTAAATAATGTTAATTCGTTCCATTGACCTTATCAATGCTCAGGTTAGAGACCAAGGGACCGAGGGCCATCTTGCTGTTATTGTTATCACATGACATCATGTCTGGAGTGATAACACGCCATGCAATAAAATGGCTTAACGCTGTAGGGATCACACATGTTTTTTCATGCATTAACATTTGCCGTGTCCCGAGGAAGCTGTTTGAATACGAGGCCGAAAGGCCAAGTGTTCAAACATCTTCCGAGGGACCCGGCAAGTGATAATGCAATGAAAAAAACATGTGTGCTACATGTAGTTTTTCTTGCATATTTTACCTTATTCCAAATAAATTCAAACTGAAAACGCTGCTAAAACATTAAAATGTCCATTCCCTCACGCTGGATTTCTCACAACAAAAGAGCATCGGCTGTAAGCTTTCGAATACCATAACGTCGCCACAACGTCATACCCGTACGCAACGTTTTTCGCGAACAAAAACATCGGCGAAACGCAACGCTTTCCGTATACAACGGTATGCAAATAACGCACGGCGCATTTTTAAGTATATTCAAGTTCAAACCCATGTTCAAACAGCATGTGAATCTCCAGATTCGAGCATGGATTTTCGTTCATTCGACAATGGGTTAAAACAGCTATACGAATAGGTTTCTATGCAAGAATAGTGGTTTACAGATTTAGTAACGTAGTGTAATGACGTCCATTATAACATTGCGTAAAAGATGGCATTTAGACGTTTACGCGTAAATACACAATTTGTAAATAATTCTAGTGTCGTGTGATAAATAGAAGCTAACATCCGTGCTCCTGTATTATTGAATTTATTAAACTCTTTTTGGAAAAGCGATAAAATGCTCGGCAAGCCTCGCATTTTATTGCTTTTCCTCAACTCGTTTACTAAATGCAATAAATCATGAGCACTCATTTAAGATCCTCTATGCATTCAACAAAAGCAGACTATCTCATGACATGGCTCATATCGACACACGGAATGTTTAAACTCAGCAGGTATCTGAAAATCATTCATGTGCGGCTCAAGCGGTTCGGACCCGCTCTGAAAAATCACAAAAATATAGGGTTTCTTGGCAATACTGGTCACAAAGCTACCAAGCCAGCATTCAATGTCGGGCCATCATCGACACGCCAGCGAAACGCCATTTAAATGGCGTTTTGCCGGCGGGCCGATGATGGCCAGCTTATAGTAGAACATATGAGCCAAGATCTGACAGAAGGGACCTTCTGGCAATAAAATTCAAAAGTGAGATATTTACAGAGAAAGAAAGGCCTAGGTGTCTGACTGCAGATCCAGGGGTCGCGAGTTCGATCCTGGTCCGGTCCCATACTTTCGTGGAGATTGATCATGAAATAATTTCTACGGTCATTCTCCTCCCTTCCGCTGATTTATTCAAGAAGGGTTGTTGTCAGTTACAAGCGAAAGTATGTGCACGAATTACTGGTTAACCGCTTGTTCAAGCCTGCCCAGGAAAAAGTGTGGTTAGGTGAACTGACCGTCCCGCAATGACCATAGCTGTTGACTTGGGACGTAAAGCAACAAAAACAAACAAAAAAGAAAGGCCTAGCTGCTGTGAACAATTACAGAAAATTGCAAGAGATTATCTTTACAAATAACAAAGATATGAGTGTTAAAACTGGTATAGATGATGCGTTTTAAACATAACGTCAATTAACATGATTGTTATTGACGTTCTGACGTCAACACCATTGTGTTAACATATGACGCTATTACAAAGAAGCTAGGATCAATATTTCAAGAATGCACCATGTTTCTGTAAATTTGATGTGTATGCAATTGCATAGACTGCACAAATAGCCCACATGCGCAAATCCCGTGTTTACAAAAGCATTTGAAATGAGGTATCCTGTTTTAAAGGAAGTGTGTAGTCCATATGCACAGCTGTTGCCATGGTAACATACATTATACGTATCGCTTAATTTTTTCAGAACTGTTTGTGCCTTTGATTGTATTACATGTTAGAAGCAATTTGACTCTATTGTAAGAACATGCAAATCTTGAAAATTTAGACGTTTTTGAAATTTTGATAACACAAAAATTGCTATAATGCCCGAAGGACCCTTTTGTCAGATCCGCGCTCATATGTATTTGGATTCTCCCTCCCCTCATCAACTAACAAGAAAAAACTTTGTCAAAGTTGGAACCCCTCTGACAGATCTTTCTGTATCCGTGCATGTCATTATTCGCAGAGTTAAAAGAATGTCCACTTCTGAACTGAAGAATCATGCCGGTGAAGGAGTTGATAACCTAGCAGTGACTACAGAAGACGATACTACTGCGGTTCTGAAATCTACAGATGGCTTGAAGATGGGTAAGATGGACCCAAACAGATTCACTTCAATTCCATGGAGTGATAATAAAACGGTAAGTGCATAGTCGAGATATTGTTTTAGAAACAAAAGCGTATCGCCTTAGTACATGTATCATACTAGTAGCCGGATTTGAGTATGGTGGAATCAGTCCAGCCCGTCTTCAAACCCAATAGGCACTGTTGCTCGTGAAGTGTGTAACTTACCTAAAAACGTCTCTTTCAAACTATGTAGTATTATATTCGCGCTATATGAAAAAAAAAGTCAAATATATATTGTAATCGCTCCTGTCCGTCCGCCAGTCGCCGCTTGCTCGTAACGCTAACTCCACTTTCATTAAGGTTAAGGTACATGTACAAAATGAGAATATATTTTTGAGGTATGCTAAAATTTTTGGGATTTCCTGATATGCCTGATTTTTGGGGTCTAAACAGTTGACGCTGGGTTCATGTTTATGTAGCAAGGACATTTGAGAGGACCCCCTGTGACTCTATGTCCTGCTTAAGATACAGTGTGATTGCTTTTTGTTTTATTTAGGAATGCAACATACCGAAATTCGCGTTTATTATGCATTATTTAATAACGCACAGAGCTATTCCCCTTTATTAGCAAAGCCATATGACACTTGTTAGCGATGCATTTAAACAACATTTGCTTTTAAACCATTTATGCCCTTAAACCACGATTATACAAAATACCCAATAAGTAAAATTTGCTCTTCTTTTGTTGCCAACCCAAGCTAAAACTTCTGGCCCCTATGTTATATAATTTTTTTTATGCTCAACTCCACTGAGTATGAACTTTCAAGTGCTCATAAAAAAACAAATATGCTAAAAAATAAGATTGTTTTTCCTTCAAAACTCGCCGATGATCTATTTATCATTCTGATTAATGTTAACATGCCAACAATTTCTAATTATCCTGCTGATAATGTTAAAATGCCAACAACTGTTGGCAATTTAATAGTTATCAGCACGATAAATTCCGTGCATTTCATGCTCAACTGAGTTGCGCATGAAAAAACCTTTATAACCTCGGGGCTCGGTCTCTGTGTTTTAATGTCGCATTCTGTAATGTTTCTTAAATTAGCTGTATCATATTTGCAACAGGTAAATGGTGGTGCGTATTCAAGAAAATCTAAAGGGAGTGTGTCTAAAGGTAGTGCCGTTGTTCACATTTCCGTTGACGATTCAGAGACAGAAGCAGTAAAAGAACGCCTTGATGCGCCATTGTTGTACAAAATCAGTGATACACCACCGATCAGTGTGATAATTTTCCTCGGATTTCAAGTAAGCAGTCATCTTTGCGTACATATCTACGTATTTTAACACTTACCCCTTCAATGTTGATTCAACTACGGTCAAATCTCGTTAATTCGAATTCCTCTGTACTGGAGATTTTATTTCGAATTATTAGTTTTTAGACTTATAGGTAGGTAGACATCAACGTGTATACCCCCCCCCCCCCAAGTTTTTGTATCAGTTTTTTCCTACACAAACATGTTTTGTGTGCGTAAAGAAACGTCTCTATGAGACGTTTCTTTTGTGTACTCAAAACATATGTTATAACAGTTACATGTATTAAAATACGTCGTCCGTTTCTCTGAATCCAGTCCCAAATGTGTCCCAAATTTATTTGGAATTTACGAGTATTTCGAAAAATCGGAGTTCGAATTTTCGCGAATTTACTGTACATGTTTTTGAGATCTGAAGATATTCTTTTAAAATTATATTATATTTTAAAACATGATTCAGGAGTAACATTAGATGGCCAAACAATTTTGGTCTTATGCCTCTAAATAATCTGGAAAAACGGATCCTTCCGAAATGGAGAGAACCTACTGTCGTGCCAACCAAGAGTGACAGTGACGTCATATTTTGTTTACTATTGTTAGGTAAAACATTAGCTTGTACACTCCACTTGAGTTAACTCGAATCGGTAGATCACTTGTGTATTAATCATATCCTGCGGATAGGATTAATGCACAAGTGATCTATCGATTCTAAGTTCCTGATAACTTTGTAAACAAAACATGACGTCACTGTCACTCTTGGCTGGCACTACAGTACAAGAAATGAAATCAAGAAACTCGGTTTGATTGAGTCTGTTCATGTGTATTAATGGAAAGTTCAACAATTCTTACGGCCAAATGGTCGCGTTCTGCATGCATATTTTGAAAAAAAAAAAAAATTATGGACCAGAACACGAGATTTTGGTACTTATCCATAGGTCCAGATAAACAAAGCTTTTAAGCGTAAAAGTGTGAATATTTTGTTATCCGTCAGATTTAACATGTGTTTTGGAGTACCAACAACATATGATTTGGATGAGAGATAAGAAAATCAGTTTTTGATTAAGCACTCTTATCTGGAGACCTGCTTATCGCATATGCGTAAATGTTTAAAATAAATGCTCATGCTGCCGTATCTAGCAATGCCAGAGGTCTAAATTTCGGTATGCGAGCAGAAAGACGCCTTGGATTTCGCTACCCACTGATACGCATACGCGGTAACCCAGGCGTGATCCAGCAATGCAGTGGGTACGGAATGGGTCACGCCTGGGTTACCGGGGATGGCTGATACGATGCGTACTAAAGTTTCGTGCACTGTCCAGGCGCGGATACTGAAAGTTTTGTCAGGGGGGGGGGGGTCAAAAAGATTTTTTTGCTTTAGTCATCATATTTTACAGAGGGTAGAGATGGTCGGTATCAATATCAAAGCGGGTCACCATCGGCCCGTCAGCGAAACGCCATTTCAATAGCGTTTCGCTGGCGGGCCGATGATGGCGCCTGGTATGGTCGTGGTTTTCCTGGGGGTCTGGACCCCCCCTCTCTGGATCCGCGCATCATCGGCTGGTATATACACGTAATCTATTAACCAGTATTATTTTTCTTATTGGTGTCTTAACGATTTTGCAATGTTATAAAAAATTTCAGCAAACCGTTTTGACAATAGCGGCCTCTCTGATTATTCCAATGCTGGTTGCCGACGCTTGTTGCGCTAGAAATGACAATGCAGTGGTTCTCAAGTTGATAACTTCGAATATGCTGATGAACGGAATAACCAGCTTTCTTCAAACTGTTGTCGGCATCAGGTAATATTTATATACCATTGACATAAAGTTGATTATATTGTACTTCCAATGACCAAAAATAATAAATTCTGATGGTCTAACAGAAATGCTTTTTTATAATAATTAGTCTACCATGCTTATTTTGAGTCGATAACCGAAATTTTGGTATTCCGAAACATATTCATTGACTCAAAAGAACCGGTTTTCTGGGTCAACTCTCAGTATACAAAATGCCAAACTTCGATGCTGTGTACAAACAATGAATGGGAAAGGGATAAGTTTTTTCAGACTGACCAATGTTCCCTCTAAGTTGTTACAGCAAAGTTTGATATGTCAGACGATCTGGTAAGGAGCATTCTTAAAGCAAAAATGTACAAATTTTGGTCATGAAATGTGTTAGTAAAATGCAATTTCTGCAATAATTTTGTTATTTAACAGTTTAATCTGTCCCCATTTGCTGCAAAATATTGCTTGGTGATGTGAGAAGAACCGTTGTAGCATTTACAAACGATATGATCCAGGAAACAGGATTCCTAGCCATTATCCTAAATGCAGCCTAGTCTCAAAGGGCAAACTTTCGTCATTTTTTAAACCCATTCGAAATTCCCAGATCAACACAGCTATGTTAGTGTGCTTTAGCATAGTTGATTATCTGCAAACTTTGACAGACAGTCAGCAAAATCATTCCCGATTGATGGAGTGTTTAGTAGGTACAGTTCTCACATTCCTCTAACGTCATCAGGATTTGTATAGTTCATAGTTCTATAGTACTTTTTAATGAGCAATACGAGGGTTGTCCCAGTAACTCGTGGACTTTACAAATATATCAACAACCTAATGTCGCAGAATAATAAAACTTTCCACATATATCAAATGCTTTATTACACGCAAAATAAGTAAATTTGGGGAGAACTGAAGTGTTGGTTTTGATTATAGCAGCATTAAAATAAACCCAGGTAGGGGTCTACGGACCACGTCAAAATTTGCTTAGAAATGTAGTCATAACATTTTCTTTTAACAACTGTTTTCGACACAGTTACTCTAAAATGTGCAAAAACGTCACGGACAGCGGACGTCATAATTATTCTGACGTCAGCATGTCAAGTTTCGAACGTCTTACGTTATTTATATATGAATGCGACAAGTTATAAATACACCACTGCCTTTTGAAAATTGAAGAAAATGACGACTTTTGGCGACGCAACGGCCCAAAGAATAGTAATGAATTTATGTGTCAATGGTGGAATGACACTTAAAACAGATGCAAAGCACCGATCGATATAAGAATGTGTCTAAACAGCTTGTGTACAAGTTGCATGGGAGATTTAGTAAAGGGTGGACAGACAGTTCTCATGGTGGATGACCACTATGCAAGGATAAAAAGCAAACGCTGGCCGTCAAGAACGTCATTGAAAGTGATCGTTTGAAGACAGTGCTCGAAATAGCTGTTAGTGCCGGTTGCAGCAAGTCTACTGCTCAGCGCGTTTTAACTGCAGACTGGGTTTGTCGCACTTATCCGCTAGATGGGTACCGAGATTACTAACAGAGGAAGATAATTCTGCTTGTGTCGGCGCATCAAGGTGATTCTTGGATGGAAGTCGATCAGACCCAACCTTTCTGGATCGCATCATCACTACGGATGAAACGTTGGTGCATTATTATGAACCGGAGGATAAAAGAATGACTATGGTATGGAAGAATCGTTACAGTACACCCCCGAAGAAGGCGAAGGTAGTTAAATTGATGGGGAAAGTGATGTGTGTCGTATTCATGGATAGTTCCGGTGTAATTCTAGTCCACATGGTACCAGCTGGCCGCACTGTGAAAGAAGCGTTTGAGTGGAAAACGATTTCAAGCTCGCAGGAGATCAGATACATGTACGCTGTTCCAACTTAAAAACTGTGTGGTTCAAAGTAGTGTTTGAAAAATGGGTGAAACGCCACCAAAAGTGCATTAACTATGCAGGTGAATACTTCGAAAAAGAGTGAAAAGAAACTATGCAGGTGGATACTTGGAAAAATAGTAAAAAAGAAATGACGTTACGTCATAAAATTCTGGCGTTTACGTTTGACGTGGTCCGTAGGACGATATGTGGTGCTACTAGAAGTTTGCTACAAACCATAATCTTTGAGCTATTGGCGTCAAATTTTCAACATTAAATCTTGAAAAATACAAACACAATCTTTGAACATTTTAATTAGATAAGTCTTATGGTTTTAATACAGCGCAAAAAGTCCACGAATTAGTGGGATGACCCTTGTAGATAATTTTGTAAAAAAAGATATTCTGGTAAAAATTAGCAACACAATCAAAATAGGCTTAACTTTATGTCATCAGTATATTTTCAAAGCAAGCCTTTAATAATTTTTTAGATTTTTCAACCGTTCATGACACAAAGATGATTGGCAGCTGCCAAGCTAACCTGCCCATGGAATACGCCTGAACATCGAATTCATTCGCCAAAAGTGACACTTTTGTGATTGACATCGCGCCACACCGGATTCGCACGTGCAAAACACTTGTTCACATTGGCTGTTCCACCTTTCCGTTTTACACTCCAACAAAACCATTGATACGATTACAATTTAAAAACAAATATGTTTTGTTTCCTGAATTATTGATACTTTCTTTATATTATTTGTTTAAAATTAAAGGTAAGTTATAAATACACTTTTTTGGTCTGTTCATAGAATCATGAACACATCGGGTCTCTTTGCAAAGTTACTTCACAAGAGACCCCATGTGTTCATGATTCCATAAACAGACCAAAAATAAATTTATTTCTTAAATGAATGGATTCTCGTAATGAGGAGTTTAAAACCAGGGTAATCTCTTTCTAGCCGGCTCCATTGTTATACACTATATACTTCACACTTCATACTTAATTCACAGATCACACTTCTTTACTTTGTGTCCATTTTAGTTTTGCAAACATCTTGAAGAGGAAGAGAAAGCTGGTTGCTTTGCTATTATTGTCTAACAGATATATTGTTACTGCAAATGTTCTGTGGCTCTTCCTCACGGTGCCGTAGGTTGGTCTGCAGTGTGTGATTGTGGTATTTCCTGATCATACTCACTTACTTTTTTTTCATATTTCACGCTATATACTTCACACTCCATAGTTCATTTTTCACACTTTACACTTCATAATTCATACTTCACAATTCACAGTTCAGACTACATACTTTAGACGTATTACTTTATAGGACACACTTCATGCTTTGCACTTCAAATTCAGACTGCTCCATACATGTCAAATAATACAAAATAGAAAGAGTAATTCAACAACTGGAAGTTATTCAAAATGCTTGAAACGAACACGAATATTTTGAAATATGTTACAAGGGCAGATACCAAGGTCGCTGTACATCCTAATAATACTATTACATACGCATATATGTATCTGCTATCAGGCCTTTAGCTAAAAGTGTGTACCAAAAAATAATGTTCTTGTTCTTCAAAAACACATAGGCTGTAGATACTTAACACCAACAACATATAATTTATATTAAAACTGATGGGTAAGAAAATATCTAAAAGTGTATGCTGAAAAATGTGTTTATCTAAACCTGTGTGCTATCTTAATTCATAATCACTGATTGAGCTACTGTGTGCTTACATAAGCTTACATAAGCTGATGGTATCATTTTTATGCTACATGGTAGCTATAAAATTCTCAGAAAACAACTGAGGACATTAAAATTCTTTTGACTTTATAACATTTGAGAAAATAATTTCCAAACAGAGTATTTTTGTATTTAATAGACCTACCAATTTGCAATTCATCAAAATGCAAATTAAAATTTACGGGTCATTGGTTACGATACAGTAACTCGCCAAACATTGCAGCCCTCTTTTTTAAAAGTTTAAATGCAATACAATTAGCTTTACAATTTATAGTGTTGCTGCAAACTTGACCTAGTAATTGCTCACTTTCTTCACATCCATTTATCCGTAGATGCGCCTAATAACACGAAAATTTCTTCAACAAAAATGTGCAAATATGGCCTACCTGGTCCAATAACACAACATTGACTGCGTATGCGCAGGCTGGTCTTAGCCTTTGCTAGTCGCACATACCACATTGTTGGAAATCTCATGTCGCGGCTCAAATATGTTTTAATCATTTTTAAATGTTTGTGACTTTTCAGTATGGAGGTTTAATTCATTTGGAACTGTACTGTATTTTAACCACTGAAGCGTGTCTTAAATTAAACATCAACTTTGATTGCAAATACCAGGAACTATTAACTGCAACTTTAATTAATTTAGTATTTTATTGTATTGAATGTTAGAGATGAAATTGAATCTAAATAGCTTTCAGTTGTTTTATATGTAAAATGGACAAAAAAAAATCAGAAATAAACATTCAAATAAAATAACATATAAAAGAGATTAGCACGAAGGGTTTGGTGTTGACACTGTGTGAAGTTTGTTTTTAAATATACAAATGATGAATGTACTCAATCGCAGGTTATCCTTATAGCAGCATGAACATAACAAACACTGATACCAATTATGCCTGCAATATGTTAGGTAAAACATGTCGATTTTATATTTATTACCATGCAATGCATTGTGTCAGTCCGTGGTAACAGTTTTTTTGTCACCTGACCAGTTTTTAGGCCTCCTGACCGTGCATCATTACCAGTGTTTTCTTGCCTCATTTCAAATCAGCTACCAAGCTTCTTTGGCAATGCAATTAAACGGAGATTTCCCACCAAGAATTTCGACCACGCAGCATGTATTTCCTAGATTATCATCCATTTTATATGAAGATGTTTGATAATAGGACTGCTTTCAGTTTTGCCCATCTTATAGATTATCTCTACTATGTACTTCCAAAATTTATTTTCTGCTTAGGTTCCTAGGTTTACATACCGTGTGGTCACACAAAATACAATAAATGAACACTCGTCCATAATATATTGCTATCTTTATCAGTAAAATATATTTAGCCAAACAACAGCAGTTTTCTATTTTCAATAAAAATATTAAGTGAGTATGATCAGGAAATACCAGGAAATACCACACTTATAAACTGCAGACAAACCCGTGACACCGTGTAAAGACCTGGGGATTATGTATGTTTAACTGTCATCTGAGTGCAAACGCATGAGAATCTGGAAAATTTTAAAGTGGCATTTTGTTACCACATCCCTTGGGCATATTTCTGCGCCAAAGAGTTTGTCCCCGAAGCAATAAATGGTGAGCTACGAGAACAAAACTGCAAGTAATACCTTGTAAAAACAGAATATCATTGAACATAAATAACTTTTATAAGAGGCCGCACGTCCATCTGTGACGGCATTGTAATATTAAAATGACGCAACCATGCCGCATCTCAGTGCATTCAGGATTTTCTGGAAGTCTTTTTCAAGTTTTTCCAATATAAATGAGGTATTAAGTGGTGAACAAGAAAAAGAATCCATTATTCATGTGAGGATGGGATGGAAAAATCCATCCCTTGAGACTCGGCAAGCCTCGTAATGCCAATCAGTGATCCTCGGGACGGATTTTTCTATCCCACCCCATACTCATGATAGATTCTTATATTCTCATGATACTTCCGTATTACAGGCTGCCATTGTTTCAAGGACCAGCTATCGCTTACGTCATTCCGCTATTGGCATTAAGAGCTGTTGAGCCATACAGATGTAGCGTCAGCCATACTTGTAAGTTCAAACTCTTAGACTGATCAGCCCTTTTTAACGACTCATCAACGCCTCGTGAACCATGGCTAAGCTTATGATGGATATCTACTCGAAACAAGTTTTGCATCAGTTATACACATGTTTGTTACATGACTGACTCCTGATTGGCCCAATTTGTCTTCATTAATATATATGTCTACCTGAAAACTGGTCTGTTGATATATACGGGGAGGAACTAGAAACTTAAGTTGTTTTACTTGAACATCTTCCAAAGATATTTTTTGCATTTTAAACATTTTAATGTTTTTATTACATATCACTGACGTTGACGTTTAGGCTGTTGATGCGATCATCAATTCTGTGAATTAAGTTTGTTAAGTGACTGGTGAGGATATCAGATAGCATAAAAATAATGAATTTATAAATGAATAAATATTATTTTTCATCCAGACATGTTTCTAGTTCTCTCAGTATAGGATGAAAACCAGCTCAAACATGTTTCCAGAAATTAATATTTTGACACTGTTCTAATATCACCCTCTAGAGAGCTTAAATAGCATGATGAGTATAAAACTACCATGGGCTGCATGAAATTGACATGATTTGCTGTTTCACAGGTAAATTGAAGACCAATGAATTTTGACAACATTTTTGTTCTGTTGTTTTTTTCTTTTGCTTGTTCATTTTTCTTTGTTTGAATAAACACAATGTAATAAAAAGTCTAATGATTAAATTTAACACTCCGCATTTAAAGAATTTATATACATTTCGAAATGCAAAATAGAACTTCGTCATGACATAACCTTTAGAGTGGAGTTGCGGAAGCGGGAGTTCATGAAAACGTTCCCCTCCACAGCAGAATTGCAGAATTTTGTGAAGACATTCAATTCTCCCACCTTTGTCCATGTAAGATAGGCTGTCAGCTCATGTAAGAAATTTCTATCTTACATGACCACGTGACAGCTTACTTACATGGGCAGAGCTAAATATTTTTTATCCCGAAAAAGGATACTTAAAGGACCAATATATTGCGCCTAGGTATTTCAAAGGCACCAAGCAAGGTTAAGCGCTACTTACTGACGTCATATTACGTTAATGACGTCACCGAACGTGCACCGCGTGACGAAAATGGCAATGTTACGCTAATGACACAGGGAGCCAAGCAGGAATTTATTTTGCATATTGCAACTTAACAAATGGTCCAAGGGTGTTTTCCTGGCAATAACAAGTTTGGTTTGCACCCATTTTAATGCCCAATAAAAACACTCGTGAACTCAGAAATAATGTAAATTCAACGAGTAAAAAGTTAAAAATTTCAGTTTTTTATGGAGTTTTTATGTTCTGTCAAAAACCTTTCGAAAAGTGGGAGATAAACGATCCATCATGAGCCTGTCCATGTAGGATAGAGAAATCTCACCCTTGGGGTCGGAATTTAACCAGGGACTCGGCAAGCCTCGTCCCTGGTTAACCCCTCGGGTGCGATATCTCTATCCTACATGGATGCTCATGGTGGATTGTTATATTCTGACCGGAGTTGCGGAAGCGGAACTTTGCCATGACGTTACTACCTGAACGGAGTTGCAGAACTTCATGAAGAAACTCCCATCACAGCCTTTTTATGGAAGCAAAACATCACGAGGCAGTCCTGTCTGAGTTGCAGTTGTAGAAGCGGAACTTAAACATGACATTACCTTTAGAGTGGAACTTAATGAAGACATGCCCCTCAACAGCGGAATCAGGGAACTTTGTAAAGACAATACCTTCAATGGAGTTGTGGAAGCAAAACTTTGCCATGACATTAACCACAGAAGGGATTTGCGGAAGATGAACTTCATGTAGACACTCACCTCAACAGAGTGATTAAAGAAGCAGAACTATGCAAGACATTCCTTCTGAGTGGAGTTGCAGAAGCAAAACTACGCACCGCTCTGGCTTTGTTTTAGTGTAGGATTATCATCAGTATTTTAACAATTTAACTGTCTTTGCCAGAGCAGTCTGCCATTACAACACCTGCTTTGTCAATACCAGATTAAAGCTATATAAAAATCCTTCATTGCGCAAAGGACAAGATGACTACTCAAAAGGGCTATCGCCTAGATAGCTATGTCATAGAGGTCTGTGACCCTAATTTGTAAGGCTCTGGCTCTGCTTCGTAGGATATCATCGGTACTTTTACAAGTCACCTGTCTTTGCCTGAGCAGTTTGCTACTACAACGCCAGCGTTGTCAACAACGGATTAAAGCTCAATATATCCGCCATTGCGTCACTGCCAAGATGGCCACACTAAAGGGCTGACCGCCTATGTTGCTTTGTCACAGGGGCCTGCAGCCCTGATCTATCAGGGGCCACTCTGGTCTCCTCTGGCTCAGCATTAGTGTAGGGTATTATTGATACCTATACAAGTTACATGTCTTTGCCTGAGCAGTTTGCCACTAAAACACCAACGTTGTCAATAATGGATTAAAACTATAAAAAAAATCCCCCATTGCGCTAACGCCAAGATGACCACACCAACGGACCACCACCTAGAGAGCTTTGTCATAGGGGCCTACGGACCTGATCTGTCAGGGGCCCTTTGGGATCCCTCTGCATTATTGTAGGATTATCATTGGTACTCTATCAGGCTACCTGTCTTTGCCTGAGCTGTTAGACAATAAAACACCAGCTTTGTCAATAATGGATTAAAACTAAAAAAATCCTCTATTGCACCACCTCCAAGATTGCCACACCAAAGGGCCACCGCCTAGATAGCTTTGTCACAGGGGCCAGTGGCCCTGATCTGTCAGTGGTCCTTTGGGCCCTCTCTAGCTCTGCAATAGTGTATATACTTTTACAAGTTACCTGTCTTTGTCTGAGCAGTTAAACACTACAACACCAGCTTTATCAATAACAGACCAAATCTAAAAAATCCTCCATCGAACCACCGCCAAGTTGGCCACACCAAAGAGCCACCGTTTATATCGCTTTGTCACAATGGCCTGTGGCTTTGCCAAAGGGCCTTCACCTAGATAGTTTTGTCACCTTGACCCGCCGCTATTGAGCAACATATTTGCATAATTCTGCAACTCTGCTCTTAGGGATTGTCTTCGTGAAGTTCTGCTTCCCTGATTCCCCCTTTCCATTCTAGGGGAAGTGTCTTGAGAAGTTCTGCTTCAATAATTCTGATCTGAAGGTACTGTAGATTTGGAAATTTTCGCGAGAATTTTATTTTGGCGAATAGCATTAAAAGACATATTAGTGATGTGAAAAACTCGCCGATAAGGCAAGGTTTACCTATATCAATAAACGACAGAGTGCTCTTGCCATTTCGCGAGGGTTTTACTTTCACGAAACTTCGCATATGCGAAGTTTCGCGAAAATAAAGTTCTCGCGAAAATTCCAAATTTACATTATGTGTTTGGGAAGTTCCGCTTCCGCAAGTCTGCTCTAGGCGAAATGTCTTCCCAAAGTTCCGCTTCCGCAACTCCGCTCTGGGGGTAATGTCTTCACACAGTTCTGCTTCCGCAACTCTGCTCTCTGGGTAATGTCTTCACACAGTTCCGCTTCCGCAACTCCGCTCTGGGGGTAATGTCTTCCCAAAGTTCCGCTTCCGCAACTCCGCTCTCTGGGTAATGTCTTCACACAGTTCCGCTTCCGCAAGTCTGCTCTAGGGGAAATGTCTTCCGAAAGTTCCGCTTCCGCAACTCCGCTCTGGGGGTAATGTCTTCATACAGTCCCGCTTCCACAATGCCAAGCTAGGGGAACCGTCTCGCAATTATATTATGAAGGTATGTCTTTGCAAAGTTTCACTTACGCAGTTCTGCGCTAAGGAAACATCTTCACGAAGTTCCCCTTCTGCAACTCTGTAATTAGGGAAATGTCTTTGCAAAATTCTGCTTCTGCAACTCCGCTCAGGCAATTGGGGTTGTTGTGAAGTTCTGCCTCCACAGTCCTGCTTTGCAAATACAATGTATAACCCTATCACCTGTCAACATAACCCCACCACCCACTCATTACCTAAGTATGATGTTTGTGCTCGCTTAAATGATGGATGAACCCTGGTTTGATGCTTGAATTTAATTTACGTAACTTCGCCGTAAAATTTGGTAACCAACGTTAGCCTCGTTTTAAAGGCTAGTAATGAATCTGAAAACCTGGCTTTTCTGTATAAGATGGCCAGAAAACAGACAGTTCAAAAGATGTATCATTTATAGTTATATAATAATTTATGGTGTTATATATAGGCATTTATAAAAAAAGAAATAGGTATTTTGACACAAACTAGTAAATGTGTACAAAATGCAATTCATTAATTAACTTCTTGAATATTTCTGATAAACAAAATGCCTACATAAAGATATTGATCAATTGCTTTGTTTTATCATAAATATATTTCATTGCATTCATATAGGCTTCGTTTGATAATAATTCAACTTTAAATATTTATTATACATAGCTGTCTCCCTTACACCAAATTTGGAGCTGTCATCATGATAAAGGCCTGCTGACCGATGATGATAGCACACATTGAAAAAAGACAGCGGACTGACAGCTAGCTATTGTATCTTGCAATATTTTGGGCTAACAATTTGCATTTCCGCTAGGGGTCTCTGGCAGCAATACGTATTGGGCTGCTCTGCTCCACATGTTGGTTCGATGACGGCCCACTGTTGGGCTGTTGGCTGGGCTTGAGTGTTTGACGAAAATGTTTTGATTCTGGATTTCAGTTGCTGATAGAATAACAAATACAACGACGACAGAACAAATGGAGGACCTCCAACAGGATCTTGTCAGTTTGAGAATTAGAGAGGTAATTTTAATGTAGGAGAAAAAGCATTTTTTCTGTGGTCAACAATTCTGGACAATGTAAATGCTATAACAAGATATGATTATATTATCTGATTATAAAGTCTCCCTAACCAGCAAACAATGCCCAGTAACACACCCGGGGGACATCCTGGTAAGGAATATCAGTATATGTGGTTAAGGGGTGGGTATCGAAAGGTTTCTGACATATTAAGCATTTTATGAAGTGAACTGGGACATGCCTGGGCACTCCAGTGGCATCCTTGTCTGTGCTATTGAATGTGTCTTATGTAAATGATTATATATTGTTTAGGGGTGGAGTTCTGAATGAATTCAGAGATAGTAAGCCTTTTATAAAGTGAAGGGGGTGGGCATGCTCGGGCATACCCCCTTGGGACATCCTCGTAAGTGTTATTGAATGTGTCTTATCACCAGGAACAACATTATGAGTATATGGTTTATGCTTGGGGATCTGAACGGTTTCCAAGATATTTAGCCTTTTATGAACTGTACAGGGTGGGGCATGCCCGGGCACGCCACGGGGGACTTCCAAGTCAGTGTCATTGAATGTATCTTATCATGATAAACATGAATATATATGGTTAAGGGGCGGGGATCTGAATAGTTTCTGCGATATTAGAGTCCATTATTTTGCACAACTTCACATCCATATCTACAATATCCCGAAATTTCAGAATAATGCGTTTAGTGGTTAGTGAGAAATAATCCAAACAAAACTAGGATGGTTTTGGGCACGCTCGCCAGCCAGCCTTAGAGGCCGACATTTTGAATTTTGAAACCCTCTTGCACAGCTTCATATCCATAGCAACAAATCTACCATATCCTAAAATTTCAGAACAATCCGTCTAGTGGTTTTGCCCATATGGCCTTATTCTAGGAATCACCCCATTTAACGATATTTCAGACTCCTATTGCTGGTAGAGTTATTTATAACGGCAGCTGCTTTCTACAGACTGTTTGGGATTGGAACACCACACTCTCCGAATATCTGTGTTTATCATATGACGTCGCGTCTGGGAGTGAAATAACGCCATGCAATAAATATAGATTATTACACGGTGTTTTTGATCCCAGCCCTGATCTCAGCCCGAGTAGACCGTATCAGCCTGAGCCCGAAGGGCGAGGGCTGATACTGTCCGAGGGCTGAGTTCAGGGCTTGGATCAAAAACACTGTGTAATAATATTTTTATCATATACTTATGCGTGCAAAAAGCTGTGAAATTCTATATTAATTTCTTTATTTTGACAATCACTAAATTAAGTGACTTTATCAGCCTCAACGCACAAAGCGGCATTGACTGATCATTTCGCTGATCATTTTTGTTCGCGAAAACGTTGCGCGTCGTTTTGAAATTGGTGTGACGTCATGACGTTCGAAAGTTTGACGCTGACGCCATTTTGTATGGAGATACTCGGTGTAAGAAAATGGATTCTTCAATGTTTAAACGGTGTTTTCAGCGCGATTTTGGTTGGAATCAGGTAAAAATATGCAAGAATACGTCCACTTTCTTTATTTTTACAACTGTTTTTTGCAGATATTCCCTGTTCTTTCTCAAGGGCGAGATCAACTGCTGGGGAGGGCGGGACAGAAAAATATCAGCCCTGGTATCAGCCCTGGTATCAGCCCTCTACATGAGTTTTGGATCGCAGGGCTGGACAGCTGTATTTGACTTGGTCGATACGGTTGGGCCAAATGCCTAGTATCAAGGGCAATAATAGTATAAGTATATGATAAAATCGATAAACCACTAGTGGTTTATAGATTTACGGGAAACGTTTTGACGTCCATCACAACGCTGCGTACATAACAAAAGTATAACGTTTTTACGGCAGAAATGAGATTTCAATGTATTCTTAATGTCATATGATAAATAGAATCTAACATTCGTGCTCTTGTATTATTGAATTTATTATACTCGTTGCGAAAAAGAGATAAAATGCTCGGCAAGCCTCGCATTTTATCTCTTTTCCCCAACTCGTTTAATAAATTCACATGAGCACTCATGTACGATCCTCTATTTTCACCACTGAAATTGCAGATGACTGTGTTGGTAAGTTGACTTCTCTAGTGAGAGCTCGGGACAGATTTCCCCCATCAAAGGTCCTCGTGAATGATTGTAAGTTTAGGCGTTTCACAATTTAAACTACCCTGAGCCTGTACCTCATCTTGATATTCTGTTTTTTACAACTGTAGTAAAGGACAAAATAATTCAGTAATCTACGCGGTCTCTTCATATATTTCGCTGCTCACATATGCTAAGTAGAACAAACTTTAGTAGGACTTCAAGCTAAACTAGATAGCTGTGCATGTTTGTTTAAAGAGTGACTCATGCATATGCATGCGCCGATCTAGGAATTTTTGTCCAGGGGGGGGGGGGGGGAGACCAAACTGACAGAATAAAATTCTGACAGCGTTTTTTACTTAGCCCTCAACTTATTTTACAGTGGGGGTCCCATGGTTCATTTCCAGGAAAAACATTTTTTTTCTAAGGATCCACGGGGGGGGGGTCCAACATTTTGCAGGGGGGGGGGGGGGCGGTCCAACTTTTTCCATGAGATCCAATTGCTTATTCCTATGGAAACCTATAGAACTTGTGTTTTTCCCTATCCCACCACCTGGATCTGCGCATGGCATGCAATAAGAAGCTTGCTTATTATTTGCGCATGCATATTGATATTCAGCCCAAGTCAACTATAACAACATATGATGGAGTCTTAGCCCATTTAAGGGCAATTGCGGATGATACTTCCCACATTGAAATCTTTTTAATACTTTGCATACAATTTGTTTTATGTATGGACTGTCAAATTATGATATAAAACGGATACGTCACCAGGTTCATCTTTTCATAATCTCACATGGAAGTTTTTACACAGAGGGTTGAGGGCTCGAATCCCACAACTATATATTGTTTCCTTTGCTTTCTATTTTGCTACTGTTGATTTGCTTATTTGAGTTTTAATGAATTCTGCATCTCGCCATAAATTTAGTGAAAAATAAATGTCTGATACTGGTACTGTTTACAGATAATGAGAACTAGGGGTCTGTGCAATTGGAACTACCTCGGCCAATTCCGCGAAATTCCGTGGAATCAGACCACTGATGTATATCGAGGATCTAATTTGATAACGCAGGTGACAACATGACGCTGGCGTTACATAACGTGACTCTGACGTCACAGAAACCATGTTAACACAATAACAAGTGTGATTGCAGCAAAACAAACGGCTTAAATGAGGTTTATGTTTTTTAATAAAATATCGCTAAAACATAAACTTCATTTATTCTGCTGGTTAAATTTTTCGAATAATTAGAATAATCGATATTAATAGAAAATGCTACAGAACTAATTTTCCATATGCCAGTTCCGGCTAACAAAATGGAGCTTTTTGGTACTTAGTACTTCGCGTAATGCTCCTTACATACACCCGAGCCATGATTCGGTTCTCGAATTTTGGCGGATTTTCCCAAATGCAGGTATGTGGGGTTCACATTTATGAAAGTATGTTTTGTCCTTGGCACATTAGTTGTTGGTTATTTGGGATTGATATTCGCCTACACCCCAAAACGTAGCTTTAGTGGGTTATCTTGAACAGAGCTATATTGAGTTGGTTTGTTCATTATATGCGTTATGAATAGCTATTACACTTCCTATTTTGCAATGCGCCAAAATCTTCAAATCAAGTAAAAGATGGACTAACTCACATAGGAATATTTCAGGAGGATTTGTAAATCAAAACAAAAGAACTGTTAGCATACCACAAACATGTGATAGACGTCGATCGAGAATCCTGGAGGAGAGACATAGCTGTTTTGTTTGTTTGTTTGTTTGATTTGATTCTTTACGTCCCATCAACAATCTTCCAGTTAAAAAGGGGCGGGTTTTCCTGGGTTGAACCAGTACTAAGCTAGGATAAATGTGTCTTGCTCAAGGACCACAACACAGTGACGCCAGTGAAGCTCGAACTCGCGGCCCCTCGGAGTCGAGTCAAGCACTCTACTACTGAGCCACTGCGCTCCCAGATATAGCTGTAGAGGGAGAGATTTATCAAGTCATTATTTAAATGGACTCAGACAGACGTTGAGTGATTCATGGTACTCGTGCACAGCCTTTGTAAGTGTCAAATATACGGACACACATTGTTCCTGTGATCTGGGTTTCTAACTGTTTTTTGGCAATATGAGAATTTGAAAATATGTTGTCAAAACTGTAATGTATTCGTCACACTATAATTGGAAAATTATGAAATAATAAATGTTACGTAAAAACCTATACATGTAAACTCTAAAAATAAAAAAGTCAGATATACTTAACGCCAGTAAAAACGCAACTTTTACAGTATAACCTTACTCGAGATTTAATGCTATTTTATCATTCTAATAAAATAAAAGCATAAACCTATGGTGGAGATATCAAGCCAATACTCTTTTGGTGCAGATAATGCAGTCAAGATAAGCCAGGCTGTATTTTTGATAAAGGGGCACAACCCGTACTTCGACTTAAAAACTGCAACATCACCTTATTAATCTTGATATCAGATCTTCATTATGAATGACTCTTTTGGATTCAAACTTTCGGAAAATTTCAACATTGCTCTACTTTCTATGCACACGCAACAGATTTTTTTGTTTTGAAAATTTAACCATCAAAATGGCCGTCAAAGTTTCATCATGAAAACCGGAAGTTAACGAAAATGCGACACTTTTGACGGTATATATTGCGATAAATGATAACCATAGGTTATGACCTTACAACTTACGTATGCCAGTTCTTAAATGATTCCGTTTAATCGAAGCTTTGGTGATTTCTCAAATTTTGGGGAAATTTCACGAAAAATGAAATTTAAAAACATAAATTTTAGGTCTTCCTAGCAAAGTGAATTTTGTGTTGTAAACCGTTTTTTTGTTTTTTTTGAGTGAAACCTCGTACTTGCAAACTGAAATTGAATAAACTTTCAAGAGTCAATATGGTTACCAAAAAATTGATGAATTTGTCATTTTTCATCAAAATGTTTGGCAGATATGTGCAATTGATCTCAAGCTTTGGTAAAACGTTCTCCTACGTTAGGGACGATTGTTAGTACAAAGACAAAGTGTATCAAGCTGATATTTATAGATAAAATAACACTTGTACCAGTTGCGTTTTTAATGGCTTTAAGTATATATGTACAATTTGAAAATAATAATAAAAAATCATCACCGGACATAAAACTTAAATAAAATATATTAACTTGGAAACGCTTTCAGAAGGTGCTCTAACTGTCTTATTGAAAAGTGCCAGTCTTATTCTGAGTAGCGACCTTAACCACTTGACCTCGAAGTCATCTGATTAAAGGCAAAATTCACACTTTTTACGGCGGCCAAAAGGCCGCCGTTCTAATATCGCTTAAGACCTACATTTTTTGTATTACTAAATTATTCACCAATCAGAAGTATTTGTAAATTGTAATATTCATCACACAAACTGGAAAAAGATGCTCTCATTGGTTGATACTCAGAATGTCCGTACAATCTTATTAAACATGCAACTAAATTTGAAAACATACATGTAAATGGCAGAGAACCAGTCTATGCACTGGTTCTAAAAATGCAAATGTATTGACGACCTAATCTCGAATATAGGTCAACCCCCGATGTACAGTATTTGTAAATTGCTGTCACTATCATTGTTTAGATGCCTTGCACACAGTAAAGAAGTGCATTATAAAATAATCCACTAAATCCGAAAGCACTTTACAGTGATATCACGCTATTTAAATAAAATATTCGTAATTTTCCAATTCTCATATAACCTGGACATGATTATAGTCTGTTTCATATATTTCGACAATAGTCTTTTTTGGCCGTTTTACGGTTATATTCGCAATGCCAAAACGTTTCTTTTATCCAATGTTCGGATGAAAAAATCCCAATTTCAAGTCGGAAAAAAATAACAAAGAAAAAAATCATCGTTTAGTCGAGTAAATTGTGTTTAAAATTGTTTGTTTATATGGGTTCCCGTTCGGACATTTTGACTATCGGCATATCAGTCGTGCAACTACGATGCCGAGGGTGTTGTGCCCTCTAACGATCGGCATATCAGCCGTGGTTAACAGGTAATTTCCCCTGTAAGTACAACAATAAATTTAAACTTGTTCTCCGGATGCATAAAAAGATAAATACCAACTAGCTGATAAAATTTGGTAGCTTAATTTCGTACATCTGTGTGTAAGAATGGAGATGGAAATGATAGAAGCTAGATGTTATTTTGTCTATCTTAACTGTCTCTTGTCTATCACACCTGAAGGAGCTGGTACTTTGGTGTAAGCTTCTGTAGTACCAAGTGCCCCATCCCATTCTTCAGTTTTTCTAACTTATTCGCACTTTATGTTGGATTGGGAAATGGCAGGGGTGAACGGAAAGTCATAATGCATAAGGGAACCCCTGCCAGATGTTTTTCAGTGTGTTTACTTAGTCATTTTCATGCAAATGGTGTAAAGGGGAGTCCCGCTCAAATTTGTTTAGGGTGGGTTTGCAGAATTACTTTAAGCAGTTAATAGGAAATCTAAGCCTACTCTGTGCTTTCAAAATGCTTAGCTGTCGGAATTTTCGTGGGCCCATGTACCGTCTAAAAATTGTGCCCTCTACATTTTTCCCTATGTACCCTCAAAAATATGAGTGGATAGCCCTGGTAATAATTAACATTGCGCAGTCTCATATGACACACCATGCAAGTTAACAGTACAGCTAAATTCAGATTAAATACGATGTGTTTTATGATTTGACAATATAGCTTACAACACTAAAAATTCGTAATTTTAGGCGTTTTCGCCAGGGGTATTTGTCATTGTCCCAAAATGGTTAATTAGACCATTGTTGCTTTTTTTTTTTTTTAAATTAACAAGTGAATTTAATTTGTTCCATTACAATGGCGTAAAATTAACCGCGAATTTGCACGTAACCTATGGGTTCAGGCGATTGAGCTTGCCCTAGCCGTTATATGCATTTTCTTACAAGAACAGTGTAGCTATCGGTAAAGTCTCTTCTATCAATTACGAGTAGTTAAATGGTCACATGCGCGGATCCAGAGGGGGGGATAGAGGGTCCGCACCGCTCCTGGAAAATCACAAGTTCTATTGGTTTCTAGAATAAGCATTTGGACCCCCCGCCCCCATGGAAAAAGTTTGACCCCTTGGAATAGGTCGGACCCCCCTCCCCCCCCCTCCCCCCCCCCCCGAAACCTAGTAAATTATAGATTTCTTTGAAATAAACCATTGATAAGCCACTGTAAAATTGTAAAAGTTGAGGACAAAAAAAGACAAAAACGTTGTTAGAGCTGTTTTCTGGCAGTCGGGCCTCGACCACCCTGGCAAAAATTCTTGGATCCGCGCATGGGTCAGCCAGCATCCAAACTCGGGCCACTATCCGCCTGCCAGCAAAACGTCATTCGGATGGCGTATCAGAGGCGGGCCGATAATGGCCCGATTGTACGTGCTTATAGGGTGTTGATCAGTTTTGGTCATTCGGATGGCGTTTAGTGGCGAGCCGATAATAGCCCGATTGTACGTGCTTACTGGGTGTTGATCAGTTTTGAATCCTACATGTATTTATTCCTTGATCCTGGCTATGTTCTTTTCTGGTGTTCGGTTTGTTTCAGTGAACGTTTAATTTTACATTAATTTATTGTCAACACCCCCCCCCCTCCCCCATTTTCCTAAAAACTTAGGACTTAAAACATTGTTCCCAAACCCTTGCTGGTGAATTCCTAAAATTGAGACAGAAACAGGACCACAACCCCGCTGGTTTTAGATTCTAGCATGCAAAGGGAATTTCGTCTAAAACCAGCGAATTCGGTTGCGTTTATCGTCAGTATTTGAGAGCCGCCGAATATCTTTTTTAAAGATATTTCTTGTTTGAAATGCATTTATGATAGAGCTTACAGTATGGTATTACTTGACTTTTCGCTTACTGTAAAGGCGGCGCCTTATGGATGCGTAATTAGGACTAGTAAACCTTAGGTATAGGTAAAAGCTAAAAAGGAGGCGTGGTTTTATTCAAAAGTAACTGTATTATCTTGTGCCACAACCTCAGTCAATATTTAGTCCTTAAAACACCAGCAAAATAACTACATCTGAAAATGTCTATTTAACATAAGCAGGGAGGCAAACATTGTGGACCCAGATCAGACTGCTCCTACAGGAGCAGTCTGATCTGGGTTCACACTGTTTATCTATGAGGCTGGACGACAAAAACATACATTTTGTGATGATGTGCTTTAAGGATTAATAAATGTGAGTTCAGTGTGTATACGGTTAGGATTTTCATGAAATGCACGTACGTTTGCGCAGCTCAAATAGCTTATTAACTATTTACCAAGTTAGAAATAAAACCTGATTTCCCTTCCTTAGCAGATGAAATAGCCGAACCACACCCTGATATGAATATTAACGTTGCCGCCTTCACAGTAAGTGAAAAGTCAAGTAATAGGAATAATCCTTCATTTAATGTGTGTGAAATCCCTTCAATTAGCCTGTAATTAATTACTTTCAGTGGGCACTGGGGGTCTGGCCATTTGCAGGTCAATGAGCTCCTAACAAGTGGAATGGAATCACTATGACCTGCTTACAAACTACCAGACCAAAGTCTTAAATCCTTAATAATGACAAAAATTAACAATGTTTCAAAGTAATATTTTAAGCGGCGTGTACATTGATGACTATATTTTGATACATGAGCCAAGGTTTGATAATTATTTCTACAATTCAAACCTTAAAGCACTAATTATTACTATAGCAGGCGACATATTTTCTAACAACTTCCTTCATTTTGGGTACAATAAAACATAGCAAAATCAGCTGAAACTTATCGAAAAAACAAAACAAAATACTTTTCTTTAAATAGTCGTAACATTTTAATTTGTATTAATCTGACTGATAATTGTTATCAAAACAGAATATCAATTATCCAATATTGAAATTAAGCAATGTATGGAACCACTAGCAAGGTGATTCCATGAGTCATTTAGCTGACCTGAAATAGAGGTTAATGTCCATCTTTAAGTGTCCATAACTGTAATGTGGCAGCCCCCAGATGTTTAGATTAAGGCAATGAACAATGCCATATTTAACTCAGCAGATGAAGGGATGATATATGAAAAATAGATAAGCACAATAAGGAAATTTTATTTTTCATTTAAGTAAAATATTCAAAACTATGAACATACACTTTAATCTTATGATATTACACGCATTATATACTGCCACTTCCATACATATAAATATGTTTTCCAAAACAAACAATTTATTTTAATTTGCATGTCCGAGTTATTTGTTCAAAAACATTTTGTGGATTATTTCATATTTCTATCAAATACATCTTTTCTGCTATTTTGGAAAAAAAGCTCAGTTTGAAATAACAATATTGACACATGTTTTGAATTCTGACAACCTTTTATATCGACTATTCCGTGAGATGTAATATCCATGCTTACAACACCTATTTATAAAATGTCTTCGATCTGCAGTAATACAGATACCGTTATTTACCTGTTTCAATGATTATTATGCATATTTGAAAGATCAATATGCTCTATAATGTACCTAATGCTAATGTTTTACTGTTCACAGTTGATGGGTCCACTAATGATATGCGGTTTTATACAGTTTCTGGCGGGCTTAGTGGGACTGGTAGGGGTGCTGATGAGATTTATTGGTCCAATCACAATTGTACCAACGCTGTTATTGATTGGCATAAGTTCCGTGGAACCTGTAGTTTCTTACGCTGAAGTACATTGGGGAATAACGTGCTTGTAAGTATATGAACAAAAAAGTGAGTAAAATCAGGAAAAAACACAATTACACACTAGGAGCGCTGTAGACTTATAAATATAAAGTACTTTTTGCATATAGATATTGTTCTACTTATATTGATATCTTTTCATTAAAATAACCATATTCCTCTCAAACACTTTTATCTCGACTGCATTAAGTCCAAAGAGATAACGTAGTCATCACCGTTGTACGCGTTCCTGCTCCGTTCAGTGGCATTCTGTTCCCATCACACTGTGTTAAAGTTTTCTATAAGCCCATATCTTGATAACCACTTGTCAGAAAGCATTCATACTTGCACCATAGATACCTTGTAGGACTAGCTTTTATTCCACATCATCGGATCCCAGGGTTCATGGCGGGGGGTTGGGCTAGAGTTCAAAATATAGTACATATCTATGAGATAGGATTTTTACGTTAAAGTTTTCTAGACGTTCATATCTTTACAACCACTTATCAGAAAACATTCCTACTTGCACCATAGATACCTTGTTGAATTAACTTTCATTCCACAACATCTGACTCCAGGGTCAATGCTGGGGGTTGGGCTAGAGGCCAATACATGTATATAGTACATATCCAAAAGATAGAATAGTTGCATTAAAGTTTTCTATAAGTCTGCATTTTTTACAACCACGTATCAGAAAGCTTTTATACTTGCATCGTAGATACTTTGTAGGGTTATCTTTTATTCCACAACATCGGATCCCAGGGTCTATGCTAGGGGCGGGTCTAGAGGTAAAAATCTAAAACATTTCCATTAGATAGGATTTTTGTATTAAAGTTTTCTAGAAGTCCATATTTTGACAACTACTTATCAGAAAAAAAATCACACTTGCACCATAGATACCTTGTAGGGTTAGCTTACATTCGACAACATCGGATTGGACCCTAGGGTCTGTGTGTGTGTGTGTGTGTTGGGGGGGGGGGGGGGCTAGAGCTCAAAAACTTGTACATATCCAAAAGATAATATTTTATGATTTTAAGTTTTCTAAAAGTCCTTATTTTGTTAACCACTTGTCAGAAAGCAATTCTACTTGCACCATAGATACAATGTAGGGTTAGCTTTCATTCTGCTCATCGGACTATAGGGCCCATGCAAGGGGTGGGGCTAGAGGTCAAAATCTAGTACATATATAAAAGATAGGATTCTTAGTTACAGTTTTCTAAAAGTCCATATTTTGATTACCACGGTTGTACGTTTTCCCGTTCCGTTCAGTGGCATTCTGTTCCCGTCACACTGTGTTAAAGTTTTCTAGAAGTCCATATCTTAACAACAACTTGTCAGAAAACATTCATGCTTGCACCATAGATACCTTGTAGGGTTAGCTTTTATTCCACAACATCGAACCCCAGGGTCCATGGCGGGGGTTGGGCTAGAGGTCAAAATATAGTACATATCCAAAAGATATGACTTTAACGTTAAAGTTTTCTAGACGTGGCATTCTTTTTTCCGTCACACTGTGTTAAAGTTTTCTAGAAGTCCATATCTTGACAACCACTTGTCAGAAAACATTTATACTTGCACCATAGATACCTTGTAGAGTAAGCTTTCATTCCACAACATCTGACTCCAGGGTTTGTGCCGGGGGTTGGATTATAGGTCAAAATCTAGTACATATCTAAAACCCCAGTAACACATTCACGATTTTTGCCATGGTAGAGCTACGATTCACTCCGATTTATCAAGTCGTCATGCATTGGCGTGAGTCGTAGCAGCACCGTAGAGACATCGGCACGAATTCTAGTAGTACCGTGGTGATTCCTGAAGAATCCTGGTGATTCGGGAGCCTCCACAACAAGGCTACGACAAGTTTAAACCGTTTAAACTCGTAGGGGTGAATCGTGTTGTATTGTGGGAATCATTCCTAGTGGCACCGTGGTAGTATACTGGGTCATTCGTGGGCGTTCGCGGCGAATCGGGTTATCACTGACACAGGATTCTGGTATAAATAGAGAGGTAGCATTGCTAAAAATCATTTTCAAAAGTGAATTTGAGTAAAACACATCATGGATTATGTCCAGAGACTTCAAATTGCTAATTTGCAGCTTGAACTGGACGTCATCTGATACAACTGGACATGACACTGGACTTGGGACAGGACTTATTTTGCAGCAGCTTTTCTTTTTGATGGCATGACTGACGCCGTCAAAGTTTGAAGAGATAATGTTATTTGTTGTTGTTGATCTATTGTTTAATGTGCTTCCCATTGTTTGTGGGAGTTCTGTGTTTATCTTTGTTTTGTTATGCATTACTTTGTGTCCTTTCTAGTTTTGCAATCAACTTGAAGAGGAACAGAAAGCTGGTTGCTTTGCTATTGTTGTCTTACAGATGTATTGTTACTATAAATGTTCTGTGGCTTTTCCTCGTTGGTCTGCAGTTTGTGATTGTGGTATTTCCTGATCATACTCACTTACTTTTTGGTGTCATAATTAGGCAACCCACTAAATCTTGCACATTCGTGGGAGGTCGTGACGCTACCGGCTTGGATCGTACTAGCACCGTACCGAATCGTGGAGGAATCGTGAACATTCGTAGCTCCACTGTGGTGAATCGTAGCGCTGGCGTCAGGAGTCGTAGTGGATTCGTAGATGAGTCGTGCAGACACCGTAGGAGCATCGTGAGACACCGTAATTAGGCTGGATTTTCTTTTTTTCCGTCCCGACGCATCCCGATGCACCCCGATTTTACAATCTGTCTCAAATCGGGATGAATCGTGGCCGGAATCGTGACTGTGTAACTCGGGCTTTAAAGATAGGATTATTGCGTTAAAGTTTTCTAGAAGTCCATATTTTGGCAAATAAATTTAGAAAGCGTTCATACTTGCACCATAGATACCTTGTAGGGTTAGCTTTTATACCACAACATCGGACCCCAGGGTCCGTGCTCATTGAGACGGTTCTTTTGAGTACCCACAGCATAGGTTTTGGTTGAGAAATAAGAAAATAATTTTTAGTTACGCACTCTTATCTGAGGGCCTGCCTATAGCTATGCAATCAACAAAGGCTCAGATGAGTTTGTTGGATTGTATAGTCTCACCAAAGCCTTTCCTGCTCATATATTGACTCAGATCAAACTGACATTTAGCCTCATGGGATAGCTTTGTATGCATGGTTGACTTAACGGCTGGAAGTATATACGATAAGTATAACTATTGTATGTGCGTTCCCATGTAGTAATTCCAGACCCCAACATACGTATATAAAACTTGTTTCCATATTTTTCCAATATATTATAGCATGTCTTTACTATTCAGTAAACGATTATTGCCTGAAAATAACAGGACCAAATACAACCCCACTGAATTGGAGCAAAAAAAAAAACTTATTCAGAGTTCATTTTCTGAAAAAGTCATTTAGCTACTTTGTACAACATATTAATAAGAGTTTCTTCTTTAAATGTTTTCGGCTCATGTTAATATATAAAAAACTAATAACAGAAAAAAAAAATATTGTTTATGATTATTTAACATGAAGTACCATAATTACAGATCACGGACCAACCCGTAGCACTGCATGTGCGGATCTAGAGGGTGGGACAGGGGGTCCGAACCCCACCCCCCTGGAAAATCACAAAAATATAGTGTTTCTTAGCAATACTGGTCCGGATCCCCTAAATAATCACAGCTACCTAGCTGGCATTCAATTTTGGGCCATAATCGACAAGCCAGCGAAACGCCATTTTAATGGCGTTTCGCTGCCGGGCCAATGATAGCTCGCTTAAAGTGGCATTTGCCAGATTCTCTCTTCCCTCCAAAAAAAGTTGTCAAAGTTGGACCCCTGATGACAAAACCTTCTGGATCCGCACATGCACTGTGAGAGAGAGCCATAAAACACATAAAAATAAATCATATTAACTCAAAGCCATGAATAACTCGAAGTAAAAACATGGTCCTGTGCACCATTTTGATAGTACAGTACAACCTGTGTAAAACGGCCACTCTCAAAAAGACCAAAGATTGGTTTTCAAGACCAATTATCGCTTAATGAAGGTCAAAAGTAAGGGGAGCATTCTGCAATACTTTCGCCAATCATTAAGCTACCATTTGTCATTAAGATCTTTTTTTGTCTATTTTTGAGCGGCCGTTTTCCACAGGTTTTAATGTATCAACAAAGGAATACAAAGTTGTTGTTTTTTTATAGCAATATGTATCTTATTTTGCAGTGTGTGGGCAATTAGCCTTATCTTAACACTCTATCTAGGTCATCGAGCAATGCCTGTTCCTATCTATACTCGATCAAAGGGATTTCACATCATAAGATACCCTTTGCATCAAGTTTTTGCTGTGAGTATGTTTTTAATATTAACATTTTCAAAGCAAGCCGTTTAAGCCACTGGCTGGATATGGTTTACCTCCCCCAGGGGGAATTTTGCAGACCAAATTTTTCTTAAAGCCCAATGTCTTGCAAAGTTTTTGCAACATGTTAGCCCTCTGACAATGGCACCGTTAAGCTGTAACAGCCTGTTTCATACGTTACCTACACAATTATTATATTTGATAATTTAAATTCTTTTTAAGACTTCAGAAAAGTGCACAAGATAAGGTAAGATTTCAAAATGGTTACATTTTCTAAGTAAGCTAATACTGGGCCACAAATATTGACATTTAAAAACGAATATAGTCACCGTCGATGTAGTGTATGTTACATTTTTTCATTAAACCCCCTTTTAAATGATAAATGAATCTAATATAGTTTGTCTTAAATTTTATTGAAACCAGTTTATGTTGATAATTTTTGTATTATTTTAAAGTTTTACTTACCTTTTCAAATATGCAAGCATTACGTTTCTATCTTATATACTTTTTGAGTTTAACATATTAGATGTTGAAAATGGTAGCCCCATATCACACAAAAATGTTACATGTACTTTTCTCGGTATAAAAGTTTAGAACGACATGTATATGTCATCACTTAAACGACATCCCAATACATGACAATGTCTTGGTAATCCAACTCCAAATAAGCACATTCGTGCATTCATTAAAATCTTTCTCCTTCATGATATAAGGGACGCAACCTAGCTAGTCCTTTCAGCAACGAAATTAAAATTCCGAAGTACCGACTGAATATCAAGGTCAATATTCCATTGCAAGCATAACTGAACTAAATTAAAGGCTAGATGCTCTTGCAAATCAGCTTCAGTGCTATACGTCCCATGGAAATAATACAAATGCACCAGGCCCCGTAACGCAGTCGGTAGCGAGTCAGAATGCAGATTCACGTGTCACGAGTTCTTTCGTGTATATTGTTCATGAAATAATTTCGATGGTAATTCTTCTCGTTCCGCTGATTCAAGAAGGGTTGTCGTCAGGTAGAATCGAAAGTATGTGCACGAAGAAATGGTTAACCCCTTAGTCAAGCTTACCCAGGAAAAAGTGTGGTTAGGTGAACTGACCGTCTCGACATTACCATAGCTGTTGACTGGGTCGCAAAGCATTGAACCAAACAAAAACAATACAAGCGCAGCTCTGTGAATCTAAATACTATTTGATGCAGCAATTTTGAAACTTAAAACTGTAGAGTCAACACTAACTGCCTGTAGTTCCCTAATCTAGAACTTTTGACTTTTTCCTCTTCAGAACAGTTGCTGTGAAAACCCGAATTAATAGCCTTTACTACATAGCTTCCACAGGCTATCTCACTAGCATCAGAAAACATAAAGAGTATCTAAACGTTTGTAACCTCAAGATTTTCCCACATTTTATAAGTCAATGTTCTGTCTCCAAAAGATTCAAATCAGAGATGCAATAAATATTACTTTCCAAGTATAAAGCGAAATCCTTAGACATTCTGTTCTCTATAACAAAGAAACAACTTCTATTCATAAACCACACAATTTTCCCAATGAAAGGCATGATCGAAATAACTTTGCCAACTTTCGACAATACCCGGGTTTCCGAGGGATGAACTAAAATGGAAGAAGAACACAGTGGGCCAGTTTCCTTGCAGTGATTTGGGGTAAATATGAAAACATAGTTTTTCTAAACTACATCTTAAATCGTTAATTCTTCTATCTGAAAAAAATGTTTGCTGTCTCAAAAAAGCCCTAACCACTCTAACTGTGCAGTCTATGATACTGAATTTTCAGAAGTTTTGACAAAACCTGCCTTCACAAGTCTATTTCTGACTAATCTATTGATGAGATGGTAGGGGCCAGATGATTTGGCTGTTTGTCGGGCCAACCGGGGTTTACCTGTTGGATTTCTTTTGCTCCGGAAGTTCCGTTTTATTTACTGTTGAGTCCTTATCCTTGCTTTATCTCCTTTTTATATCTTTATTTATATGTTCTAGGAGAAGATGCATTGATAAGTTGGGGGTCTTTCTTGCGAACCAAACATCTATGTGTCTTGATCCACATCTGAACTAATGCTGAGGTTGCTGCAGCGTTAAACCGGTTTAAGCCCTCAAGTTCAATATTTTACTGATCCTTCCAAGGCTGAAAAAAATTCTTTTGTGGATCCTTTATGTTTTTTTCTGTCTTGTGTTTGTTGTGCATTTGTATGCGTCTGTTTATTTGTGCCTTGTGGTCACCTGCTGGGAAAGGGCTGACCTCTTGGCTCTCGTGTGTGGTGTCTAGCTGTGAGTTTGTTACTTTTCCATTGGTATTCTGGGTCAGGTGTGGTACTTGATTGTATCGATTCCCAATCTTTACACCCTTACTTACTTTAAACTGCATTTGTTAAACACAGCCGTCTGTTTGAATTCGTACTCCAGCCATTATCCCAAGCATTATTTATTTTAATAGAATGATTTCTCCAATATTAAACACGTTTAACTATTATTAGTAAGTAAATTTGTAAAGGGCAGAACAAATGCCAAAAGGGGTCATAGTGAAACACTTGTACTTTTCTTTTAATACTGAATCCTAAAAATGTTTGATGTCCAGAAAGTATATTGATGTGGTGGTACCACTTTGTTATATCGAATTTGAAACAAATGGAATATTTCTCAAAAGACCTTCTGACTCAATTTTTCATTTTTTAAAATGTTCATTTTGCTTCCAGGAAGAATTACAGTAAAACCTGTCTCAAACAGACACTCAAACGGAAGGCCGATGTTTTTTTACCTATTATCGCTTATTGTAGGTCTGAAGTATTGCAGAATGCTCCCATTTGTAGGTCAAAAGTATTGCAGAATGCTCCAATGGGAGCATTCTGCAATACTTTTGACCTTCATTAAGCTACCATTTGTCAGTAAGATCCTTGTTTTGTCTATTTGAGTGGCCGCTTAAGGTTTTACTGTATTAAGTATTCTAAGATCAAAAAGAAGCCTTTTTGCCCGACTTATTTGTGGAGATGCTAAGTTGTCTAATCACCCAAGTTTAAATGGCATTGATTTGATTTAACCAATTCAAAAAACTGCTTCTTCCACAAATTCCATGTTTTTCAAATCGGATGTATTAGTCTTTGAAAAATGATTCACAGGGTGATTAATAAAAGAGATTTGATAGGCTTCTTGCAATGTTTTTTCTTTTTTTAAATTCAAGGTTAGCATCAATAGTTCTCTAAATTCAATGTGTTCAGTGAGTCTTGTAACATTTGTACTAGAAGTTAAACAGTCCTTTTCTTGAATTTCAAAATATTGTTGATGCAAATAAATCAAATCAGTTAACATTGTCTCTGGTGAAAGCGTATTATAAAAATATTTACCATCTATTTTCTGTGACTGCTTGATCGGATTCTCAGCTGTGACTGCCTGTGGTATCTGCTGCTGACTGACAGTCCAACGAAATTTGAACTGTCCTTTGGGTTTATCTTTGCTAGGACACGAGCGTCTAAAGTGTCCTGTGGGTCCACAGAAGAAACATATGTCTGATGCAGTAGCTAGTTATTCCCCTTGACATAGATATTGTTCCCTGACCTTGAACCCATGCTGGCTACCTGTAAACTGAAAGCTGGCTGTTTAAGAAGACGCGTCGGAAAGCATGAAAAAAGAACTTTTTTCAGAACCGTTATAATTTCGGATAGGTTTTAACAGTGAAAGGCGTGGTGTGTGAAAATTTTATTTTTTAATTGCTCTAGCCGCCTTGTTTTAGCTATCTATAGTCCTGTGAATCAATTCCACACAAGCTAGGTCCTGGTATTCACGAACCCATTTTTTGACTGCTCAGCTATTATAACAAAGTTATTGATATCATAGCTTTAATAAGCATTTTCTTAGTTTACCACAGACACTAAGAGTTGATTGTTAAATACATTATTGATTTAAAACCTCTTCTGCAATAGGGCATATCAGAGCCGGTATTTTATGATTAATTAAGTTATAAATTAAAAATAATTCATAGAAAGCATGATTTTAGTGATCAATTTGAACGATAATTAAACGTTATTAAAAGGCGGGATACAACGAGGATTTCAGGCCACAATCTGCATGCCTAGTTGTAAACACAATCATGGTTTTTAGCTATGGTTTACTCTTTAATTGCACAAGAGTGGGTCAGGCCTCAGACTCACTGACGTCTCTGACTGAAAAATAGTAAGTGAGTGTGATCAGGAAATACCACAATCACAAATCACAGCCAACCCCATGGCACCGCGAGGAAGAGCCACTCAACCATCAGGAGACACCAGGAAGACAAATTAAGCAAAGCAACCAGCTCTCTCTTCCCCATCAAGATGATTGCAATACTAGAATGGACATAAAGTAACGTACAACAAAACATAGAACAATTACAGACTCCCACAATGGGAGTTACAATAAACAAAAAGTCAAAATCAACAGAACCACCGCTTTAGAACGGACAGCAGCCTAAGCCACCAGGGGGTTTAAATATGTTTTACTGGTACCAAATATTCGCCCTAGATTCTGCTGTTGTTGAAGTACAAAAAAATGTTCAACTCGCATCGAGGCCTTTTAACTAATACAATGTATCATCATGGAGAAACACTCTAATCAAATTAACACCATGATGAAACAAAGAAAAGGGCTCATGACTCACAGATAGTCAGAGCTAAAGAAAACCTCAAGCTGAGCCACAGTGGGTCCAGCTACAGATAAGCATCAGGCACCAACCCACCGATTATAGCTTTACGTCAGAGCCGTCATAGAGTCTGAAGCCCGACCCGCCGTTTTGCAATTAAAGAGGAAACCATAGCTATAAACTGCAATTGGGTTTAAAACAGACATGCAGACTGTCGCATGCTATCCAAGTTATATCCAACCCTTACAATCTCGATATGTCAAACTTGCTGATTTCGAATACACAGCATATGTCGAAATGATCATCTATTCCTGGGCATTTCTCCTATATTGCTTTGTATTTCAAGCTTGTTTATGTCAAACTTGGATATCACGAAATCTCCGCTAAATCAAATTGGATTTTCATTCCCGAAAATTAATTTTCAGCTTCTTTACCACTACTTGTGTCGAAGTAAATTTTATGTTGGTCAAAAAATCAAACAATATGAATGTCAAACAAAGTAATTAACCTTCATACATCAAACAAAAGCCTTTAATTAAGTCCAGTATAATCCATTGCTGCAGGTAATCGCCAATTAGTTATAGCGTGGAAGCGGCCATTAATCATTGATCAGCTGTATGTGTATAACTATTGCATCGTTTGACCTTGATAATGCATAAAAACCCCAGGTGTGCTTAATTTGAACACCAGAAAATTAGCGGTGCTATTCAAATCTTAATGTTGTTTATTGGTGGTTTTTGATGAGATATAGTGACAGTCTTTACTTATACAACTTGGTTAGGTTTTGATGTTTGTTTATTCTCTTGAAATTTTTTTCGAAAATTTCGAAACAATAACTAAAGCCTGTTTTCACCATTTCCCTATTCATTACCAGTAATTTAAAAAATCACTGTTTCCGCAATATTGTTTATGTCTCTCTAAAGCTGTGGCGTTATGGCGGTCCACAAAGTAATTAAAATGGAAATAAAACTAACTAAAATGAATTTCTTTTGTGTTCATTTCTATCTTGTTTTCAGTAGGACCAGTTTGACTACCGTACACATGTACTGCAAACGTATGTCTTGGAGAAATTGAACATGTACATCATATTGGGGTGACGTCACATTTTGCTTATGTCGAACTTCGGATAACTCGAAGTATTTTTGCCATTCCCTTGGACTTTGAAATAGCGAGGTTGACCTGTATACCGTTTTACAATCTTTTTGAATTGATCACTAAAATTAGATTTTCCAACAATTCATTTGAATTTATAAACTAAATTAACATAAAATATACGTTCTGATATGCCTTGTTCCAGAAGAGTTTTTAATCCAATGTTGTATTTAACAATTAACTCTGAGTGACTGTGGTAGAATTTAGAAAACGCTTTTCGAATTTTATGATATTTATAACCTTTTTCAATAACTTAGCAGTTAAAAATAAGTTTCTGTTGTTGAAGTCATCCTTATTAGAACACACTTTAGCAAAACGAATAAGCTGAGAAATATATACACCATAGGAAGGGGAGCAAGGAACATCTCCATCAAGAAATGGGAAATTTACTTTTTCAAAATTTAAATAATACCGTTTATCATGAATTATAGAAGAAACTATGCCATTTGTTATTGACAAGTTCAAGTCCAAAAACGTAGCTTCAGTGAGGGATTATAAAATCCCTCACTGAAGTACAGTACGATATACCAATGCTAACACGTGTTTAAACATGTACATGATACGGTAAGCCATGTCACTGGAGGGCCTTTTTCATATTCGAACAAATTGAAGAGCAGTAGGATCACTCCCAATCTGGTCAGTGTGGTGATGTTGCTCTGCACAGATAAGGTAGGGGTTGTACCAAGCTTATATTCAGGGGTATAGCTCTTTAATTTGGTTTAACGTATGGAATTTAGATATCTCTTTGGCTAACAGAAAGGTGGATCATCTAGTGACAGGGCTTGGTAATCATATTTATTCACCATGCTTGAGTGAACAGTACAGTAGCTGTCCAAAAGATGGACAAAACTGGCAATACACATAAGACACACAATACACAATACACGCCAGCTTAGTTCTTTGTATAGCACCACGACGCTGTGCACACGCTGCTTTTGGCTTTGTATGTTATGTAGACAGAGCGTTCATCACTAAATCTGTTTTTTCCACTGCCTTTTCAATTGAAAAGTAGGAAACCTCAAACATGTATAGAGAACCTTTAGTAATACAGATGCATTGTAAAAGCTATAAATTTAGTATGTCTGTTCGAGAGATTGACTGCAACGCTAAGAGAGTTTATTCAGGTAGGCTCGGGTAGGCACATATCTGGTTGGCTTGCACAAATTGTATCCTTAGTTTAACTCTTGATGCAGTTTTATAGATGACATAATTTATTTTTCTTTATTTAGAATATAAATAATATATGCTAAGGGCAGGCCATAATCAAATATTTACCAGATGGACTCTCCTTAGCGTTGTGACTCGTATTTCTTATTTTTTATATGTAATAGCATAGGCGTTGAATCGAAATGATACCATATTGCATGCATGTACTATTTGTCCTGTGATATTGTTGTAAACATGTAAGTAGAGAAATAAAAATAAATTAGAAAAAAAAAAACAAAAAAAACTGAGCTTCAGCATTTAGTTGAAGTTCAATAGGATATATCTGACCTACCATTTGTTCAAAATAAAGATTATCAATATTTAGTAAATCATCTATATATCTGGAGGTGGAATTAAAAGCTTCAATAATATCAGTTTGATTATTATCTGACAGAAACAACATAAAGTCTCTCTCATAACAAAACAAAAACAAATCTGCAACAAGAGGAGCACAATTAGTACCAATCAGAATACCTACAATCTGTCTATATAATTTCGAGCCAAATCTTATAAATATATTGTCCAAAAGATAATTGAGAGCATCACTCATTTTCTGACATGACCACAATTTATATCGTTTATGTTGTTCAGAAGTAAAAAAGGCATTTTTATTATTACAAGCCAAATAAAGTGAGCCCTCTCTGTTAAATGATTGGTTACTTAATTCTGTTAGTTTTTCTTTTATTAGATTATGAGGCAATGTAATATAGAGGGTAGAGAAATCATATGTAGACAAGCCAGATGCTAGATAATGCTTAGTTCACACCAACGGCGCTTTGATGGCGCTTTAAAGCGGCGTTCAAAGCGGCACCAAAGCGTAACAAAGCTTGATTAAAGCGGCAGGGTCGTAATAGATCGTGGGAATGCTTGGAGTAAAGCGGGACATTCGGCAAGAGCGCCAAATTTTTTTGAACTGTTCAAAAATTTTGGGCGCTCTGTCACGAATTGATTAAAGCGCCGAGAGCGTATCAAAGCTTAACAAAGCGTAACAAAGCTCAGCAAAGCTTGACTCAAAGCATAGGAAAGCTTAACAGAGCTTGGTTCAAAGCGGGGACCCCAGTCTTCACGGTCTGTCACCACTTGACACGCTTCGTTAAGATGTCTCAAGATTTGCTACGATCTGGCATGAAGATCTGACACGAGGTCAGACGCTTTCATCATGATCTGACACGCTTTGTTACGCTATCATGAAGGACTCTCACGCTTTCACACGAATTGAGGCGCTTTGATCAAGGATTGACACGTTTTGTTAGGCTTTGTTACGCTTGGCAAGCTTCCTCACGCTCTCTCACGCTCCTTCACGCTCTCCTCCGCCTCAAGGGCTTGGATGTAGTTATACAGCAGGGAGACAAACATCATGTCTTCTTCAGATAGATCATGCTCTGGTACATCTGGAATTTCTGGATCTTGTTGTTCTGCCATCGTGTTGTGGAATCAAAGATGCAATGATTTTGTGGATCTGCTGCATCTTTATTTATAGCTCTGGGTCAAAAGTTGCATGAAATCGGCGATCTCGACATTTTCCAATGCGTAACAGAGCTTAACAGAGCGTAACAATGCACAACAGAGCTTGATAATCGTATCAGAGCTGATTCAAAGCGTCATAGTCGCATCAAAGCGTAATAAAGCGTAATAAAGCTTACCAAAGCGTGATTTCAAGCGTAACATAGCCTCATCAAAGCGGGATCAAATCGTGAGGAAACGTAACAAGTCGGGCAATAATTCGTCCCCAATTCGTATCAGAGCGTATCAGAGCTTATCAGAGCGTAACATTACTTAGGAGATCGCGACATTTTTGGAAAAGTAAACAAAAATGACGGCGCTTTGCTCGCTGATTTAAAGCGCGGCATTCGCCGTTGGTGTGAACCAGATATAACCTCTAGACTCCAATTTATTAAGAATTTCATCTGAATTTTAAATATTTTAAAAGACCAAAATATGTTTTTACCATTTCTTTCATAAACTGTTGTGTAATATTTAATGACATGGTTTTTAATCGCAGTGAGGCAAGAAGTCAAAAGAATAGACAACTCAGTCGTTGTACATGCACTAGAATCAGCAATAAAACGCAACTTATAGGGCCGTTTATGAAGTTTAGGTAAACAGTATAACGTAGGAAGCTTGCTATGGTCCTCATCAACAAACAACCCAAACTTAGCTGTCATGTGGCATCGATTCCTATCAACGATAGACGTCTTATCAAGCCTGTAATGCTTAGATGTTTTTGCAGTGCTAAGTTCTTGCTTTGGGATGTTTATATAGTACCTTTTCAAACAACCACAACATTGTTAGCAGCCTTATCTGCAGGGGCCAAAACAAAACTCCCATGGAATTCCTGGATCGCTTTTTTCAAATGTCTGAAAGTGAAATTAGGTTAAGGTGGTAGAAGTTCTAAATTGTTGCAATAAAAATAATTTCTACCATCAATATTCTTAAAAATATTTAGTTTCCAATTATTTAGGCATTAGACTCAACATGCTCTCGTTTATACCAGCAATTACAAAATTGAAAGCGTTCATCCATTAGTTTGTTCCATATAAGTGTACTTGACTGGGCCCACAATGGCTCAACTTGAGGTTTTCTTTAGCTCTGACTATGTGTGACTCGTCAAATCTTTTTTGTTTCATCATAGTGAGTTAATTTAATTTGATTGTTTCTCTGTGATTATGCAATGCGTTATTCCCCCAAACACACACACACAATGGCTTAGGCTGCTGTCCGTTCTAAAGTGGTGGTTCTGTTGTTGTTCATTCATTGTTTTATGTTCCTCACATTGTTTGTGGGGTTCTGTTTTTGGTCGTTGTTTTTATGCGTTACTTAGCGTTCTTACTGGTTTTCAATCACCAAAGCGAGGAATAGAGGGCTGACTGCTTTACTTTTATTGTCTTCTTGATGTGACAATTAGTGTTCTGTGGCTCTTCTTCCAGGTACCATGTGTTGGTCTGCAGCGTGTTATTATGATATTTCCTGATCATACTCACTTACGTTTTGTAAATGACGAAGTACTTTGAATCATATGTTGGTGCTATGTATAGATACTGTACTGCCAAACCACACCAATTTAAAAAAAAATAACATTAAGGCAATTTGAAATTTGATATTTGTTATCATGTCAAAGTAAGTAATGGTGCAATGATCAGGAGTCTATACAATCAAGAACCACACCTTACCCAGGATACCAATGGAAAAGTGACAAACTCACAGTTTGACACCACAAACGAGAGCCAAGAGGTCAGCCCTTACCCAGCAGGTGATCACAAGGCACATATACACAGACGCGCACAAAGGCATAGCAAACGCAAGACAGAAAAAACATAAAAGATCCACAAAAGAAGTACTTGGAATGGTCAGTCAAATATTTTACTGAAGGACTTAGCCGGTTTTACCGCGCACTAACCTCATTCTTAATTCAGATGTGGATCAAGACACATAGATATTTGGTTTGCATAAAAGACCCCTAACTTATCAATGCATCATCTCTTAGAACATATAAATCAAGATAAGACAAGGAGATAGAGCAAAGATAAGGACTCAATAGTAAATAAAACTGAATACCGGAGCAGAAGAAAGCCAACAGGTAAACCCTGGTGGGCCCGACAAACAGCCAAAGCATCAGGCCCCAACCATCTCATCAATAGATAAGTATTTAAGTAGGAACCATCATTAAGTCTGAGATCTAACCCACCGGTGTGCAAATATCTATGCAAAAAAAAGCTTTATCGCTTGAACTTTTTTTCAGATACTCATCACAATACTGCTTGGCTGGGGTCTATGTGGGATTCTTACAGCTGCAGGAGTATTTACTGATGACAAAACCTCAAAGGAGTACACAGCAAGAACTGATGCACGCACTGACGTAATTGATAAAACCAGCTGGTTTTATCTTCCATATCCAGGTAATTCGATGTGTTTTAGTGTTAGATACTTTCTGTTTACAAGCGGACCTCGACCTGACAAAACCTGTCTAAGGGGTACATGTATCCGACAAAGTGAGATTCAGGTAGAAAATTGAACTTTCGCTTACAGCAAGTTTAGCTGTGATACTTTTCAAAAAGCGAATAACAAAGGCACTGATCAGTCTGCACGAATGCCTCTAAACCCATATTCACAAAAATTCACAGGGGTAATAATATAAGAATCTATCATGAGTGTGAGAAAGGAAAATCCGTCCAGAGGATCACCAATTGGTATCAAGAGGCTTGACAAGTGATGAAAAGGGTGGTTCCTAAAAACACAAAAAACAAACAACAGCACAAAACGTACTTTTCTACAATCAACAATAAATATTCAAAACTGCCTAACTACTGATTATAGGGGGTAATCTTGTCCTTCCTTAGAATTTTTAGTAATTTTAAGATGCACTAAAACAAACACTTTCATAGAAAATTACCTTCTTACTATGCACGTGATAGTTTAAGCGTGCTATTAGCAGTAAAAAGCAAAGTATGAAACAAATTGTTTATTTTTTACATTTCACGTGAACGTACACATTAAGCGTGTTCAGAGCCTGCTGTGGCTAACCTGGTCTACTCTGTCGTCTTATATTGTATTTTCTGAACCTTTCTAGCAAATAGTGTTTATCGCGATAAAAGTCGTATTGGTACCCAACCTGTTTGCATTAAAATTGAAATCAAGTTTGTGGGTTAAACTAGTTTGAAACAAATACATTTAAAGGACCACATTTTAAGATAAGATATTAAATGCTAGTGAATGTTTTAAAATGACTATGTTTATTGTATTTCTTCTACTAAAATGACCCCATTTTCAGGTCAATTTGGTACACCCCTCTTCAGCATTAGTGTATTCGTTGCCTTTGTAATGGGAAAAATTACTTCAATTTTGGATTCTATTGGTGATTATTATGCTTGTGCAACAATATGTCGAGTGCCTCCTCCTCCAGCACATGCTACGAATCGCGGTATAGCTATCGAAGGGTTTTGTTCTATATTGGCTGGTATCATGGGAATTGGTAATGGAACTTCTACTATTGCTGGCAACATTGGTGCTATAGGATTAACCAAGGTAGTGTTACAAGCACGTTGAAATAACTTTTGTCTTTATTGGTAGAAAATCAAAATTTATGTGAAAAGATATTTACTTGGGTCATCAGTTGAAAGATAAAAAAGTTTTATAATACGACTCATTTTGGGAGTGATATAACGCCATGTTGGCCACAACATATGTTTTTTGGTTGAGAAATAAGAACAATTATTTGTTACACACTCTTAAATGACAGCCTGATTATTGGTATAAATTATGTAAACTATGCAAGAATAACTATAGTAAGATAGAGGGCAAAGATCAGGAATCAATACAAACAAGCACCTCACCTGACCCAGTATACCAATGGGAAAGTGACAACGTCACAATTACACATCACAAACGAGAGCCAAGAGGTCAGCCCTTTCCCAGCAGGTGACCACAAGGCATCGACAAACAGACGTGCATGAAAGCATAACAAAGACCAAGACAGAAATAACATAAATGGTCCACAAAAGATGTACGCAGGCCTATAGATTAGAATGCGTTATCAAAAATGACATTTCTTATTTCTTGCACACCAGATAAGAATATCTGAGATTTTACCCTTGGATAGAAAATCTTATCTAACCCATGCTATCTTACCAAGGTTGTGAAGTAATGTCATCATAAGAAATTGCATCTAAGCGTATTCAGGGACCTCTGGAAGCGTATTTTATAATAAATAAATAAATAAAAACAGTGTTGAGCAAGAAAAATAATGCATCATTCGTGTGAGCGTAGGATAGAAAAATAGGTCCCTCAGGATCACAGTTTGTCATCACTCGGCCAGCCTCGTGATGCCAAACGATAATCCTCGGGACGGATTTTCTATCCTACTCTCACAAGCATGATATATTCTTATATTCTCAACCAAAACAAATGTTAAGAATGGATTAAGATAGATAAGAAAAAATAATTTTTACGATTATATGCTGACTTTTTTTGCCTATCTGGACCTATGTCACGCATGTTCTTTTTATTGCATTTGCACTAACAGTATCCTATTTGAGATATATGAACACTTCGTGTTTTGGCACTGTGTTCAAACACCTTTCTCTGGAACTGGCATAGGTTAATACATAGCAAGCATATATACCCCTATAAACTAATGACCACTATAAACTGGGACACTGGACCTGGCAATTGTTGATACATAAAAAGCATATATTACCCCTATAAACTAATGATCACTTTAAACTGGGTTTGTTATATATTTCATTATAATACACACCTACATTTATTCTCACAAAAAAGTAATAAAATCAGAAATGCAACAGTTACAGATTATGGCAACACAAGGTACCCATACCAAACACACGAGGAGTAATATTTTGGTGTATTTCAATATAATATGCATATATATTGTTATGGCATAAGATAGTACAGGCTCTGTGTTACATTCAAATTTCTCTCGGCATCTTGATTAAGTTTGAATGCATATGTTTCTTTTGGGGTATACTATTCATGAAGCGTTCAAAATTGGAATGAAAATCATTGTATGTTTCTTGTAGCTTCACATAATTTATTTGTCATTTTAAATATTTCAGGTAGCCAGTCGTCACGTGTTCGTTGCAATGTCAATCATTTATGTAATATTTGGTGTAGTGGCGAAGTTTACTGCGGTGTTCATGACTATTCCTGATCCTGTTATAGGAGGAATAATTCTCACTGTACTTGGCGTCTTTGTTGGTGTAAACCTAGCCAATTTGAAGGTAACACTTAACCCTTTGCTGGATGATAACCGCTTGTGTATTCCCAATTTATCATATAATCTAATAACGTTCTGACAAAGAGTTTAACCCTTTACCCCATAGAGACGTCTTTTAAAAATTTTGCAAACAGAGCAGACCCTGATCAAGCAGCTCTTGTAAGAGCTTCCTGACCAGGGTCGACTGAATTTGCTGATGAAAATATGATTATATATCATCTTCTGACAATTACTTTCTTTGCTCTGTTCAGCTTACCTGAGCTGAAGGCTCAAGTGAGGTATTAGTATGCCAATAGTCTGTCGTCCCTCCATCCATCCGTCGTCGTCGTCCGTTCACACTTCCATCTGATGAATGTTTCAGAACAAACGAGCGTCGTATTTACCTAAACCAGTTAACACAAACAAAAAGTGCCTCAGAAATATCTTATTGTAATTATTTCAATACATATGTCTTGCATTTATGAAACTTTAATGCCACTGGAGATAATATTTTCTTTTCATTCTTGGAATATTTGAAATGAATCCACATACTGATTTTTTTCATTTTATTTTAAGTTTTACGTCCCAGTCAACAGCTATGGTCATGTTGAGATGATCAGTTCATCTAACCATACTTTTTCCACGGCAAGTTTGACTAAGCAGTAAGTCAGTTCCTCTTGTACATACTTTCACATATAAATGACAACAACCCTTCTTGAATAAGCGGAAGGAGGAGAAGGACAATAGAAATTTAATATTTCATTATTCTGCAGTCAGACTCACCGTACTGGTTCTGATATATTAATATGAAACGGAGATTTTCTTTCCTCTTGAAAAGTTATATGTATTATAAAATTGGGCGTTATACTTAATGATTTTTCAACAAATGCCACATAATATATGGGCCTCGACGCGAGAAAATCTGTCTTTGGGGGTTTGCGAACAACAAAGGCGCAGACCAGCCTGCGCATCCGCGCAGTCTGATTAGCGCCTTTGTTATTCGCTTTTTAGAAAATATTATATCCAATCTTGCTTCAAGCAAAATTTCAATTTTCTAGTGAATCGCTGTAGTTGAGGAGACTGGTTTGAGCCCCACTTTGACGGAAACCCCAAAGACAGGTTTTCTCGCGGCGAGGCCCATATATAAGTATAGGTAGCAAATACATATGAACATATATGAATAAGTATACATTTAAGAAAATTGGTATACATGAGTAGGGTGTGTATGAAAAATCCAAGCTGCAAGCATGTATCAATTCCATAGCCAATATACCCCATCCCACCCCTACCTCCCTGGGATTATAAACTATATCTGAAACAAACTGAAATTGTATCAGATCTTCTAAAAAGACACATCTACTCCATGTGTATAATATACTCTTCAATAAGTTTTTTTGACTGCAATGATGTTAAGCATTTGTTAATCAATAACGCATTGTTTGAAACACACATTTATATGTTATGTCCCACATATTACTTGAATCCAATATTAAAACTCTTGATGAAAGTGATTGTTAAACACATTCTGTAACATATAAGTGTTTTTATCTCAGGATTAAAGGTGGGTGGGTGAATTTACGTATTTCCTATCATCTGGCTATGGTTTTGATGATGTATTTTGTATCTACTTTCTAAGCTTTTCCACATACGTGAAATTCATTCTACAATGATAATGCCTGACATTGCTTAGTTCTTGTGATATCTAACTTATTAATGCTAAATATCTTTTACCATAAATTGCGTTGTAAGCCCCTTATTACATCTCTCTTTCTGAAACCCCTAGTAAACAACAGGGAGCGCAGTAGCTCAGTGGTAGAGTGCTTGACTCGAGACTGAAGGGCCGCGGGTTCGAGCCTCACCGGCGTCACTGCGTTGTGGTCCTTGAGCAAGACACATTTATCCTAGCTTTGTACTTATTCAACCCAGGAAGACCCGTCCCGCATAACTGAAAGATTGTTGAGTGGACGTAAAGAATCAAATCAAAAACCAGCAAGCAACAATTATAAATTCCAATACATGTTTGTGACATGTGCTTGCACTTAAGTTGTTTCTTCTGTATCCATTCTATACTTAGCATTTAAACTAATCTAATTTATCTAGGTGATCGATCTTTCGTCAAGTAGAAATTTATCTATCATTGGAATGGGAATATTTGTTGGTCTTGTGGTTCCAGCTTGGCTAGCAAGCAATCGACTTGCTATCCAAACAGGTACGTAAAAGCGAGTTAGTAAGCAAATCAGTCTAGGGACAAGATGCCCCTGTACTTTAATACAATCACTGCTGAGTAAAATTACATATATCAACACTCTGTCAGATTTGCTTTCTAAATGAACAGACTAGATAAAATCGTAAGCTTGTCGTATCTCCATGCATGTAAAACTTGTGGCCAGTGATTAGCTTTGGATACAAGTTAACTTCTTTTAACAGTAAAGACCCAGATGTAATGCTACATCTGGCGACATTTGATCAGCGTCTGCACTGTTACCCACTGAAGGGCCAGCAAAACACATCTGAAAATGTCGTCTGCTAAAGTTGTTTGCTGTAACATCCCATGTAGATGAAAGATTCAATTGGAACATGAAGGGTCAATAAACTTACCTCTTTTGGTGTATGTGGCTGTTTGTCACATACTTTGCTGTTTTTATACAGTAGGAACTTATTAAAATTAAGTTAGTTTCTGGAACAGTCTAGTTTGGGTTTTGATAGATAAAATGAATTCAACAAAAACATGGCAATGACAAATATATTATGTTTTGCTGTATGCATGGAGCTAACTTATGACAGAGTAATTTCTAAATTCAGATGCTGAACCCAGTTAAACAAACAATTAATCTCAGAGTGTTGATAACACAATTACAGGCGAAATTTATGAACTCGGATCCGAGTTCCCCAAAAGCGCTTGTCTCTAGAGTGAAATGTTCAACATTACATATGCAATTAGAAAGATTCTGGAAAGTCTGAACATTTGTCTCAGCAATCTTAAGTAGCTCTTGGTTTTCACAATGAAATGCCGACGGATAAATATTCAGACACAATGTAAGATTGCTACGCATGTGTTCTTATATAGAATGTTATTATGGATACCTGACATGTACCATTTTTAAATCAGATAGTGGAGTATGAGGGTTGTTTGATTTGTTATGTTTATTGTATATTATCTTAAAAAGGAATCAACTCAAATGGCCAAATTAACTTTACATCTCTTCAAAGTATTCTCTGTGGTTGGAAATACATAACTTCAGGCTGTGAATCCACTTCCGGAATGTGTCATGGTAGGCTAATTTGGGTGTACCTCTGATGCTCTGGCTGAGCCAAGGGCTTGTGTGGAGGCACTTGTATACCGCCAACCAGATGAGAAGTTTTTCAATTTTGAATAAAGGAAAAAGTTGTATGTGACTATATCCGTAGAGTATGGTGGGTATGGGAAAACCGCTACCATTTTGTTTGTTTTTGTTTGTTTTGTTGCTTTACGTCCCAAGTCAACAGCTATGGTCATTGCGGGACGGTCAGTTCAACTAACCACATTCTTTCCTGGGCAGGCTTGAACAAGCGGTTAACCAGTAATTCGTGCACATACTTTCGCTTGTAACTGACAACAACCCTTCTTAAATGAATCAGCGGAAGGGAGGAGAATGACCGTAGGAATCATTTCATAATCAATCTCCACGAAAGTATGGGGCCGGACCGGGATCGAACTTTCGTCTCTGACTTTAAAAATTACCTGACAATTTCAGATATATGTGCTGGGGCTTTATCATGCAATAGAAAAAAACATATTGGAATCCTGTAACTGAACATCGTTTTTGGTAATATACAGTGAGCCACTTTAGTTACGCACCACTTATAAAATGTAAAATTTCTCGGAAAAAAAATGTGATGTTTTTATTTTGAGACTACTAACGTAAAGCGCATTTATATTTACATTAGCCATTGAAATTTCATTGTGATCAGATCAGAAACGAATGAGAAAATGGATATTTAAGTGCACTACCCTCAAAACACCATTTCACATTGCATTATCTCGAATGAAACTCAGATCGCATTGCCCTTTTTTTCAGGGTCGAATTTCTGCTATGCCAGATAGAAGAGCCGATTTATTCTTGGCAATATCTAAGACTGATGTGTGATTGTTAACTTCATAGTTTTTTTTAATGTTTTACTATTTTGGTTCCCAGCTGACCAAGGTTTGAAAAAAGTTGGTTTTAGTACCTTTTTTTAAGTTAGTTAAAATTTCGTATGATTCTGAGTAAACTAGTTATCAAAACACTTCTTTTATGATTTCATTTAAAACAACCATATATCCGCCGTTTATATTCGTAAAAAAAAATAATGGATTTATTGGCGTCATGGTGTTGACGTTAGTGATGACGTCACTACTACCAAGGCTATACGACGTGTCAATGATAAGATGTTTTAGCGTTTTGATACTTCTATGTCCACAAGTGACTCATTACAAAATAATTTGCGAAGAAAACCCAGTTTGATTATTGTAACTGACGTGTATATGACGTTAAAACGAGCATTTCTTCAAAAAGTAACGGTGTTACTAAATTCAACTACCAAAAAAAGGGGTTTTACTTGAATTAATAAACTGTTTTTGGTGTTTTTCCGTCACAACGATCACCATGAATTATGCCTAGCACAAAACAAAAATAGAAAATATAGACGTTCCGCTTGCAAGTGCATTTTTCAAAATTTGTCAAAATTGCCTTTGAGTAGCAGAATGATTCGCATGAGTGATTCCAATAATTTTTTTTCGATGTTATCAAACAGATAAAATGTCAATAAATAAATTATCATAGAGAATGTTCGATTCCAGCATTTTTGTCAAAAAATGTGGGCCCTGAAAAAGTGGTGCGTAACTAAAGTGGCTCACTGTATTTATAGCTTTTCCAATACCACATTATGGTACTACAGTGACTCTTTTGACTTTGGACACCCAAACTTGTATTGTATCACTGTCACGTGAGAAGAATATAGCATAGGTGACGTTTTCTTTTGGCAACGCTATGTCATCTATTCTAGAATACCATGTAGGCTAACCATAAGTGAGCCGTGACACGTGATTTCCAACAATGTGGCATTTAGACAAGTGTAGACTCTGACAAGCCTGTGCAGCCTCCTTTTAAGCCTAAAAACTCCAAATGATCCTCGGTCAGTAGCTTAACACTCATAGAATATTCAAGGGACTAGCAAAGGCATTGATCAGACTGCGCATATACGCAGGCTGGTCTGAGCCTTTGCTGGTCGCACAAACCGCATTGTTAGAAATCTCATGTCACGACTTATATCGTATTTCCTATTTTCCTAACTGGCTAGAAATAGTGAACTCATGCGTCATCGCCAGTAACAAAGTTTGAAATTGCCTTTGGTTGAACTTTAGAAACTATACTTAAGGGATTAAGTAACGCTACAGACGAAAATATAATTTTGCGTGTTTAAATGACGATTTGGTGAAATCTCTTTTGAAAATTTCTTATTGAGTATTTATAGCATGTGATGAATACCAAAACGTCATTTTAACGCTACATTTTACGCTACAAGATGAAAACATATGAAAACGTAAGATGTGACATTAACGTCAGAATAAAGATGAAGAAACCGTGGTTATTTGGCGTCGACTTGACAATGTGCAAATTGAACACACGTCCAATCATATTCGTAATGCAGTCAAATATTGCGTCAAAACACGCTTGTTGAATTTGAATGGCAAGATACACAATGGTAGTGAATAAACGATAAACGTCACTTAGAGCCGTCAGGTTTGGGTCGCTGGTGAATATACGGCATAAGATAAACCTAGAGACATCAGAACATGTTTCTTGGGAAAAACTGACTTTTCAGATACCGTAGAAATGCGCTGGTAAGGTGTATATAATGACGCTAGCCAAACAAAACATGGCATAATGCAAGAGAAAACATCTGATTGCATGCTGAGAGTGAACACCAAACTTGTTAACTGTAACCTTTACTTTGTCACTGGACCATGTTATCATTAGAAAAACACATAAACATTATGGAAACCATTAAAACATAGGATATTGAATTTTGACGTCAGAATTTAGGCTTTTCAACGTCTGAAGATCTCAAGTCATAATTCTTAAACAAAACGTCCTTTTAATGAATAAATCTCAAGCCGAAAAGAAATTTTACGCGTTTCAAGCAGTATTCAGAGTTGACGTTAATGGCATTAAGCCGTTTCAGATTCCTACAGAAACGTCGCCATTTGATAAGTTCCTTGATCCGTATTCTATGCCAAGACTTTATCAAACAATAAACTGATGGTTGATTCAAACTTTGCTTTTATTGACCCTGTTTCAGCAGCTTAATGCGGAGGTCAAGCAGGTTACGCGCATACCAAAATGATTACGTAATCGATAATTACGTTGAACCTGCTGTAATTTGACCGACACATACTACTCCTATGGATAAATATCATTTGCACCAAAACTTTCATCATATTGTATGCTTACAATAACTTGAAGTGTTTGTTGCGTTTCTTTATTCCTTAAGTATATTTAGAAAAATACTTGGCCGTTTGTACGCGTACCATTTTTATTAATCTATCAATTGATGAGATATCCATCTGGCAGAAATCTTTCTTACTTTCAAAAATACATGTCAGAATATAATGTACTCTCGATAGTGAAATGCCAATAGCTTGACAATGTCACAAACAGTGTATCTGCCATCGCTTACATTGTATTTCCTAACTATTGAGACATTCTTCTTGATTGTTGCAGTTACATGTCGTCCTGATTTTGCAGGATCTTTCACAGACTCTGTGCCAATATGAAATATCTTTCTCCATCTACGAACTGTCTCATCACATACGTTATGGGTCCCATAAACTTACCCAAATTCATTAAAACACTGTTCTTAGACTATCCAATGACCGAGCTTTGTGAGAACTTTTATGTATGCTCTTTAATATTTATTAAATATTCTCAACATTGTTTCCAACCATTTTTACAACTAATTATTCTATTACCCCTGCATCCAATTTAGGCTACCTTGTACCCAAAGAACAATTTTTCATGGGTGCCATATTGTTTATTGGGACCCCCTGGATACGAAACAATTTTGTCCTCAGGAAAAGTTTGGTATTGGCTATGTGAAAATGCATGGTTTCCATTGCAACCCCTTATATGATTCTCGAAAATATGGGTAGGCCTACAAATCAATCCTATCTAGGGTTCTACTTATCCTAGAGCACTAAACTTGGTGTTGAATTAATGCTTAGATACATGCCTTTTTCTGTTGTCAAATATGCAAATCGTCTAATTTGCATATCCTTGAATATTGATGAAAATCTTAGAATTGAGATAACATTAGACATTAATAAACAGATTTCAGCCCCAAACCATCATCAAACCAGCATTGTTGCAAGTTTTTTTTATATCATCTGTGATACAACTTCATAAGTCCTTTCATCAGGTGGTCCAATATGAAAAGTATCCCATTTGAATAATCATGAATTTTAATGAAGTCTGAAAAATGAGGGAAAACCATGGATTAACTTGTATACTAGGGGGTAATCAGACCTACATTGAACACATAGGATATTTTAATATGGATGTAAGTTTGTTCAAAGGACCATTTTAATGCCAAAACAACATTGTCCTAAAATATAAATGCGTGTTGGTTACATGAAATTTCTTGGTCTCCATGGCAACCCAATATGCGAGTTTAAAGAATGAGGGTGTACGTACAAAAATACTTATATCTCGGCAGCAATTTATCTCAGAAAATAAACTTGGTACCAAATTAATTCTTGGTTATAACAGTTGTATTTGGTGGTGTACCACTGAATTAAAGGTTTACCATTGTAAACGAAATCGTAAATGGGTGTACCATTGAATTAAAGGTCTATCATTGTAAACATGATCTGATCTGTATCAATAACATTTCTGTGTTGGCGTTGTTATTTTTAATTTCAACGTAAATTACAATAAAAATAAATTTGGTTCTTTTTGATAACTTCCCTTGACTGCGTTTATCTTTCAGGTAATGCTGATGCCGATAGTTTCTTAAAAGTTTTATTGGGAAATCCAAATTTCATAGGCAGTGTGGTGGCTTGTTTTCTTGACAATACAGTACCAGGTAGGTCTTTATATTTTATTATGGTTTACTGTTTTACCAAATACTCTTATCTCCCAAAGTTCAGCCAAACAAAAAATCATTAGATTCTCAGACACATATTTAAGAAAATAACAGATGAGGGAGGCATTTTGTTTTATCTTATTTCTTATTTCCTCCAAAAGCAGACAAGGCAATTTTTTTTCTTTGAAACACTCAGAATGCCTTCCATATTATATAGTACTTTGTTCTGAACCTTTGATTACCCTTACTTCATTACTGTATCCATAATCTACGCAGAGTAGACCAAAAGCTGCTACAGCTTCTGGCATACAAGAATTCACAAAAATTCTGTCAAATATATCTGCCTTTGACCTCCCCATGTTGCACTAACGAGGCAGTGATAAAATTTAGAAGGAAAATCACACTTATTGGAATTGATCCGCTTTTTATTGATTAATAAGGCTCGCTGAGGGTACATGAGCTATTAGACTTTCCAATAATGCTCCATGGCAGGTATAGCTAATTTCATACCGAGTTTTCACCACACATTCTGATTAGCTCCAAGCCCTCCCAAATAAAAAAAAGATATCTGGCCGATCAAAAAAATTCCCAGAAATGTGACGTATATTTAGATAAACATTGCAGATACCCAATGTCGACAAGTGAAAACGTGCGAATTTATGTGGCCTTCAGTTATATTAGGAATTTCTATCGCTAGATTGACTTGACAGCTCAATGCCACTTAACCAATAATGTTTTTGACGAGATTTTGAGTCATTGTTCAAATGGTGAAATGTTTACAATAACACCAAAACTGTCAGTGACACTGGTTATGTGACCTTCAGAATGTAAATAACCACAGACTGTTGTTTGAAAAACATAAAATTGGTTTATGAGGTAACAGTAAACATACAAAGCGGCGCTAAACGGCCCCTTACAACTAGTCCTCACTTCATATGAAACCAGTTCGCTACAAAACAGATTTTCTTTTGGTATTATGATACTGACCTCGAGCACATGGCTGCTCAGTCTTGTGGTAATAGAAGAAATTTTGATTGGCTGAGGTAGTCATGTGATATAAGTACATGTGACTTGAGTCCCCAAGGAAATCCGGAAATGAACAGAAGGCCTAGTAAATCAGCAATATTGTGGCCCCTGTTGAAGTTTGGACCAATACTAGGGCAATACCGGACAAGAAATCAATCAATGTTTTTAAAATAAGCCCTCAACCCGCGATGATATGACGCTTGTAAACCACATAAAAATCAATACAAAGCGCCCATGTGATTTTTAGCCAATCAGGTGAATGTATTTTGCGGAACAAAAATTGACAAAATGAACAAAACAAATTATTCAGTTTTTTTTTCAAATTTGATCTTTTTTTTATATTCTATTCTAGTTTTGGACGGATTATAAAACGTTGATACGCGGACTTTAACAACAATGCGGTGGTGCTTGAGAATCTAATAACTTTATTTTGGCCTCACAAGTGGATTTCACAATCTGTTAAGATGTATAACATTTTACTGATGAAAACAAAATCCTTTTTTTGAGAAATGGTCTGATGCACTATTTTCAAGTATCAGCTACCACACATGTATACATGCTTACTTTTTCAAAACAACCATTTGACTGCACTGGTTTAAATAGTAAGATTGTTATAGTAAGATAAAGTAGCATTTATACTTATTTCACAATCATACTGTTTTATACCTAACTATAGCTTACAGTTTATAACTTCTCCTTTAATTAAAAAACAGCACTACTTTCAATATTGTGAGATACATGTAACTGTAGAGCATTTTTTCAAATATCTGCTAGTGGCAGATGCTTTATCAATTTTACGCCTACCACAAAGGCAAGATCGCAGCGTCTGATCAGAGTATCCACTGTTTAATAACATGAATTACAATTCAACATTCAGTAGAAATATAAAATGATATAAATAACCTGATCAAGTAAAATTGGAATTGAAAAAAGTGAGTATGATCAAGTAATGCCACAAGTACAGACCACATGTCAATCCACATCGCCATAAGGAAAAACCTAGATACTACACACAAGCATGACAATTAAAGTAAAGTATCCACCTCTCTCTTCCTCATCAAGATGATTTAAATAATAGAAAGGAAACATAAACTACATCACAAAACAAGAAGGAAACACAACCCCCTCTCTGTCCCGCGGTTCAATAAGAGCCTGGTAAAAGTAAGGATGAATGCAATGATCAGGAATCGATACACTCAAGTACCATACCTAACCTGAGACACAATATGAGAAAGAGACAAATACCCAAAGAAATAGCACAAACAAGAGAGCCAAGAGGTCAGCGCTTACACAGCAGGTAAATTCAAGGCTGCAGTGAACAGATAAGACTGTATAATAAAGATAAACGTAAAATATTAATAACAAAAAGGATCCATAAAAGAAACACTGTCTTAGAATAGCCAGTAAAAAATTCACTAATAATAACCTGCTGAAGCATACATCAGTTGAATTTCAGATTTTACATAGAAAGGATACAAAGTACAAAAATAGTCAGGAAAAAAAATAAGAAAAAGACGCTTATTTAAGAAGGTACAGGCATTTTGTGAAGAAAAAGCTTTGAGATGCCTATCAGGAGTATTTTGGTATGCTAAATCCAAAAACCAATATTGGCAAGCTGAAAAATGGCGTCTTCACTATCTAATTTGCATATTTCCAAGATGGCCGCCAAATTGAAGATAATCCATAAAAATCTGTAGAGTAACATGTTAAGGATGCCAAACTGGTGCAATTCAATCCAAAAGCATCTTCTCATGATTGGGGATCTTCACTGACATCAATTTATTCATTTAGAATTAAAAATACGGCTAAGAGGTAATCAGGGGAGACAACTTGAGCAAATAATCTTGCTTCCGACTTAGTTAAGGTTTTTTCATGATAGTCCATGCACATTATCTGGCCAGGAATGATTTCATTAAATTGAGAACTTTAAAAAATGCATCACAATGATATCACTATTGTTTGCAGGAAAATATAGCGGTTTAAGCGGTCTTCTGTAAGATTCAGCTAGGGGAGGGGGTTAATGCGATTTTGAAGAAAGTGGGCTGTACCTACAAAATGACTCGTATCTCATCAGCAATTCACCCTACACTATTAAACTTGCTAGCAAATTATAGCTTAGATATAGTACTTTCATCTGATGGAATGGTCTGATATGCAGATTAGATATCTAATTTGCATATTCATCAATACTGATGAAAATTTCAGAAAATAAGGGAAAATTATACAAAAAAAGCAAATATAAACTGAAATCTGCCCCCAAACTGTCCTTGTTATATGTTATCAAATCATCAGTGATACAATTTGACAAGTCCTTTAATCCAATAGTCATATAACAAAATTATATCATTTGCATATTCATGAGTATTTATGAAAGTAAAAATAGAAGTAAATTCATGGAATAACTATTCCCCCCCTCCCACACACACATCTCGGGAGGGGGGAGGGGGCTTATTCGACTTACCTTGCACCAAGGACAATTATTCATTGATGCGAAATTGTTCAATGGGACCGGTAGATACCAAAAATTCTTATTGTCTCCGAAAAAAAGCCTATTTGGATTACATAAAATTGCATGGTGTCCATGGCAACCCATCGGGCACTGTAGTTGGGTCATTTGCAAGCAGACCCAAGATTAGCACTTGCGTGCTGCATATACTTTCAAAGATTTTTTCTCTCTTCCACTAAATCACGGAAAACAAGCTGTCAGTTACTGGCGAAACAAAATGGTCGCTAAATAGCAAAGGAAATCTGGCTAGAACAATTTACCCTTTCCCCATAATGTGAAAATACACAATATGATTCTAAAGAAAGTGGGTGTACCTACAAAATGATTCGTATCTAAGCAGCAACTCATTCTAGAATACCGAACCTGGTACCGAATTGAAGCCCAGACATAGTTTTTTATTCAATGTGCTGATATGCTAATTTTGCTTTTGCATATTCATGAGTATTAATAAAAAAATAAAAATAAAAGAAAATTCGTAGAAAAAATAAGTGGGTGTACCTATACACATAACCCATATGTCTTTTGCTAGTTATCATAAATTATCAAATTGGATTCCAAATCAAAGCCTAGACAAAATACTTTTATCCAATGGTACGAAATGCAAATAATCGAATTTGAATAGTCATGAATATTTATGAAAACATGAGAAATAAGAGAAAATGGTAGAAAAAAATAGGAGGGTGTGTACAATATTACCTAAATGTAAGCGGCTAACTTTTCCAGACTACCAAACTTGTTACCAAATTAAAGTTGAGACATTACACTTTAACCCAATAGTATGATATACAAATGATCTAATCGCATTTTCATGAATAATAATGAAAACATTAGAAATAAGAGAAAAAATGTTAGAAAATTTAAGGGGTGTACGTACAGCATAACCCATATGTCAGCTGCTAACTATTCTAAACTTCCAAAAATGGTACCAAATGAAAGGTGAGTCATTGTACTTTAGCACAATAGTCTGATATTCAAATCTTATTTACATATTTGGGAATATGTATGAAAAAACATTAAACAAAGAAAGAAAAATTGCAGAAAAATTAAAATGGGTATATCTACAAAATTACCTATATCTCATCTGCTGATTGTCATAGACTAACAAGCTTGGTAGCAAATAAATGCTAAGACATATTACCTTTTATGCCATGATCGGATATGCAAATCATTTTATGATTATATTCTTGAGTGTTAATTTAAATGTTAGAAAGGAGAGAAAAATGGTAATAAAATTAAGGGGGTGTACCTTAAAAACTACTCATATCGTAGCTGCTAATATTCCTAGACTACCACACTTGGTACCAACTAAGCTAAGACATTTTACTTCACTCAATAGCCATTATGTGAAATTATCCATTTTTTGATTTATTAATATTAATTTAAACATTAGCAAGGAGAGAGAAAACGTAGAAAAATTAGTGGGGGTCTACTTCTAAAATTACTCCTATCTCATCTTTACATTGTTCTAGACAATTAATCTTAGTATCAAATTAAGGCTGAGACATAGTATTTTATTCCAATGGTCAGATTTACAATCAATTAACAAACAAATTCATGAATATTGATGAAAACTATAGAAAACTAAAGAAAAGTTGAAAACGAATCAATAAGGTTGTATCTTCAAAAAATACTCATTAATAAACAAATTAAATAATTTGCATATCAAACAACACTATAATAGAACTTTTTCTGGACTTTAATTTGGGAACAAGTTTAAAAAGTGAGTATAGAATCTAGGATATTTTGATTTGATTCTTTACGTCCCATCAACAATCTTTCAGTTATATAGGGACGGGACTTCCTGGGTTGAACCAGTACTAAGCTAGGATTAATGTGTCTTACACAGTGACGCCGGTGAGGCACAAACCGCGGCCCTTCGGTCTCGAGTCAAGCACCCTACCACTGAGCCACTGCGCTCCCTAGGAATCTAGGATAAGTAGCAGCTGAGATATGAGTAATTTTGCATATACATTTTATTAATTGTTCTCTTATTTATTCTTATTTCTAATATTTAATTAATATTCATAAATACAATTTATAGAGAATTTGCATATTGGTCCATTAAGTAAACATGATATGTATTAGCATTAAATTGGTACCAAGGCTTGTAGTATAGGATAGTAAGCAGCTGAGATGTGGATAAATTTGCATGTACATCCCCCTTAATTTCACAATTTTTCTCTTATTTCTAATATTTTCATTAATATTCACGAATATGCAAATTTGATAATTTGTATATCTGAACATTGGATGAAAGTCCTAAGTCTTAACATTCAGTTGGTACCAAGTTTAAAAGTTTCGGATGAGTTGCTACTGAGATATGAGTACTTTTGTAGGGACATCCCGATTATAAAGAAGCGCATTATGCGTTGCCATGGAAACCATGCGATTTAACATTGCTCAAATAGGTTTATTCTTTAAGGCAATAGTTTTCCCCATTTAGGTGGTCTCCCAAAACAATTTGACACACATTTAAAGTTTTCCTGATCGTGCAAGGTTGGACTAATTAGACCCTTTGGGTACTAAGGAATGAGCATGCTGTTACTTTTTATCGATAAAAATGTACCATATATTTGGGCATGGACATTATGGCATATTTATTTTAAAACAAAACAACTTGTTGATTATCAAAGTTTCTTTCTAATATATTACTTGAAAAGCTGGTAAACAGTCCAAAATCGTGCTATGAATAAAACTAGCATTTAAAAAGCAGGATACTGAATAAGGCAAGTTTATAAATTGCGTTGATAGACTAAATGCACTTTTATTACCATGAATATGGTAATATCCTGGAATATTTATGTAAATTGCCGCCAAAACCATGTACTCTAATGGTAAAACGATCTTAGGACATAAAACAAATTATTTTGGATACAAAAATATTGTAGAAAAATAAAATATTTCAGTTATATGTCAAATTCCATGATTTTTGGCGGCCATTTTGAAAATATGCAAATTAGGCCATTAAGACGTCATTTCTCAGCTTGCCAACATTGGTTTTCGGATTCAGCATACCAAATTACCCCTAATCAAGGTGTCAAACCCTTTTCTTCACAAAATGCCTGTACTTGTTAACTTTTCGGATTTTTTTTCCTGACTAAAAGCGCGTAGCTCCATCGCCTTGGTCGTACCAAATGTAGCGGATGAATAACTCGGCGATTGTGCTACGATGATCATGATGCCTCCGTGACATGACTATGCTCATGAAGATCTTACTACCATGTGACTACGGTTCCGTTGCGCTTTGAGTCCACGGCTATGTCACTACATAAATTTTGAGCAGGTCAAAACAATCACCATGAGGTGGCGATCATGAAGACCCCAATACACTTCTACTACGACCTTGGCGCTTTACTGCGCTTCTTCTACGCTTTTGCCGTTTCTGCTATAATTCTTGTCATTTTGACCAAAATTTCGAATTGTAGCGGAATCACCGTCCAGTGGAAAGGGGGTTTCAGACAAGTCGTTAACAATTTAGAAAGTTATGTTGTCGTACAAGAACAAGAATTGGAAATAAACCTAGTTGTATGGTTTTTATCAGGTTTAGGTAACCAGTATAACATAGGAATCCTGTCTTGATTTTCTTTAGCTTTGACACCAAATTTTAGGGGTGTGTGACAACCATTCCCATCAACAACAGCCTTCTCGTTCAAGGAAGTGTGCAGTTTATATTCATTAGTGCCAATGAGTTCACGTCTTTCAGTATCACCATAATACAATCGTCAAACAACTACAACATTGGTTTTATTTGCTGGATCCAAAACATACTTTGTATGAAAATCATGGATACCGCGCTTAAGGTGAGGAAAAGAAGACTAAGGTTTCGGGGGTAAAATATTTGTATTTCGAGAATATATGAAATATGAGTATCAATAGCTTTTAAAAATGTTAATATTCTTTTCCTTCAAGGCACCAGGTTTAACATTTTTATATTTACACCAACAATTACTGAAGACACTCAGCTAGTATCTAAACTACTTTAAACTAATTGTTATTGCAAATTTAGTAGGATTGTAGCGTACACTATAGTATAGATATTATCGTCTTGTCTTTTGGGATCGTGGATTTTATTGTGGAACTTTGAAACCATTAGAGAATCTCTGATGAGGCCTAAATATCCTAAACTAGCTCCGAAAATTTGCCCACACTACACTTTAGTTCTTTGATGTAGTCTTTGCTTCGAAAGGATAACCTTTTAAAGAACATATTTGCTATTTTCAGCAAAATCTCACTTTAGATTATTTGTTTTATGGGAACCCGATATGCAATGAATGATCAGCTGACAAATGTCTGCACTTTGATTGGCGTCAATGTCATTATCTGTTTAATTAATTTAATTTCGCTAAAATAGCAAAACTAAATTATCAAGACTCAAGTTGATCTTTGAAATGTTCAACTCATCTGCAACTAATAGAGTTTTCCGAAAAGTTTACTACAGTAAAGTCAGTGTGGAACCACAGTGTATATATTAAGGTGTACAGGGTGTGATTTTCAAATAATGATATTTTTCTCTAGGATCGTGTTTATCGTATTAAGCACCGTAGACAACTGATGAAATGCCAAATTCTGCTTTCCAAACCAGTTATAGAGAGGTATAAATGGTACCTGATTGAAAAACAAACAAAAATAAAACCAAACCCTGAGGTTATAAAACTTTTTGCATGCTCAACTGAACAGAGCATGAAGTTTATCATGCTCACAAATGATAAAATGCCAACAATAGTCCACATTTTTACATTTGTTAGCATGATAAATACAACTCCTGATTGCTGAAAGCAAGAAACTTTTGTTGTTTTTTTTAGTCTTTATGAGCAGTTGAAATTTCATGCTCAGTTGAGTCGAGCATGATAAGAGTTTTATAACCTCGAAGCCAAGTCTTTCATGGGGTGTTTACTATTCTTCAGGAACTGCTAAGGAGAGGGGTATTGCTGCTTGGATGGAGGATAAAGATAAAGACACCCTCGATGATGCTGGGGCAGATTACGCGGAAGGTTCTGAAGTTTATGATCCATTGTTGCCAAAGAAAGCCATGTCCTGGAAAATTATGAAATATCTTCCTATTTTCCCCTATAAGGGAGACCAAACAGAGCCAACGCTCCAGTTAGACAGAAAACCACCATGTGTTGACTTAACTGACTGGACAGTGCGCAGAAATTCAGTCTGAAAACAGTGAATTGGTACAAGCTTTTATCCTATAGTGTTGTTACAAACATTGTATTTTCAAACAGTGGATGCTTGAATCCTTTCCTTCATGGATATTCATGCTGAGTGCAACTCATTATGAATAAGTATGTAAATAAACTTTCTATTTGTACATAGAATAAAGAACTTACTTGTCAGGTCCACTGGTGTAGGATCATCTTTATTATTTCCATAAGCAAATAGAGTAGACCCTGATCAGGCAGCTCTTATAAGAGCTGCCTGCTCTGGGTCTGCTCTGTTTGCAAACAAGTTAAAAGGCGTCTCTATGAGGTAAAAGGTTAAATCACCAAGAAGAAAGAAGGGGATCCATCGCTTGCATATATGAACATAATGAAACTATTATATTTATATTCGGATCAGAACTAAGAGGCATAATATCTGAGTGCATAATTATCGCAATTGCAGTTACATGTATCCTGTCTATGATCGCGGACTGACCAGTTATGTCATCCTGCTGACTCTTTGTAAGAGAACTGTAAAACTGTAATATTTACATTTTCAAAGCAAGCCTTTAATGAATCTTTATTTTTTTTTTTGCAACCGTTCTTAGCCTCATGAAATACATAAATATAATTGTCAGCTGCCAAGCTCACTTGCATGTGCAATACGCTTCGAACATCGAATCCATTCGCCATACGTGTGACACTGATGTTGTGATTGACAGTGAGCCACACCTGAGTGGAACGTGCAAACTAGCCATTTGTTTGTTCAATTGGTTGTCCGTATTCACATTGGCTGTTCCTCTCTTCTGTTTTACACTTCAACAAAACCGTTAATATAAATAGTAAATATTAAATGCAAAAATGTTTTTTCCAAATGATAAATAATTTCTATATATAAGATATTTATAATAGAATGTAAATATAAGCAATAACTTCTATTTTTGGTCTGTTCATGGACTCGTGATTACTTCGGGTCTCTTGCAAAGTTAACGTGAAGCCCTTCAGGTTTTACTTATTCTGCAAGGGACCTGAAGAATTCATGATTCCATAAACAATTCAAAAATCAAATTTTATTCTTAAATGACTGAAAACACTGTTTGATTCATAGACATATGCATATTGCTTGTGAGCGTATTGTTTGTGTGTTTTATTCCTTACTTTCTTTTGTAATTATGTTTCATTTGAGAAACTTTCTGAATGACTTAATAAACTTATAAAATTGTATATAAGTAGGATACTTTCAATACAAATTTCAAGCTCACGTGTAGTAAAACATGATATGACTTTGCATCGTTTGATAAGAACAAAAAGACAAGAGGAACATAGTGGCCCTGAATCGCTCACCTGTACTATGTACACCAGACGTGTTCAGTCGAAGGTAATGATTTAAACCATTTGGTGGAGGACAATCAAGGTGGTCTCTTCTGTAGTATAGTCTTTGAGCGCATTAAAAAACCCTACCCCCTTCTCCCACCACACATAAACATTTTCTACATATCAAATATTTAGGCTCTAGCCCTAGTGGTTTCAGACAAGAAGATTTTTTCATGTTTTCCCTAGATGGGCCTCTGTGAAACATGTGCCCCCGGGCAGGCCTTATTATTATGCACAATATCAAGGCTCTGAGCTTTGTGGTTTCAGAGTAGCATTTTTTTCTTGTCTTCCCTATATAATCCTATATAAAACATGTGACCCCCAGGCGGGACCATTTTTGACCTCAGGGGCATTATTTGAATAATCTTGGTAGAAGTCTACTTGGTGATGCTAAATATCAAATATCAAGGCTCTTTGCTTTGTGGTTTCAGACAAGAAGATTTTTTCACATTTTTCCTTTGTAAGCCTATGTAAAACATGTGACCTCCTGAGCGGGGCAATTTCTATCCTCTGGTCTATAATTCGAACAATTTTGGTAGAGGTCTAGGAGGTAATGCTAAACACCAAATATCAATAGTCTGGGCCTTCTGGTTTCAGACAAGAATATTCTTCACTTTTTCCCTATATAAGCCTATGTAAAACATGTGACCGCAAGGGCGAGCCATTATTTACCCCAGGGACATTGTTTGTTTAAACTTGGTAGAGGTCTACTAGGTTTCGCTACATACCAAATATCAAGGCTCTATGCTTTGTGGTTTCAGACAAGAAGAGTTTTCACATTTCCTTTAATAAGCAAATGTAAAACAATTGACACCGGGAGCAGGGCCATTTTTGGCCCTAGGGCTATAATTTGAACATTCATGGTAGAAGTCCACTAGGTGATGCTACATACCAAATATCACGGCTCTATGCCTTGTGGTTTTAGACAGGAAGGTTTTTTCTTGGTTTTTCTTATAGGCCTATGTACAACATGTGAACCCCAGGCCGGGGCCATTGAGCACAGGGGTATAATTTGAATAAACTTGGTAGAGGTCTACTAGGTGATGCTACATACAAATTATCAAGGCTCTAGGCCTTGTGGTTTCAGATAGGAAAATTTATTCACATTTTCCCTATATAAGCCTATGCAAAACATTTGACCTCAGGGCTGGGCCATTTCTGGCCCCAGGGGTATAATTTGAGCAAACTTAGTAGAGATCCACTAGGTGATGCTACAGACCAAATATCAATGCTCTAGGCTTTGTGGTTTTAGACGAGAAGATTTTTACATATTTTCCCTATATAAGCCTATGTAAAACATGTGACCCCCGGGGCCAGGCAATTTTTTGCCCCACTAATATAATTTGAACAAACTTTATTGAGGTCTACTAGGTGATGCTAAATACCAAATGTCAAAAGTCTAGGCTTTCTGGTTTCAGACAAGAAGATTTTTTAAGTTTTCATCTCATTAATATATTTTAGCCTCTCTGACCTAGATATGCAACAGACCAAAACGTTTGAATAATTTTGGCAGAGGGCCACACAAGGATCATTTGTGTGAAATTATTTCAAAATTGGGCCAGGGATTTAGGAGGAGTTGTTGTTTATGTCAATTGTTAACGGACGACCGATGACGCACAAAAGCACACTTTGTCACTTTGTGACAGGTGAGCTAAAAATAGACAAATGAGGGTCTATCATTGATTAGTTACATTCCAGTTTTGTTGTTGTGTTTGGGATTAATATCGGCTGCAAAGTATTTCAACTGGTCATTTATCATATTTTACTGTTCTTCAGCAGTCTGCACTATACCCGCACTGAAAATATGAATGCTTTCATAAGTTACTGACAATTGTACTACCCTTGGGTCTGCACTATACTCGCTGTGTGAGTCTGTCCGTCCTTTTATCCATCTTTTAGCAGTTTGTGAAAATTCTCATAACTATTGAACCACATGGTATATTTTAATTACAATTTGCATACATAATCAAGTTAACATTCTCTAACCACTGGCATGCAAAACCACCTTTTCGATAAAGGAGGGATAGCTGAGCATCAGTCCAGCCTGTTTAGGTCAATTTGTGATATTGCTTATACCTGTTGAACCACATTGGATATTTGGATCAAATTTGCATGCTTATTGATTTTAACATTGGCCTCAGCTAAAATGTACATTCCAAATGATGCTTATCTGTAAAGATCAGAAAACGTTTAAAATAACAGTGACTAGACAATTTTACAATGTAAAAGTATAAAAATGTTGATCAAAATATATACATGTACCATGCGTTTGAAGATTTATGAGCATTTTCACTAAAATCCCTCAAGATCAAAATAATGCTCGGCTGGACAATGTAAAAATCATTAAGTATGCAAAATTTGATCCAAATATATTGTGTGTTTCAAGAGTTATGAACATTTTCACTTACTGACCACAACCGGCCGGACTGAAGGCAGCTATGCATGCCAGTGGTTAGACAATATTGACATGCATACGTATGCAAAGTTTGATCAAAATAAATCATGTTGTTCAAGAGTTCAGAACATTTTCATTAACTACTCACTGTTTTCGTTCAATCAGACTTCTAGTTTATGTATAAATAGCTATAAGCTATGTTTACAGTAGAAATGAAAAATACACACAAAAACAATAACAATCAAACCATATTAATACTCGGAGAGATATTTTACCAATCCAACAAGGTAAAACGACAGCTGTTGCAATATCAAACTTATCTGCAAACGGATCCTTCGGAAATTTCGAAGTAAGAGAAGCTTCAAAACTAGAAAACATCAGACTTTATTTAATTGAGTCTGTTCATGAGATAATAGCTCTTAGACACCCAGCACCGGTTTATTAAGTGATATTATACAATTATTGACTTCAATTCGGTAGACATGAGGATTTATCTACCCGAAAAAGTGATATTCACCACGGTAAAGTCTCTAAATGTGTAATTTAAAATATTTTATCATAAAAATGTTTATTCAAACAAAGAAAAGTGAACAAGCAACAAACAACAACTCAAAACTGTTGTTAAATTCATTAAAGTCTTTAATTTACCTGTTGGTAGGTGAAACAGCAAACCATGTCAATTTCATGCAGCATACTCACCATGCTATTTTAGCTCTTGAGGGTGATATTAGAAAAGTGTCAAAAATATTAACTTCTGGAAACTAGCTATATTAGCTGGTTGTCATCCTATGTACACCTGTAGGCCAGTTAAGACCTAGTTTTCAGGTTGATATTGAGGTTTATAAAGACAAATTGGGCCAATTAGGAGACAGGATTCTCTCCAGTCACATATAGTCAGCCAGTTATAAGTGCTAAAATGTAATGAGATACCTTCTCCCGCAAAAATCAAATCCTAGCACCCCCAACAAAAATAGCAGCTTTGATAAGAGTGAATAATTGGAGTATAATTGAGTTAACCTAAGTTCATTATAGTAAAAGAATGCCAAAGCATGCATAATCAGATAACCTTTTTCATTCTAATGGATTATCCCATATATATTGATACAAGAAAAAAGGAATAGTCCATTCTGTATTTTAAGGGTCACATGTCAACTTACTATAAAATCATGTATTGATGTCCCTGACGATTGTTTTAATCGAAGCAAACAGTGCAGATCCTGATTATAATGCGGCATTTGTTCTTGGTCTTCACACTGTTTGTCAAACTCATGTACTTGTTTACTATAACCAAAAATGAGAAGGTTGAACTCTATGCCTACTAGTGTCGTCTGCTGATAACATTTGCTAACAGTTTTGATCCTGATCAAGTCTGACGTCGGGTCTGATCTGGATCCAAACTTTTTAACACTCTGGTGTTCCAGATATATATTTTTGAAAGAAATAAGCAGACGACAAAAAAGCATATTTAAAAAAAAAAATTCAGAGGGAAGCCTGTATGTCCTAGTCAGTGCAGTATGCTGCATTTTGTCAATAACTGAGGTCTGATTAAAATGATAAATAAGGACTAATTAATTATCTAATTCTACCTAAATTTTATTCTGATATGCAAAAAATGCATTAGGATCATATGATAGAAGAAAGGGCAATTTATCTTTTAAGCCAAACAGAACAGCACTTTAAAAACATGACTATTCCATTTTTTATGGATTTGATACCCCCATGGAGAACCCCTATGAAATAAACTGCTTTAACATATCCCATACCACATTCAATGACTTAAATTATTTGTTTAACCATAAATCTGTCAAAAAAGCTCTTTCACACCCCTGATATATTCACATTTCAAAATATAAGAGGTTAGTCAATTAGGGGGGTCACTTCAGTTCATGACCCAGTTCTCATGGGTTTTCTTTGTGGTCATCTTCACCAGCGAAGGTTTCGTCGTATCTACCTTTCGACAAACCCTTCGCCTCACGACCCTCAAAATTTATTATAAGCGCAGACTAATCGACCAATGAAAACGCCAGGAAGGATTTTTTCGATAATCCCTTCCTGCCAATCAGATTACATGTAGCAGTTTATCGGCATCTTATGTGCACCGCCTTCTAAGTCTCCATAAGTCCAGATAAGCAAAGATTTTGGTCGTAAAATTATTTATTTTTCTTCTGTAATTAAGTTAAAAATTACGTTATGGGTGCTCAAAATAACCATCTTAATGTGACAGTTCTTTTGAGCACATTAAACGTACATTTAAGTTGTTAAATAAGAAAACAGAATGTAAATTAATCGCGCCGTCTTATCTGGAGGCCTGGTGTTTATCGATTTTTTGCACCGCTTTGTGATTGATCATATTAATTGTTGCTATTTTCGGCTTATTAAGTATTCAATCGGAGAATATCAAAGCTGTGAGGCCAAGGGTTAGATTAGACAATCGCAACCCTTGGTAGGACAAGATGCTTTGTGGTTGGATAAAAGCATAAAGGCTCCCCATAGGGGATTTAAATTGTGTAGATGGCTTCAACAATACACAAGGATAATTCAAATCTGGAAATATTCCAGATGGGTCCCTTGAGCCAAATGGAACCATATCAAATATGTTAGAATTCCCATATATTGACTTAGGGTAACCAAGGTTCCAGAAAAATACTACAGTAAAACCAAAAATAATACGTTTTTATGATTTTATATGAAGATAAGTCTATTAAGCTTATTTATGTTTCATCATTCATAGAAAAACATGAATGTCTGAGGCCAAAACTAGGCTACATTAGGACCACTATCAATTATTGTATGATATAAATAACTAGCTATTAATAGAATGTCAGCCAATATATACACACAGCTGCGGCAATGAAAATAGCATACAAGCAGCTTTGATGTCACAAGCTGGGAAAGAGGTATTTGACACAGTTTAGGTTAAGATAAACTGTTCTCTGGCTTGCTGCAGCATCAGACACCAAGTTGGCATGTGCATACAGCGAAGATTCAAATCAGTCTGCGCATCTATACAGTCTGATCAGAGACGTAGTTAACGTTTAACCATTGGCTGTCTATAGAGCGCACATCGAAGACTCATTCGTTTTGCTAGAGTATCTGGCCTTGTTGCTGACTTCAACACTCGCAATAAATTGTTAACAACAAGGCTATCTGTATCACAAACTTCGCAAAACATTTTCAAAATTTTATTGACGTTACTATGATTTGATATCTAAATTCCAAATTGGACCTAAATTTCTTTTGCGCTAAGGACTTTCGGAACTTGAATTCAATGGTGACTTGGCTTAAAAAAAAGAAGATTGTTGGCTCTAATAATTTTTCAGCGCAGTTCATTAAAATAATTTCCCATTATAAAAAGAATTGGCTATAACATTAATGTATTGCAGCAGACTGCATGCTTGGTGGTCTACCCAATCACGGTTGGCAATTTTGCTTTCCTCTTTAATTGCACGCCGGTGGGTCGGACTACAGACTCTATGACGGTTCCGACTTAAAGACTTATCTATTGATGAGGTGGTAGGGGCCTGATGCTTTGGCTGTTGTCAGGCCCACTGGTGTTTACCTGTTGGGTTTCTTTTGCTCCGGTATTCAGTTTTATTTACTGTTGAGTCCTTATCTTTGCTTGATCTTCTTTTTATATCTTGATTTATATGTTCGAGGAGATGATGCATTGATAAAGTAGGGCCGTTCATGCAAACCAAACATCTATGTGTCTTAATGTACATCTGAACTAAGGGTGCGGTTGGTGCACCGTTTAACCGTTTTAAGTCCTACAGTAAAATATTTTTACTGACCGTTCGAAGGCGGTGCTTCTTTTGTGGATCATTTATGTAATTTCTGTCTTGTTTTGTTATGCGTTTATGCGCGTCTGTTTGTTGATGCCTTGTGGTCACCTGATGGTCAGGGCTGGCCTCTTGGCTCTCGTTTGTGATGTCAAATTATGAAGTTGTCACTTTCCCATTGATATCCTGGGTCAGGTGTGGTGCTTGATTGCATCAATTCCTGATCTTTGCCCTCTTTCTTACTTTGTTGGGTAGTAATACAATTTTTAAAAGTATATACATTTAGTAAGCACACAATACATAACTTGAACAGAGTTAAGACTGAAGTTGTTGTCGGTGAGTGAAAGTCGATCAAAACAAGAAACAAAATCGAAAACATCTTGGCAATTGAAATTGACAATGGGGAAGGAAAAAAGAAGGAAGTGAAAAAGCTTTGTAGCAGAGCGAGGTTTCGATCCTCGGACCTCTGGGTTATGGGCCCAGCACGCTTCCACTGCGCCACTCTGCTGTGAAAGCCATAACAAATTCCTCCTTTATGTTCGGAACTGTAGGCCTTTTAAATTAACTATCATTAATAATTAACTTCACCATTACATTCATGGTCTTTCAAATAGTTTAAAAGCTAATGAATTGGCTTAAATTTATAATTATTACTTTAAGTGTTATTGAAAGTTTTACCATTAATTCTATTCTCATTACAAGGGCATTTAAACAATAGCTTAACAAGAATTGACAGGATTTTAATGACCTTTAAGTTGGTATATTAGTTGGGGATTTTGATGGCACTCGCCCGTTTATAGCATGCTATTTTCATGGTATAGCCTTATCACATTAAACTATTTTAAATAAAAAAAAAATAAATGGCATTAAATAATGGTTTTAGCCATTCACTTTAATAGTGTTTTAATGACAAATCAATGCAAATTTAATGACACCTGCTTGCAGTAGTGACAGCGAATTAGAATTGCCACTGATGAAACTGTGTGGATGCGAAGGCAGGTCTATGCCTTTGTTGTTTGCATGCCAACAAAACCAGATTGGTCAATGCACGAGATTTCGGTACCTATCGCATCGACCAGCAGCGAATGCTCAGTCGAGTCTGCGCACACATGCGCAGACTCGCCAGAGGCATCGCTACTCCCCTGCACAAAGTATGGATGTACGGAAAGGCTTAGACTAGCCACTGGTCTGATATCATATTCTTTTTTTATAAATGAAAATTTCATTTTCTAATTAAAATTTCTTTATATTTTCCCTCTTTCCTCTATGATAGCAATAATTGAGATAAGGTGAAAATAAAGAGAAGAGATGAGACTAGCTATATGTAATCAAATATTACAGTAAACTTGACAAACACATCAAGGTCTAGGAGCTAGATTAAGAAAGGCTCAGACTAAAGATATAATCAAGTCATGGTGGCCATTGTATATATTGAGGGGTCGCAGGTTAAAATTTAAAAAAGTATTTTTTCTTAGCAAAAAAGCATGCCGCGATTTGCAGTATTTCATCTGGGTTACTATTTACAAATTTTAAAGTATAGCCGTTCTCTAAGGGTTAAATGAGAGAAATGGTAAGGAGAGAAATGGGCCGCGACGTGAGAAAACCTGTCTACAACAAAGGCGCAGACCAGCCTGCGCATCCGCGCAGTCTGATCAGCGCCTTTGTTATTCGCTTATTGGAAAATATCATATCTAGACTTGCTATGAGCAATATTTCTATTTTCTAGCTTGTCTCTGTAGCTGAACAGGCTGGTTTGAATCTTACTTTGTCGGAAGCCCCGAAGACAGGTTTTCTCACGTCGGGGCCCAAAACCGTCGGCAAACAGCAAAGACCAAGATGAAATTCCGAACAAAAAGCAACATTCAGCAGCTGAAAATATAGTTTGGAGCAGCAGCCCCCATATTTTGAATAATGAACCACCCCAACAAGGTAAAGTATTAAGAGTGGATTGCTCTGCTCGACGTAAATAGGATTAAGTATTATCTGTCCTTATTTAGATGGCTATTGTTTTGACGGCAGATGGTTACTATATCGTGTTTGGACCTACCTATTATCTTTGGTAATCAGAGTAGATTAAGATAGCTTAAGATAATTTTATATCATGGATTACATAATTTTGTTGACAAAACCAACACTTATCCTGTCCAACATCAGTATGTGCCCAGTTGTATATACATTCCTCAAATTTTGAATTATTAAGCGAAACTGTATTATTAAAATGGAACCGGCACAAAAATCACTATTAAAGGTAAATATTTAAAAATATTAAAATGTAATATAGTTACAGTTCATATACAGTGAAACCTGCCTTAAGCGGCCACTCAAAATAGACAAAACAAGGATTTTAATGGTTTATGATACCTTAATGAAGGTCGAAAGGATTGGAGCATTCTGCAATACTTTTGACCTGCATTTTGCAATAATCGGTCTTGAAAACCAATCGTTTGGTCTTTTTTGAGTGACCGCTTAAGACAGGTTTCTCTGTACACTGAAACGAAGTTCTAAGTGGCCACTTTTCAATTTCATTTTTTCTGACTTAGTGCTAATGATAACGAAATGAATTTTTTTTCCAAATGTGTGCATTTCAATGGACTAAAATTAAGTGGTGCTTTGGAAGAGTTAACTATCACTTCACAATTTTTGGGCTCAAAATGCAAATATCAAATCAAGGAAAATCAGGATTTTGAGTGCATTTTTTCGAATTGAAGTACAGGTGATTTTAAACCGTCTAGCCGACTTGAAAAAAAAACACCAAACCCCTGAATTAATGCTTATGAACGATTTTTTATGATTTTTTTTAAAAAAGCACATTTTCCACATTTTCCAATATTTTCAAAATAATCGAATGCACATACAAAAACCATGTATGTGTTTTATTTTATGTATTCATGTCGGACCAAACACAATACAGCTTGATCATCCCATTTTTTTTTATTCTTTTAAGACTGGTGTTCACTTCCGGATTTAAGGTAAAACTTTAAGGTTATGATCCTGTAATTAATTTTCCATAGACCTCAATACAGAGAAAAGATCCTTTTTCTAGCGCTTAGAATCATTCAACCGGTCTTACTCACCATTAGATATAAAAAAACAACATGTAATCTTTCAAATTTTAAAAAGAAACCGATACCTTGCGTTGTTCTCCGTTGACCACAGCTGGTCAAAGGGAGGTAACCATTATTTTCAGTAAGGAAATGGTCATAACTGGGCGACATGCATATCAGTTAAAAAAAAAGCAAACATCTCATTGAATGCTAGAGTTAGGATATTCTGATTGAATAACTCCATGTGCCACCACCACAGGCTGTATTAATTTATTAAAGAAATAGAACTCAACTTACCAGTTTCATTAATTTATCCAATCACATTGGTGTATAGTTGTAACTGTAGCTCAGTCTACAGACCACAGGCCTCCGATTGGTCAGTATTACAGGGACATAATCTTAAAGGTCATTTAAATGGCATATGCCAAATATATATTTTTTCATAAAACAGTGAAGCCTATTCATAATAAATAATCGCTGAAAATTTCAATGCCCTGTCACAGATAATAAAGCGTACAGAGCATTGCAATGTTGATATGCAAATTGCATGGTTAAAGCTAAAACTCTTTGATTAAGCTACTGATAGTGTCTGCCTTCATGTTAACGTAGAAGAAAAACGGAGAGTTTAACTGACACAAAACTTTTGATTCTTTTTCATCTTATATCGCAGCTGTTATTAACAGCTTCAAACTAGTTAAAATATCAATTGATAAAATATCTGAGGAATATTTGATATCACAGTAAAACGTGTGACTTTTTGAAACGAAGGTACCTTTACTCTGACTTCGTCTGTGCAAGATCTACTAGTCATTTTGAAATTGCATAATTTTCAGAGTCTCAAAAAAACCTTGAACTTGTTTGTGGAATTAAAATTTTATAAAAGCGATGTTTACTTTCTGAACAGGCGCAAAAAATGTGTAGGTGGCCACTTATAACTTCGTATCAGTGTGTATCGCTTCACACAGAATGTGACAAGTATCTTTTGATCTCATGAAGATATTATTGCACCTTTGAGTGATATTCCAAAGTTTTACATGAAATACCTCACAATGTGCACATGTAAGATAAGAAAGTTATTGTATGGTTGCACATATGTACGGGAGATGATCCACTCGCTAATTAAAGTTCGTGGATCATCTTTCCGTACATACGCACATGAGATACAATAGTTTACACGTAAACTACTGTAGTGCCAACCAAAAGTGACAGTGACGTATATTTCGTTTACTATTGCTAAGTACAGTACTATCGCGTACGCTTCACCTGAGCTAACTCGAATCGAAAGATCGCTTGTGTAGTAATCCTTTCCCGGATAGGATCAATAAACAAGCGATCTATCGATTATAAGTCCCTGATAACTTTGTATACAAAACATAAAGTCACTGTCACTCTTGGCTGGTAAGACAGTACCAGTTTCGCAACACACCTTCTCTTTAAGGCACCAAAACAATGCAAACACGCTTTTTCCACCAATAATAAAAATGTGCAAGTTATTGTATGGTTTGTGCGTTTGTTCGGGACGATAATCCACGAGCTTTAGCGACAGACCTTACAGACGCAAAGCCACAATAACTTTGCACTCCAGTTGACGCTAAGCATAGAAATATAAAAAATTAGCATTTACATGTATTGAGATTAATTGAGATCCGTTAATCTGATTGGTCAAAAACGGTCATCTGATCGTATTGACATGTAGCTCATTTTTCAATGAACTCATGTTCGTATTCATGAGGGGTGGGGGCATTCACGGCACAACTTCTTTTGTGATACTGTACAATGCTTCTATGAAGAGAAATGGACAGTCGGCAACTGCTTACGAGGGCGTTCAATATGTAATGAAAACAGGTCAGTGAATCCGAAAGTTTTGTAGTTATACTCTTTATAATTACTTTTATTAAAAGGTATGTTTCTTGGCTATATAAATGTAAAATTGCAGTTGTTCAGCTCCTTATTTATTTACACAAGCCACTTTCAAGATAGGGTACTGAGGTACACTGCGATATTAAATGAAACAATAGTATAAAAAGCAGATAACTACATGAACTAGGAATGTTTTCAGTCTGGTTCTTTGTGTGGTTAATATCTATATGTTGGTGATTTATATCTACAAAAATCTTTAATATTGCTTTGAAATAACGAGGCTGCCATTTTGGTTAAAATCCGCCTTGATGCAACATGCTCTGGCATTCAAATGACATAGTCATTTTTGCCTGAGCGATTACATAGCGAAAATGCATACAACATCGTCTATAACATTTTTTCTGGTCGCTATGGTGTTTGTTTGCAAGTAATACAATTGTTTTTGAAATTTCCATATTTAATCTCACTCTTAATTAATAAAGCTGCATAGGCTGTAACTTTTGATTTTCTAATTTTGGAAATAAAGTTTCTATTTTTCAAGAATACAGTAAAAATACTCAAATTCAGGTTAACATTTTACCATTTTCATAAATATTAACACATTATCACTATCAAAACAACAGCATTTATGTTAACAATCAACTGTCTAGAATTATTGGAGGGACGTAAATAATTCCTAATAAGAGAAATACCACCTGTTTTTATAAGATAATTCACTTTTCTATGCAGTTTTCAGCTGTACTGACCATATTTATTGTGAAAACATAACATAATTATATTTTTACAAATTATTTAAAAAGAAAAGAAAAGTTTTCGAAAAACGTTCATAGTTACAGACCCAGTTTCTTTCAAGTACCTATTAATACGCCATTTGAAATAAGAAAATCGTTTATAAGAATGCCATCTCTGACTTACATTGAAAACGATCAGACAAAATGCCGCGTTACGTCGATGTTTGCATTTGTATCCATTCACGTATTTACATGTAAATAATTTGGCTGACCAATTTCAGACGATGCAATTACAGTACTACACACTGTGCAGATAAACTTCCATGCCATGGATGTAAACAAATACAGATACATACAGACTCCCACTGGATTATTGATTTTTTGACGTTATAGGTCATGTTTACACTGTACAATGTGAGGTACTGATTATAAGAAACGAAAAGGGTATACCACTCAGATGAGATACCTCAAGATATTGCTTTCAGTTTAATTGGTCTGCTACCTCATGATGCACTGTGTGTATTGAAACTTCGATACAATAAAAATTGTTCTTTCTGATTAAAAATGTCGATGTTCAAGAATCATGCGCATTTTAGTGTTAAGTACATTGCTTTAAACAACGTCAACGTAAGAGGGGGTAACGCAACAAAACCGTCACACAATAAATCGGCACCGCTCAAAAGTTGGCAGCATTTAGCAGATAAAAGGGAAATGAGTCCGAAAACTATTGATATGTGATTCATGCATGTTAAAAGTTTGTTTTAGAAAATACAGCATGCCTTTCTACCTTTTTCAAAATTTTCTTTACAATTCGGAGGAAAATATATATAGTGTGTATGAGTGACCTTTTTAAAAAGTCTGTAACTTATCAAATTTGGGAAGATAAAAAAAGGTTTATGCACCTTTTCAATAGCCAAACTTTGATGTTTTGTTTGGTATAGCATAGAATCCTAATGCGTGTGTGGATGGAGTCATGAATGGGTTTTCATTACATATTGAACCCCCCTCGTAGACTTTACTTTATACTTACACATATATTTTCAGGTGGAAAAGTAAAGCTTAACCTACATACGACGCTTAAATTAACTGTATTCATGCTGATCAGCTGTCTAATGCCATCTCGTTTTTTAACGTCTCGACGTCTACGTACGCGTCATAGTACACGTCATCGTCTAAATGCGCGAAAGGTTATTAACTGGAAACGTAATTTTAAGGAAAACTTACTTACAAAATAGTTAAGAAAAATAGTAAGGAAAGAAGTTGTAATTATAAGAAATGAAAGTTTTTTTCTGCGTTTCACTGAGGTATAAAATGTCGTTTAAATTACATCTAAGTTTAGCATAAAAACCTTTCATGCAAATTAAATGTAATTTTCCCGACATTTCATACCTCAGTGCAACGGAGAAAAATTAGTTTCAATTCTTAAATGAAAGGTGCAATACTATGTTAAAATGGCTTATCGTTTTCGTGGAGTACTCCGACCTTGGTTACGCTTTTACAGAGAATATGAAGATAATGTCAATTCGTTAATGCAAATGGTCTGATAGCCTAGTGTTTAGTTGACTACTTACAAATCGAGCATACCTGGATCGAAACTTGGAAGGAACCTTTTTTTACATATAATTGTCACATTGCTTTCTGTTTTTAAGTAAATATTGTTCGTATATTTTACGTCATCTTGTGATGAGCTTGACACCTTTCATTTGTATTTAGCTGCTTTTGTATTCATTACTTCCTAAGTTCCCCTCTCTTCCCTTGTCAGCTGATAACATTTGCAAATAGTTTGGACCCAGTTCAGTACCAACAGAACGTATGTTCTGATCTGGATACAGACCATTTGACACCCTGATAGTGTTCCTAAAAGATTTTTTAAAAAAAGTTAATTTGATTAAATGTCAGCAGATGATAACAAAAGTCTCAAAAATATTCAGCGCACAAAGAGTCAATCTGATTAAAACCCGATCTAGCCACAGCTAGATCCGACACCCACCCGTAGACGTTCGTCTTCTGGCGACCTTTGAATTGACCAATCACGTTGCAGCTTCCAAAATTCTGGAATCGAAAAATCGATGTTCGTTCTCCTTCGGTTGTTTTCCATTCGATCTTGAAGATAGGTAAACAATCATGGCGGCGTCTTTAAAATGCCGGTGAGTGACAACACACGTTCGCATTGTTTAGTTCTTCTGCATTTTATCAGGCAGATCAGAATTGAACTCAGAAGATGCGAAAAATATCAAGTAGCTAAACAAGTATAGGCTGGGCTTTACAGAGGAAATCAGACGCTTTACAGCTCGGATTGCAGTAGATCGGGAATAAAACTTGGACAGTCAATGTTGTTTCTTTCGAAGCAACAACTTTCCACTTCTCTTTCAGTCTTTATAATTGTTTACACCCGAAAATTTCTTCAAAGCTGACAGAAAATTTCCCCTGCTCCCCCCATACACTTAGGGTCAGTAAAGAAAAAGAAGCCCCTCCCCCCTCTTTCATCGTGAGAAATAAGCTTGTATTTTTTTCTCAAATGTTTTCCATATGTTCTAACATCTGCAGATATTCAAGCAAACAAAATAACATATTTAGATAAAAAAAAATTGTAAGAATGTAAAAGTTTCAGGGGGTTGAAGTGGGCTTCTCTTTTTCATTACTGACCACAAGTGTCTGTGCCCCCCCCCCCCCTCCCCCACCAAGCAACAACAAACAGCTAACAAAACTAGCAACAACAGCGCCACTAGTCTCAGAAAAAGATTTGGTGATGCTTCCTAATCTAGTAACTGCTGTACTTAACTGATTGAAGCATAATGGGTGATGCTTCCTAATCTAGTAACTGCTGTACTTAACTGATCGAAGAGTAATGGAATTTCTCACGCTTACAATTTGGTCCAGTACATTTCTTTTTTAAGGGTAGTTGGATGGTTTTTTTTCTTTTTTATATTCAATTTTTTATAAAACATTCTTAGCCTTATCAGTGGAAATTCTGATCACTGCATCGGATCTGGCTCTGCACTGTTTGTCAATGTCCCACAAAAAGGACACCAGGTTTTAACTGTTTTTAACAGCGGAAAACAAAACCAAAAAATTGTAAAATTCCTTGTCTTTATCAGTCAAGTAAGAAAAGTTTGTTGGGAATTTCATCAAAAGATGATCACGACAAGTGAAGTATACACACCAGCGGACATAGTAAGCGTAGATCGGGTTTTAATCAGATTGACAAAGAGTTAATCACATATAGGCTTATTGAAATTATTCACGGTGCTGAAATTGTTACATAAACACATGCCACATTCAATTAAATGTATTCAGTTGTGCACAAAATCAAGAATAAAGACAAAGAAAAAATCAAGAATAAAGACAAAGAAACTAGCATGTCGATAAAAAATGGACAAAAAATACTAAATGCTACTGGACTCGAACCCACATCTTTTGAGTGCTAAAACACTCGACTATCCACTAGGCTATCGGGGAATTGTGATTAATTTCATTCAGACTAGCAATTGTACAACAATCTAATGCGCACTTTTTGCGAAGATTCACGAAGGCAGAGTAATAGGTCATTGAATATTCATATGTCTCTGGTAATTTTCACAAACAATAGGCATTTTCATAGTTAGAACATGGGAAACATTTCGGTACCAAAATAATTCAGATTTGCTGAAATTTTTCGATTTTGCATTTTCAGGACCTCCTGCTTCAGTGAGTGAGGCAATGCATGTAACCTATGTTACATAACGTCAGTATAGATTTATAACGTATCTTATGACGTCACTTGTCTCTCACTTTGACGCTAAACAAATTTCCTTTTATCTGTAAATCCCAATGACTATAGATTGATCCAGGTATTCTGTCACAAATACTACTTTGTCTTTTTATATTATTGTGATTTGACTTGAAGCATGGTTATATGATTAACCGTGACTATCCAAAAAGTATAAAATATAAAGAAAATTTACATTTTCAGTAAGTACCAAACAAAACTAGTGAGTTAAAAACATCGAAATTGTCACTCTCGTATGCACTCATGAAAATTCTGATGTTTTCAACATACTCGACGAAATATATACTAGGCATAAAAAGAAACGCCGCATATAGAACATACATTGTATATGTTTTTTCACCAATCTCTCGCAAACGATTTGTAACAGTTTGGGCGGTGATTCTTGGATTATGATATCCTGGGGTTGTGCTAGCTATCATAGTCATCGGACAAAATTGATTCAGCAGTTTAAACCAACGGTTTTATCGATCTTGACGTCCTGTCATTACACGATGACGCCATGAATGTGCATTGTTCAAATTTATCAGAAACGTTTTCTTAGACGTTTAATCGTCTTTGCAAGGCATCGAAATTGTTTGCTTGTAACATTATTATCGCCCTTTTGCGTTCAACATGTGTCCGTTTTGGCATCGTAAATTAGCAATGTGTAATCTTTAATTTTAAAGTTTTAAAATGTTTTCACGCAAAATGGATATTAGACTAGTGATTTCAGTAGTTATTACATGCGTAAATCTAAATAATGTAAATATGCACGTGAAAAACTTGAAAATAAAAAATCAGCCAGTACACTGGTTTGGGTTGACTGAGCTCAATAAAACAATGGGAATAATATGTGACGGAGTAGTAGCGAAACATAGATAGCAGATGATTTTGTAACTCTCATCTAACCCGCAATATTTTTAATCTTTATATGCGGCGTTTTTTTTTTGTTTTTTTTTTTGCCTAGCATATATGGTATTCACCTTAAAAAAGTAAATATCCTCTATAACAGTCACCTCTCATTATTATTAACTGCATTGTCACACGCTGACCTGATAAACGTTGGCTATCTCATGGCTTTGTTAGGACATCATGACATTACACCTTTTTGAATGTTGTCTTCAATGACGTCGAATCGACACCAAAAACGATACAATTACGTCATAATCGCTATAGTTCAAAGAGAGAACCGACTTATAAATTGATACACTAGAATACAAGTTTGGCGCCTTTTTATATCAAATTTGCCAGGTTCAGCTTCGAGAACGCATGTCGAATCGCTCAACAAGCGTCCTCAAAGCCTTGCCTGGTAAACTTGATATCAAAATAGATTCATCTAGTATTCTGTATATACAGGGAACGGGCTCCATTTACGAAGGGCGATTGATAATTTTATGACCTGAGATAGAAACAGACCAGTTATCAACATATCAGTGTATGGCCGTGTATAATTAGATTTTCAATAATTATTCAGAGTAACAACGAATTTCACCTCTTTATTGTTTACCAGAATTTAATACTTAAAGTTAATGACTATGAGTGTATTACTGCTTAACGTAACATTGGCCATCGAATAGCTTTCAAATCGAAGATGACCCCGCCTTAGCAGGCCACCAAATGTCACCGCACAGGGTACCATAGCCTAAATGTATTACACCACATGGGAGATCGGTTGAGTTACTCAGTTACATTGCTACATCCATACAGCTTTGTTGCTGTACCGAACTGCAAATTACAAAGGTTTCCGGCCGATGGCTCGCAAAACTTCTTGGTCCCGACCCGAAATGAGCTGGGTGCAACATATGCAAGGAAACACTTGATTTTTCGTGAGAAGTGTATGAATTAGGCTTAAAGTATGCTTTATAAAATGTTAGACGTTGAAGTAGTTAATCCACAGTGGCAAAGTAGGAGCATAGCCGTCTTTACCCACCATTAAATGTCTCACCCCAGTTCAAATTGAAACATGACTGTTGAAAGCTTGCGGTACAGATTTTATGCAATAGTGAAAACATAATTGCTTCATTTAGTGATATAGGCCCCAACCCAACGCACAAACCATTAATTATGCATTAACGCACCAAGAAAATCGATATGGATTAAGAATCAGATCAAACACTAGGCTTCTAGCCCTACTCGATTGATTTATAAAGTGATTTTAACGCATATAATATTGGAACAAGTCAAATGATAGTCTTTTGTATATTTAACCAAACGTTAGATCGTCTACGCGCAGGTGCGTATACAATAATGGAGATGTCAACAGTTTTCTTGATACATGACAATATGTTGTACATGTTTTTCTGGCAATTGTTTTTTCTGTATATGTTCAAACAAATCACTGTCCCACCAAAGATATGGTTGTACATCCGCTAAGCAGTTTGTGTTAAAACATGAACCTATGGTAAAAATGTGTCTTGATTTTTTCCAAAGTCTAGTAACGGCACTTATCCTCGGAAATCAAAGGGAAGTGTGTCTATTGGTAGTGCTGTGATAGAGATCAACATTGAAGATACAGATGCAATAGAACACGAGCTTGATGAACCACCATTGTTGTATAAAGTTAGTGATGCTCCGCCCATTTACCTCACCATTCTCTTCGGATTACAGGTACACTTCCGCCTGCGTATTTGTCCTGCGAATTCGCGTTTCATGTGCGTTTCCAACGCATTGTACGTGCGTTGAGTTTAAATTGCGTATGAAACGCGAATCAACGTATTTTGAAACTCATGAATATTCATTAGCAGCCCTCAAACGCGTTTCAACGATAAAATATGCGTTTCTTCCTTTAGCCAATCAAATCGTTTTGTTACAACTCAGTAATGCGTAAACCAATCAAAATTGAGTTGACCTTGCTCAATGTTTACATTGTTATTCACGGTTTAACTTTGCTTTGAATATTTCTGATAAGACTTGTCTTGCAAATCTGAATTCATGTTTCCTTTGAGGTTTTAAAGCCCAGTTTGAATCAAATATCTCACTCCATTCATTGATCAATATTTTGAGCCGACTATCACGACTTTTCAGCAGAGAAATGAATGGAGTTACTCAAGGCCAAAAATGAATATATAACAGTAAAATCGCATCGATATTCATCAGATATAGATCTATATTTAGTCTCTTTTAGTGCCCAATGTAAAATATTTTTCTTAAAGCAACGACATGAAGCAAATGAATTGAAAATATGTCACACTGAATTCAATTTTGTTTCTTGGGATTCGCATCAAACAATTTCGAACTTTCAGATTGGGTCAACTGAGATTAGATGCAAACTCTCCTTGTTAAGTAAAATAATCGAGCCAAACTCACTTGTTGACATTCTAACTGAATAGATCTCTCTCAAAAGAAAAAAAGAAGGCACTCCTAAGCGTGCCCAGGCTTCACCTGATCAGTCCTAAAATAAAAGTAGAGCAGTATATCCAGTTCTGCCCATCTAACCTGCTCAGGAGGTAGAAACTGACACTGCTTAAACAACCTGCAGCCCTGCTTGACCGTGCCAAGGGGGTAGGTTCAGACCCCATTTAAACAGCCTGCTACCTTGCAACACAGTGCCCGGCAGGTAGGTTCAAACACTACTTAAACAGCCTGCACCTCTGCATCACAGTGCTGGCAGGTAGGTTTCGACACCGCTTAAACAGCTGCAACACAGTGCCGGCAGATAGGTTTCGACACCGCTTAAACAGCTGCACCCCTGCAAAACAGTGCAGGCAGATAGGTTTCGACACCGCTTAAACAGCTGCACCCCTGCAACACAGTGCGGGCAGATAGGTTGCGGCACCTCTTAAACAGCTGCACCCCTGCAACACAGTCCCGGCAGATAGGTTTCGACACCGCTTAAGCAGCTGCATCCCTGCAACACAGTGCCCGGCAGATAGGTTTCGACACCGCTTAAACAGCTGCACCTCTGCAACACAGTCCTGGCAGATAGGTTTCAACAGCACTTAAACAGCTGCACCCCTGCAACACAGTGCGGGCAGATAGTTTTCGACACCACTTTAACAGCTGCACCCCGGCAACACAGTCCCGGCAGATAGGTTGTGACACCGCTCAAACAGCTGCATCCCTGCAACACAGTGCTGGCAGATAGGTTGCAACACTGCTTAAAATGCTGCACCCCTGCAGCACAGTGCCGGCAGATAGGTTTCGAAACTGCTTAAACAGCTGCACCCCTGCAACACAGTCCCGGCAGATAGGTTTCAACACCGCTTAAACATCTGCACCTCTGCAACACAGTGCCGGCAGATAGGTTTCGACACCGTTTAAACAGCTGCACCTCTGCAACACAGTCCCGGCAGATAGGTTTCGACACCACTTAGACAGCTGCACCCCTGCCACAAAGTGCCGGCAGATAGGTTTCGACACCGCTTAAACAACTGTACCTCTGCAACACAGTGCCAGCAGTGAGGTTTCGACATCACTTAAACAGCTGCATCTCTTTAACACAGTGCCCGGCAGATATGTTGCAACACCACTTAAACAGCTGCATCCCTGCAGCACAGTGCCCGGCAGATAGGTTTCCACTCCGCTTAAACAGCTGCACCTCTGCAACACAGTGCCGACAGATAGGTTTCGACACCACTTAAACAGCTGCACCTCTGCAACACAGTCCTGGCAGATAGGTTTTGACACCACTTAAACAGCTGCACGTCTGCAACACAGTCCCAGCAGATAGGTTTCGACACCACTTAAACAGCTGCACCCCTATAGCACAGTGCCAGCAGGTAGGTTTTGAAACCACTAAAACAGCTGCACCCCTGCAGCACAGTGCCCGGCAGATAGGTTGCGACACTGCTTAAACAGCTGCACCCCTGCAACACAGTGCCGGCAGATAGGTTTCGACACCGCTTAAACAGCTGCACCCCTGCAACACAGTCCCGGCAGATAGGTTGCGGCACCGCTTAAACAGCTGCACCCCTGCAACACAGTCCCAGCAGATAGGTTTCGACACCACTTAAGCAGCTGCACCCCTGCAACACAGTCCCGGCAGATAGGTTTCGACACCGCTTAAACAGCTGCACCTCTGCAACACAGTCCTGGCAGATAGGTTTCAACACCACTTAAACAGCTGTACTCCTGCAACACAGTGCCCCCAGATAGGTTTCGACACCACTTAAACAGCTGCACCCCTGCAACACAGTGCCAGCAGGTAGGTTTTGAAACCACTTGAACAGCTGCACCCCTGCAGCACAGTGCCCGGCAGATAGGTTGGGACACTGCTTAAACAGCTGCACCCCTGCAACACAGTGCGGGCAGATAGGTTTCGACACCACTTAAACAGCTGCACCCCTGCAGCACAGTGCCGGCAGATAGGTTTTGACACTGCTTAAACAGCTGCACCCCTGCAACACAGTCCCAGCAGATAGGTTTCGACACCACTTAAACAGCTGCACCACTGCAGCACAGTGCCAGCAGATAGGTTGTGGCACCCCTTTAACAGCTGCACCCCTGCAGCACCATGCCCAGCAGTAAGGTTGTGACACTGCTTAAACAGCTGCAACACAGTGCAGGCAGATAAGTTGCGACACCACTTAAACAGCTGCACCCCTGCAGCACAGTGCCCCGCAGATAGGTTCGGACACTGTTTAAACAGCCTTCTTTCTCTCTCTCTCTCTCTCTCTCTCTCTATCTCTCTCTCTCTCTCTCTCTCTCTCTGAGCACAGTGCCCTCTGTGAGGCTTGGACCCGGAGCCTCATCAACTGAAGACCCAAATTTAATCGAGCCAGTAAGAAGAGATTGATCAATAAAGACTTCAAGCGAATTATTTGATCAAAATGCAGCAGGTTCAGGTTCTGAAAGCTGATCCCAAGGCCTGATAACACAGAATTACGGACCTGTTTGAAATGGTTGGACTCAACAGGATGAACTGGTCCACATATTTGAATTGTAACCGATGTTAAACAAATGTCATGGGATGTGAAGTCAGCTGACATGAAACATCTCGCAACGATGGCCATAAATGAGTGAGTGCCATTGACACAAAAAAGAAAAAAAGAAACGATAAACAAAGCATTTTGTGGGATAATGTTTTCGCTGTTTTCTTGGTTTCAATTATAAAATTATCATTGATTTACAAGTAACAGATTTGGCAACGCAATTGAACCTTTTTGATTGGCTGTTCAACAATGCGTTTCAACGTGATTTGTACGTTGAACTGCGTTGCTATACTTGAGTTATCGATTGGTTAACAGGTAAATGCGTTGCACTGCAGTTCAACGCGTATCGAAAGTGGGCTTTGATTGGATGTTCGAAATTCGCGTTGGAAAACTAATGCGTATTACGTGCGTTTTCAATGCGTTTTCAACGCGAATTCGACAAGGACAAATAGATGGGCGGTAGTGTAAGTGCCGAGTCAGCATCATGGTTCATGCGCAAATCCGGAAAGTTTAGTCGGGGGGGGGGGGGATGCGGAGGGGGATCCAGGTCCAAGGTTTAATCAACATGTTTTAGTCATCGACTTATTTTACAGTGGGGAGAGGGGTCCGTACCAAATATTCCTAAGAACACTTTTGCCCAATAAACAAAGCGGGCCACTATCGGCCCGCCAGTGGAACGCAATTTAAATGGCGTTTCGCTGGGGGACCGAGCGTGACCGGCTGGTTATGTCATGGTTGTTTTGTGTTTTTCCAGGAGGAAGGGGATCTATACCAGTCTTCCTAAATACACATACAGTTTTGTGATTTTCAAGGGGGTAAGCTCTGGACCCATAGCCCACGCTCCATCTGGATCCACGCATGATGGCAATGTTTGCTTGAAATTATGATGTTCCAATTCCATAGGTCTTGATTAGAAAAGAAGTTGAGCTTAAAATTGTAATTATTTTCCTAATATTAATCTAAACATATATTTTGGGTACTCAAAAGAACTGTCTCAATGAGGTATAAGTATATATGAGTATGTCTAAGTCTTTATTTTCATGTGATTCCAATTGTTGTCATCCAAGTCTTAACTGGTCGCTTATTTGATTTTTAGAACTGTCCCATACTAGAGTAGGCATCGATTGTGCCTTTGCTTTATTGGTAACTGTACAGTCATGCCCTTTCCTCGTCAGCTAATTTCTTTTCATATTTCCTATTTTCATATAAATATTTCAGCAATACCATCAGTGTCAAAGAGAGTGTCAAACATTTGGACCCAGATCAGGTCCGACAAAACGTCTGATATGATATGGGTTCGGTTTGTTTCAAAATGTGACCAACAGGCGACATAGGTCGCCACCAGTATTCAGACACTCCCTGAATATTAATAAGAGGACAAAACATTATTTTACGTATATTAACGTTTGCCAAGCCCTCGTGTGATAATGTGTTGCAGCCCGAACTACGAACTTCAGTATGATAAGAGTTGTTTTGTATGTTTGGTAATAGTTATAACATGGGTTGTCTGCCTGCACGTAGAAATAATCTACGAGTTTTAGCTGGTAGATTATCTTACGTACAGGACAATCATGGTATAACTATTTTATACACATCACGAGATATTTTGTTCTAAAGTTGGTAAGGGTGGTACAGATACTTCCTCATGCCTTTTTTATTTATAATTTTCAGCAAACCCTTCTGTCAATAGCTGGTTCTCTAATTATACCGTTGCTGGTTGCTGACTCTGTCTGTGCCAAAGATGATAACCAGTTAATGACAACGCTGCTAAGCACGACAATGTTGATGAATGGTCTAACAAGCTTCATGCAGACAGTCGTAGGAATCAGGTAACAAAACGTAGACCAATGGAATTTTCGATAAAGCTACATCAATCAAATTTTGAAGTTCTTTTGTGTCATTGAGTTGTCACAGGTTATAATGATTCCAAAAATATTGTATGTCTTTCTCTGAAGATTGATCTTGTCTTAGCAAACTATGCATACCCTGAAATGCCTCATAATGCGGCATTTCATCTGGGTCTTCACTGATTACCAAAGTACCCATTTTGAAGTATCAATAAACTGTTAAACGTCTCAACTGGATTGTATAAAATTTGAAAATGACTTGCATAACCTGTATATAGAGAATACTAGGTGAGTGTCTTTTGATATCAAGTTTACCAGGCAAGGCTTTGAGAACGCTTGTTGACATCGCGAGGCTTGCCGAGCGATTCAACATGCGTTCTCAAAGCCGAGCCTGGTAAACTTGATATCAAAAGATGCGAACCTGGTATTCTATTTATCAGTTTACCCATTGTTAAACACTCTTCAAACTAGCAATTATGACGTAATTTTTGATTTCTGTGTTGATTCAGTGTCATTGGCGACGTCATTCAAAAAGTGCAACGTCATCATGACCTGATAAAGGTAACATGTCGTGAGATAGGAAACGTTTATTAGGTTATGTTGAAACAATGCAGTTAATTTTAGGGGTGACTGATAAATTTCTTTATAGTTTATTTAAATTTAAATTGAATTTGCTTTAGTTGGACAGTTTTCAGTTACTGGCGTAACTATGAAAACTAAAGTACTCAAGCACAACCTCGTGTGATTTGATGAAACTTTCTTCATTTCTCATTGCATAGGAGAGAAAAACATGTTCATTATTTATGAATTACTTTATGTTAAGTATGTTGTTTCTTCAGTTTTTCTCATTGGTTAGACGTACAAAATTTCTAAATCAAATTGTTATAATTGCTTTTTTGCTAACACAGAGTCTTTAAAGTAGGTAAGGGTGCAAAGATCAGTAGTCGATACAATCAAGTACCACACCTGGCCCAGGATACCAATGGGAAAGTGACAAACTCACAGTTAGACACCACAAACGAGAGCCAAGAGGTCAGTCCTTTCCCATCAGGTAACCACAAGGCACATATAAACAGACGCACACAAAGGCATAGCAAACGCAAGACAGAAAAAACAAAAAAGATCCACAAAAGAAGTACCGTCTTGGAACAGTCGGTAAAATATTTCACTGGAGGGCTTAAACCGGTTTTACTGCGCGCCAACCTCACCCTTAATTGATATTAGGTTTGTATGAAAGATCCCTAACTTATCAATGCATCATCTCCTAGAACATATAAATCAAAATATAACACAGAGACATTAAGAAAAGATAAGGACTCAACAGTGAATAAAACTGAATTCAGGAGCAAAAGAAATCCAATAGGTAAACCCCGGTGGGCCCGACAAACAGCCAAAGCATCAGGCCCCTACTATCTCATCAATAGATAAGTCTTTAAGTCGGAACCGTCTTAGAGTCTGAAGTCCGACCCACCAGCGTGCAATTAAAGAGGAAAGCAAAGTGGCCAACCTAGATTGGGTTGACCACCAAGCATGCAGTCTGTTGCAATACATTAATGTTAAAGCCAATATTTTTATAATGGGAAATTATTTTAATGAACTGCACTGAAAAATTATTAGAGCTAAGAATCTTCTTCAGTTTATACACCAAGTCACCATAGAAAACAGTTTCAGAAAAAAGCAAATTCATAGATACTGGCTCTTGTCTCTCATAAGGTCACTTTAGGTCATCTTTGCTGTGGTTCCTTGAGGCAGTTGTCTCAAGTTTTGTACGGATTTCAACAGTAACAATTCTGAAACCATGTTTCATATTGCTAAAACAATTTCTTCGCTTGATCATCAATGTTTACTTCCAGCAACGAAACTTCTACACTTATTTAGGGATATAACTCTTATTTGTTTTGTGATCATTCATCTATAACATGGAAGTGAGAATGTAACTTTAGTCCATACATTGTGATACATCATGTTAAATTCTATAAACTGTGGAAGATGTGAACAGAAAAATTGGATATTATTACAGTCATTTGGCATATTTAGACTCTGAAGCACCGAAGTAAGTACCTTTTGCAGACAAATGTTGGATCCCATAGAAAACTGAGTATAACCCTACTATATGAACAATTTAAATTTATAGGACAATTCTTATTAGTGCACTTTATTCTATGGCTCATACTTAAGTTTGTCTGATCAGTTCTGTTTTTATGCCTTGATGTAATATGTAGTTGATCTCTTGGATTTAAGGTATTGACTGTTATTTTATTTGGTTCAGTAGTATCTATCAAGTGTTTGTGTTGCCTAATTTTACCACAATTCAGCCCATTAAAGCATAATCTAGTTTCTTGATCAGAGGTTGAATTTCTATCAAATTACCCTAGTATTCAGCATGGGACTATGGTACAGACTGCTTGCTTGTGCTTCTCTTTGAGCCTTATTGTTGGCCTGATATTTCAGGTCGGGGTCTCTAATGCAGACTTAATGGTTGGTTACTGCTTAAACCCTAAACTGCATGCTCACTGACATAGTTATGCTTAGTTAAATTCAAGGTCATGAGGCAACCCCACTAAGTGTCTATTTGCTATGTCAGTATATTGCTATTCAGTATTTCTCTGCACAGCTGGGCTTAAGTATAGAGTTAAAGTTAGAATTAAAATTAAAGATTATGACACTTTGTTTTCAAGCTTTCTCTGAAGTACCCGGAATTAGCTTTGTTTGTTGGTTATTGATGATTTGGCGTCTAGAGGTTCAGTCATCTTGTTCAGACTGCTCATATAGGCTCTTAAATCTGGCTGATAATTTAAGAAGATCAAATATTATGTAGCGACTTTAAAAATGGAAACAGCGATATGGGTCTGCTCAAAAAGGTGTTAATCGCAGCAGCCCTCATGCCTTGTTCCAGCATTCTATTCTCATATGCCTATCCCTGTAGTTTAAGGTAGCAATTCTATATCATTTGTCGTTATCCATTGATTTATTTGGTCAACGTAATCAATTCCTTATCATATTCGTTTCTGCCAAGATTTGTCTGCAGGGGGGTCGCAGACTTAATTTACAGGCACCGTTTGATAGTCTGCTGAGATGGCGAGAAAAAATCCAAAATTTTCTAGTGTCTCTTGGACCAATTAAATGCTAAGGTGGTAAGGGCAAGAGAATTCCAGAACGTCTAGTGTCTCGTGGACTATTCCAGAACATGTTCGTGTCTTAAAGATTATTCAATGAGAGTTGAATATTGCAAGACTTTAAACTTATATATTTATGTTGAATAAATTTTGTGGACTTGAAAGCTGGCATTTCAAGGCCAACGGCACACCAAACAATGCCTCATGTGCAAGGATTAGTAGAGGATGGAACACCATAAACTAGCTCCTTGTTTATACTTCATGTGAAGCAATTTATTTCCATATTGGAACTCAATACTTTACTCAAGACGTATCATAGAACAGAATTGGAGCAGGTACTTCTGCTAGCTCAGCTAATCTTGAAGGTCATCAAATAAAAACTCTGGGGGAGCGGGTCTTCAGTATACTATAAAATATACAATGCAAGACAGTAAGGGGGTACTATTATGTGAAGAACCTCAGATGCTAACATTGCATAATTTGCGAATTAACACACAATAGTATTATTCATATTGCACTCAGAGTTGGCAAAACTACCAACTGTTGTGGCGGCTCTGAGGGCAAATGTGTTGAGTAGCATTTTTTGGACATTAGAATTGCTCTTAAAGCACAATTCAGGTTTAATTAAGGGTTTGATATAACTTGGATATCATGCGACAGTCTGCATGCCTAGTTTTAAACCCAATCACGGTCTATAGCTATGGTTTCCTCTTTAATTGCACGATGGTGGGTCAGGCCTCAGACTCTATGGCGGCTCTGACGTAAAGCTTTATCGGTGGGTTGGTGCATGATGCTTATCTGGAGCCATTTTCTTTGTTTCATCATGGTGTGTTAATTTGATTAGAGTGTTTCTCCATGATAATACATTGCATTAGTTGGATGGCCTCCATGCGAGCTGAACATTTCTTGTACTTCAACAACAACATAATCTAGGGCAAAGATTTGGTACCAGTAAAGTGCATTAAAGCCCCCTGGTGACTTAGGCTGCTGTCCGTTCTAAGGCGGTGGTTCTGTTGTTGTTGACTTTTTGTTTATTGTTACTCCCATTGTGGGAGTCTGTAATTGTTCTATGTTTTGTTATACGTTACTTTATATCCATTCTAGTATTGCAATCATCTTGATGGGGATGAGAGAGCTGGTTGCTTTGCTTAATTTGTCTACCTGGTGTCTCGTGATGGTTGAGCGGCTCTTCCTCGCGGTGCCACGGTGTTGTCTGCGATTTGTGATTGTGGTATTTCCTGATCATACTCACTTACTTTTTTTGTTGCACCTTTCGAATCCAATAAGGGATGAAATTGATCGGGATCGTCTGATAGCCCGCTAGTAGATGGTTTGCCATAGAGGTCATTCGTTATTTTGACTTAAATGAAGAAAAGAACCATACCATTGCAACTACTCCAGTTGTGATTTGTGCTTTACAGGTTGAGTGCTGTGGAGAATTTAGGTTAAGGAAATTGATAGTTGTTTACTATACCTCTTAGTCCTAAATGTACTGGAACTTAGGCAAATAGTGTAAAATTTGGCAAAATGTGGTATACTATCAGGGCCTGCACTGTTTGCTTTGAGAAAGACAATTTTCAGGACAATGTCTTAATTTTAATTATTCAAACTGTGACTTCTAGCCTGGACTATCCATCACGACTGATCTTGATGTGGTAATGCACTTACTTGATTACTGATAGGGCAGTTTAGAAGTCTCACTACCAAACATGTGGCCATGATTCCCCTCTGGGCCCACCAGCTGCCTCAAATAAGAAGATTTGCTAAACTTATACCACTCACTGCCTGGTAATCAGAGTACATGCTGTCTCAGATAGTTGGCTTCATTTGAAAGCTATCGGACTAGCTAAGACTAAGGTGGCCTTTAGGTTGTTCATGATTGATCTCATGATCAAAATACTGAGTTACACAGTACGAAGATATTCACAGTATCTTCGCAGCTGGATTAGTTCTTTGTCCGAGAATGAGTTGAATGTAGAAAATTTTATTCTGAATAAATTAAGATTCTGACTCAACTCTTAGCTTGTTTTAAACGTCATTTAAATCAATAGTTGTCGAATATATTATATGGCATATGTTTTTTTATCATTATAGCTCTTTTTGACCTGAGTCTGGACTTCTGTACTTTCTTTTTTCCAGATTACCCTTATTTCAGGGGCCTTCGGCATCTTACATAGTACCTCTCTTGGCATTGAATGAAATTGATCCAGATAGATGTAATATTAAAGCTGTCTGTAAGTTTTCATTATGTGAAGTCACCACGTAACCTATATAAGCCTACTGTCCTTATTGTAGGACATGTGAAAACAGTGAAGACCAAGATTAGATGACGCACGCAGAGTCTGAGTAGGGTTTGCACTGTTTGCTTACCAAATTTTTATAACAATTTGAAAAAAAGAGGAAATAACACCAAACAACATTTTATACACAAATGGACCTGTCCAATTGATTAGTAAGGAACATTCCATTTGGCTTAAATGGGTTTATGTTATACAATTTCTTAATTACATGTAGCACGATACATTTCTCTATTAGTTTAGGTATAAACTCTGTCAGAGGCATGGGTCATCTAAATTATAAGCATTGTAGAAAATGTGCCAATTTATAGTTTAAGTCTAAGGTTCCAAAAGCTGCCTGATATGAAATGAATGTTTTGTTTGCTTTGTTGCTTTACGTCCCAAGTCAACAGCTATGGTCATTGCGGGACGGTCAGTTCACCTAATCACACTTTTCTTGGGCAGGCTTGAACAAGCGATTAACCAGTAATTCGTGCACATACTTTCGCTTGTAACTGACAACAACCCTTCTTGAATGAATAAGTGGAAGGGAGGAGAATGACCGTAGAAATTATTTCATGATCAATCTCCACGAAAGTATGGGACCGGGCCGGGATCGAACTCGTGACCCCTTCATCTGCAGTCAGACACGCATCTGTAGCCAGACACGTTACCGACTGCGCTATGCAGCCCGGTATGAATTGAATCGCTTGTAACAATACCATTAAATAGACAGCACATTGGCTTTTGGTATTCAGCACATATACGATAAGTGAAACCTCAGACTAGCTTATGGGACCGCAAAACTCACAAGAACTTTCAGCACTGGAATGCACAAAGTATGACAAAATATAAAAGCTTAAACTAAAACTTGTTTCTGTAGTTCCCATTGGTGTTTTAAAGTCATGCGAAACGTTCTATTATGGGACAAATCTACAGTGTGTACAAAAAGAAACGCCAACTGTACATACTGTTTGATAACTAGAGCCATTCTAAAGATAAGCATTTCAAATGTGTATGGTACTTAGATTGGACTGTCCCTTATCAGTAGGGTTAATCCCATATTTTATTTTCACGCACTGTACATGTAACATCACGTTTTCTGTAGGCTTGCAAAGATAACCATGACAGAAAAAGTCACAAATACAATATGTTAAAGGAACTTCTCGTAATCTTTGATTTACAGACTTTCTATGCCCTCAAATATTTAGAACGATATTTTATCATTTTTCCATTGCTCCTCTGATATCATAATACAATTTGCGAGTCACTCTGTCTTATTCTTCGCCAAGAAAATCGTAAAGAAGATAGCCAAAGAAAGGCCAATCTGACATACTGACAAAATCGTTACCTTTACACACAAATTTTGTTAGTACACAAGGTTGACAAGTCTTTTGCTTTTGGCATTCAATGCTTTTGGCGAACTTGATGAATCAAACAGTACGACCTGCAAACGTTGCTAGGATATCAGAGGGACAATGGGAAACTGATAAAATATCGTTCAAATTGTGTGAGGGCATAGAATGTCTGTTCATCAAAGTTCTCACTCAATTGCGACATTGACCTTATTTTTCGTTTGTATATATGTCTCGATTTTAATGCCTTTCTACAGACCCGAGACTGCATGCTGGCTGGGATGATGTTAGCATAATTTCGTTGCCTGATTATCTGGGGGTTATGTATGAAAGCAGAAAACCCATTTGAACAGTTCAATCTAATCAAGTCAGCTGTTTTAAATTTTCGGATATTCTTCATGTTTTAGAATGATGATATGTGAGGGAAAAAGTTTATTTTTTTAAAAAATAAAGCCTTAACTCTTTTTTTTAAAAAAATCACTTCAAGATATGGCATAGCTTAAATTCTTATAGGCATATGCTGACGTTTCAGTCATAACAACATAAACGCAGACAATGTAGGCAAGGTATGCATAAAATGACAAAACAATATAAAGTACGAGCACTCTTAAAAAGACCAAAATTTGTTTTTTACAAACTCTTATCGCTTAATGCAGGCCAAAGTATTGCAGAACATTCTACAATACTTTCGACCTTCATTAAGCTGTCATATGTCATAAGTATCTTTGTTTTGTCTATTTTTAAGTGGCCGCTTAAAACAGGTTTTACTGTATGTACCTCTGACCTGTACTTAACAGTTTGTTGTGCCAGTAGGAATCCATGTAGTGATGTGTATCAAAGAAATTTTGTAGGGAATGCTTTGTGCAATGAGCCTTTATCCCCTATCAAAAGCAAATAAATTTTTTTTGAATCAGTTCTGATCACACTAAATTAAAGCAGTATAACCTGAACTCGATGTTATATTATAAAATGTTGTTCATGCTTAACACAATTTTAACTGATCATATAAACTCAAATGCTGAAAAAGTAAGATATTTTTGCTTTAAAACTTGCTTTCAAATTTCAGATGTTGTATTTATATTGCTTATAAATGTTAAAATGCTAACAATTGTTGGCATTTTAACAGTTTAACATTAATGAGTATGATTGAATCCATGCTCAGTTGAGTTAAGCATGAACAAGTTTGATAACCCCAAGGCCTGATGGTTGCCATCTAAATTGTTATAATGCCGATCTGGTCCTCAATCTTAAAAAAATACGACATATGGTTTCAGTTGCTGACAGGTACTCTAATGAAACAACAACAAAGGACACAGATTTATTACAACAGGAGCTCGTCAATATTAGAATAAGAGAGGTAGGTTTCTTGATATATTACGAGCAACCACACTTCCGGCCAGTTCATGCGATTGGCACTTATCACACATGCGTAAACCCATGCATGGATAGCCATATAGTGGGGCTAGATGTCTCAATTTTTGCCTGAGCCCTAGTCTATGATCCTGATTTGTGTTTTCAAGCAGCGGAGGCTCTGGCAAGACTGCGCTATTGTACAGTCTCTCCAAGAATCCCACTACTTGCCTATGACATAGGTACCGATTTTGATGATTAGTTTACAGTAAAATTGATATTTATTTCACTGATCATATTCTGTACTTTTTGTGTTTTGGATTTCTGATGCTCTGAATAGAATATAATAAAAACATGGCCACCTCAGGAAATAGTACAGTTAAATCTCGTAAATTCAACGTCCTCGGGGCTAGAGGATTTATTTCGAATTTTCAGAAGTTCTAATTAAAAGGAGGTAGACAAAACAAGTACTTAAATCCCCACAAAATGATTGCTTCAGTTTTCTCTGTCAAACATAGGTTTTGTGTACGTAAACGCACCTAAAACGTAACATTATATTTTATAGACTGTTATTTAAATAGTTAATAAATAGGTCCTTTTCTCCATATTCATTGTGTCCCTAATTTAATTCGAATTAGCGAGTATTTCGAACAATCGGAGGTCGAATTTTCGAGGTTTTAATGCATTTGTTGTAGGGTAAAGTCGGGTTAATTCGGACATCAGGTAAATTCGGACACTTATTTCCACTGTTTGCTTAGTTAATTTATCTTTATTCCAATAATTGAACTATGAAACAAACAAGATGGCTCTCCGAATTTAGCAGTCTGTCCGAATATACCCGACTTTACCCTTCCTAGGATCACTTTGAATGTGACAGAGAACAGGCTGTGATGATGAAGATGATGAAGATATTGCACATAAGCTTGTAGATAAATTGTACAATTAAGATATTCAATTTTTGTCAAAACGCTTATTTTTGTGCCAACTCAACGATTGTTTCTTATTGTTTTGTTCTCTACAGCTAATGGGGCCTCTAATCCTATGTGGTTTTATTCACTTTATGACGGGCTTTACTGGGTTGGTAGGAGTGTTGATGAGGTTCATAGGACCAGTTACTATCGTGCCAACATTACTGCTGATTGGTATCTACATAGTAAAACCGTGTCTCGACTATGTTGAAGTACATTGGGGGATAGCTATTCTGTAAGTATATCAAGCCAGTCCCAAAACCAATTCAATTTTCAATTCTTTATTCTCTCCAGGAAACAAACATTGTAACAACAGGAGGTACAATAAATATATGACAAATACATGTAACATGTCGGCAATAGTAATTATAATACTACTTGGAAAATAACAGAAAAATATCAATGTCATTTGAGAAACAAAATATGTGTCACTAAACAACCCAATTTGTGAGAGTACACCAACAAGCTAACAGCATCAAAAAAGAAATATATCGACCATATATACATGTTAATTTCACCGAAACAGTGAAAAAGTTAAGATGTTTATGAAAATGTTGATAGTAAAACACATTCATTCATTGAAAAAATATATGCTGTTGTGAGTCTAAATGTCTACCAGCAACGCATGTAACTCAAAAACAAGGAAGATTATTCGAAAATTTACACTTCAAATAGTATGTCCATTGCCTTTGCCACTTTAAAAGTCATCATCTGCTAATCATTAGTAAAATTCTAGTCAAAATTTTGCATGTTTATATGAAAGCTATGACACCAAAATCGATTTCAAGACCTGTATATTTGTTACCCTGCTACTTATATGAGTATTGAAATTCATTTGCTGTTCTTAAGAATTTAAATTCACATGTTATATCTTTAAATTACAAGATCTAAGACTTCTGACAAGACAGTTTGCTTATACGTTTACTTGCGAAATCAATTTTTTTGAACTGTTTAAAAATATTTTAGTCATGGTTTTCTCCTAAATGTATGTTTAATCTGTTGCTGGAACAATGAAAGTACGCTTTGTTATCTAGAAATACTACTAGTGCTGCTTGCCATATCTTTGGTTTCAGGAAATTTAATACACTTATTGCTAATTTGTTTGCTCTTTTTGTATTCTATAGGACCATGTATTTGTTCCATTCTATAGGAACATGTACTTTTTTATGTTTCCATTTCTTTGACAGCGTTTGGATAATTGGCGTGGTTTTATCACTCTACCTGGGACATCGACCAATGCCAATACCTGTTTACACACGTGCCAAAGGATTCCACGTCATCAGATATCCTGTGCACCAAGTTTTTGCTGTGAGTATTTTGATATGCAAGTTCATGCGATTTGGTACTAATCACAATCGTCCATGCGGAGCTATCTATGTTTTTTTGTTTTTTGTTTTTTTAATCTAAGTAAACTATGTTTGCAATAATAGTTGTAGAGACAATTTGGCACCAACTTCTCCAAACGGTTCCAACATCTAAGGTGGTGACGTTAACTTTGCGCATAGACTCACTTTTTGGTGAAAACATTTTAATCAAAGTGCAAACTAACTAAGTCAAATATGTCAGTCAAAAAATACATTGCACCATCCAAATTCACTAGATAAGGCCATGGATGGTTTGTTTAAAAATATTTGAAATTGCACATAATTCGCTCATTCTTTAAATTGAAAATTAGCACTTTATTCAAATGCATTTATCATAGAGCTTACAGTATTAAATGTTTGTGAAATCTCTTCAATTAGCCTGTAATTAATTACTTATGCTTGCCCTTGGAGGATAGCCACTTTTCAAGTCAATCAGTTCCAAACAAGTGGACTGGAAGCACTTTGACCTGCTTAGACACTACTAGAGCACAATTGTAAATCCTTCATAATGAAAAATTCACAATGTTCTAGAGTAATATTTTAAGCAGTGTGTACATTGATGAGTATATGCTGATGCATGGGTCGTTGTTTAATAATTATTTCGAAGATTTAAGCCTTAAAGCATTAATTATTACTAAAGCCAATGACACGTTTCTCAACAGTTTTTTTTCAATTTGGGTACAATAAGACAACTGAAACTTATTGAAAAGCAAAATACGTTTATTTTAATAGTCGTAACATTCTAATTTGCATTGATCTGACTGTTTATTGGAATTAAAACACAATAATTCCATTATCCAATATTTAAATAAAGCAATGTATGGAACCACTAAAATTCTAACGGATCATGTGATGCTGTGAATCATGTAGAAGGGTTAATCAGAGGTTAATGTCCTTCTGTTTAATGCCAACTACTGTAAAATGTCTGCCCCAGATCTTTTGATAAAAGCAATAAATACTGCTGTAATTAACTTAGCAGATGAAAAAATGATCTATGAAAATTAAATCTGTACATAATGAAATGTTTATTTTTAATTCAAGTAAAATGTTCAAAATCATGTACATACACTTTAAGCTTATGGGGTCATCTCAAAACGATCCGTTTTGAAGCATGCGCATAAGAGAAAAATGGCACGTCAGCTTCTGTACCTACAAAGACTCTTGCTCAAAGTCTGCATATGAATGGTACATTCTAACTATTCAAACGGTAGGGTAATACTATAACCAACCATTCAATAACGGTATATTAACCGCTTGTGAATATTCTTTTGAGACTTGGCTGAATTTAATTTATTGCAAAATCTTTATCTATGTACACAAAACCCTGTTTGTGCCACAAATTTCAGAGCTTTTGGAGATTTTTTCTCTACAACTTTCATCGAGAACACAGGTTGCTATAATTTAAAGCGAAAAGAGTTATCGCCAAAAGTCAATGTGAAAAACAAAAAGAAATCGAGTGAAGTGGGTCACATTTTTATGCTTGGTTCGGATTATACACACGTCTATACTTTGTGCATGCGAGAAGCCGGGGCTTGGGCAACACTGTGTGAATTTTAAGAGTCGTCGGAATTTTGGCCAATTTTAAATAATGTTTCTTTAAGTGATCATATATTCTCATTTGCAAAAAATGACAATTGCTCGGTAAAACTTCATTTGAGAGAAGAAGCGGCAAGTGTAAATATTACCCAATGAGCCATTGTATAACAAAACCAAACAAATGCGTGTGCACACAGCGAAATTAAGATCAGCCTGTGCATCTAAGATATATTGTAATATTAGTACAGAGAGATATTTTATTATTATTCACTTTTTATTCACTTTGAATTTTTGATGATAAAGTAGGGTATAGGCGAGTAAATTCGCATATCAGGTTGAATTCGGACACACATTTGCCAACAGTATAAATCCAGATGAGACGGCTCCTTATGAGCCGTCTCATCAGGATTTTCACTGTTTGCTTAGTTTATTTAATTTGTATTCCAATCATTCAAAGATAAAAGAAAAAAGGTGGCTGTCTGAATTAAGACGACTGTCCGAATTTACCCGGCTTTACCCCTACCATTTATTTTAAATTCCAGATACTCATATCAATACTCATTGGTTGGCTACTCTGTGGAATTCTAACAGCAGCAGGTGCTTTATCGAATAACAAAGATGACCTGGAATATATGGCTAGGACAGACGCACGAACAGACATCATTAGCCAGGCTAGCTGGTTCTATTTTCCATACCCAGGTTATATTGAATGGCTTTTACTACTCATATTTAGTGAAAAATAGATGCGTGTCTTTTGATATCATGTTTGCCAGGCAATTATTTTGGAAACGCAAAGCTCTTTGAACGCTTTGTCTCGTGATTTAACATGGGTTCTCAAAGCCGAGCCTGGTAAACTTGATATCAAAAGACGCGAACCAGGTTTTATTTTATCAGCTTACTCCTGAAAATGGCGTTTATGACGTAATTTTGAATTTTATGTCATTGACGTCATTCAAAAAGTGCAACATCACGTTGACTTGATAAAGGTATTTGCCGTGAGAGAGGCAACGTTTATTAGATCAACGTGCAACAATGCAGTTATTATTAGAGGTTACTGATAAATGCTCATATACAGCTCAACATATGTTTATCATAGTGTCAACGCTAACAAATTACAAAACATACTACATAAAAGGTAAACAATAAACAATAAACAAAAAATTAACAACAAGAGAATCACCGCCTCAGAACGGACAGCAGATCGAAGCCACCAGTGGTGGCGGGTGGGTTCTAAAATTTGACCAAATATTCACCAGTAAAACACCAAAATATATTTATTCTTATTTGACACTGGATTTCTCTGTTCAAAACGGCATCAGTTTGTTAAGCGTTGCTACGATCAACAATGTGTTTTCTTTGTTTATTTTCAGGCCAGTTTGGGACGCCTCTGTTTAGTTTTAGTGCATTCGTTGGTTTCCTTATAGCAACAATAACATCTATATTAGATTCAATCGGTGACTATTATGCCTGTGCAAATTCATGTAGAGTACCTCCTCCCCCAGGCCATGCTACAAACCGCGGTATAGCTGTTGAAGGGTTTTGTTCAATGCTGTCTGGGATCTGGGGATCTGGTCATGCAACTACAACTTATGGCGGGAACGTAGGTGCTATTGGAATGACTAAGGTTAGTATAATTTGTCTGCACTTTAAAGGAATTTACCGCCTTGCATTCATTTATTATAGGAACAGGTAAAATTAACAGCCTGTATCAATATAGCGATCTGGTCTCAAAATAAAAAAATAAAAAATAATGCTGAAAAAATCAAAAATACAATCCGCATTTCCAACCAAATTGAGGTGTGTTTTTTTTTCAAAACACACCTGGAATTATCAAAATTGCCTAAATGCTAGTATCCGTTTTATTAGTATTATTGACATTCCTTACAATAGCTAAGCATTACCAATACTTTCAAGAATAAGTACACAACATACTAAAAATAAACTTTTAAAAATGTATGTTGTAGTTTTTTCTGTTGTTACAGTCACACAAAATGTACAAAATATGTAAACTGTGTAAGATTACACAGGTTGAACCCTTTACTCCATAATAACGCCTTTTGACTCCTTTGAAATATAACGTATTGTGAAAATATTATGAGAAATGGGGCATTTGTAAAAATGATTTTCTCTATCCATATTTATGTAAAATCGGATGTTTTGGCTGCAAAAATTGCTTTCAGAGGTATGTTCTCATATGTATTGTGCTTCTATAGGTTGCCAGTCGTCATGTATTTATTGCAATGGCAATAATGTACCTGTTATTTGCGATATTATCCAAGTTAACGGCTGTGTTCATCAGTATCCCATATCCAGTCCTTGGTGGATGTCTACTAACAATTATTGGTGTATATATTGGAGTGAGCCTTTCAAATTTACAGGTAAGATTGCAATTCAACCCTTGTGGACCAATGGAATTTTCCATAAAGCCACATACAATTAATTCCGGATGGTCCATTGGGTATAATGAGTAGCCACAGATTAAAATTTCAAAAAATATTGTATTTCATTCTCTGAAGATCAATTTTGTCTTAGCAATCAGTGCAGACCCTGATGAAATGCCTCATGCGGCATTTCACATTTCATCCGGGTCTTCTCTGTTTGCCAAAGAACCCATTTTTGGGGTTTCCAGTCCACAAAGGGGAATCAGAGAGACTAAGTATAATGTATTTGTATATTGTCTCAAAATTCAATATTCAGCTGCTTGATACAAGTACATTTCTGTCTGATTAATGATTTTATACACCTACAATCTACAGATAAACATTTTCATATAAATTTTATGCAGCAATACATATAGTCAGGGCCCTTAGGGACAAAAAATAGGTCCCGTGGGAATTGTGTGCCGATTTATGGTGACCTATATCAAAACCTTCAGCGGGGTCTTACCTTTAATTTAAAGGTGGTCACCCATCTCAAATCCGCGTCTGAGGCTAGTTATGACGTCATAGATATGGCGACCATAATAAGAAACTGCCTGTTAATAAAAGCTATAGTTTGTGTTGGTATGGTCATATTTATCCAACACGAACGCTTTTTTTTAACATAATATCAATTATTTTAGTCATATGATGGTAACATCAATGCTTTAACTGACTTTGACAATGAATTATTTATCGATAACTATATTTTGCATGCAAAATACCGTAGATTTCCTATAAATACCCAGCTTATCGGGCCACCTTTAGACTGATGGCTGAGACTGTTATTGCTCCCCTGGGAAATTTTGCAAGCTTATCCTATCTAAAAGAGGATTCCAAGCTGCGTCTTTTAATAGATGTTTGCACTATGTTCGCCGGGGCGTTAGTCTCTGACAGTCTGTTACATATGTTACCATATAAAATTTAGAAAAAAAAAGAAAATTAAAAGTTTGAGCTACAGAAAGATTGCTAATTATTTAAATTACTCTTATGGTCTGCATATTGTCAACTTAAGCTACATATAAATTCTTTTGGAGCAAAATTACAGCTTCCTGTGGTGTTATGTACGTTGCTTTAATTAGATAACCCTTTAAACATGAAACTTGTGACCAATATCATTTACTTTTTAGCTGATATGTGCATTTTCCAAAATGTTTTGATTATTTTGTACTAATAAACTCGTTTTGGTTAGAGAAAATCCAAAGTTTGCTTTTATACTTTAAATATAGTGTCTTATACGTGCAATGAAACAACCAAAAGGCTATACCCAATTTTAAGGAGCGGAATTTGGTAGGCATCATTTAAGTAAAAATTTATGAAAACATTTGCTGCTGTTGGATATCTTGCATATGTGGGATGGTCTTGCTCATATTATAAAAAATTATAGAATTTGCAGGTTTAACAACAAGATCGAAGCACTTGTTAAAGGTTGTAGTATATGTTACATGACATAATTAATGAGCAAGGACATTCACTTGATGTAAGAGATGATATCTCAGGATAAAATGAATATATTTCGCATGTTTTCCTAGCTAAAGTCTCCCGCCTCTGGTGCCTAAGTCTTAGGTATTGATGATTATTAAGCCCCTGTTCCTTTGTTACAGATGTTATAAATATTTGTTTTCAATATTTCCTAATATGAATAATTCTAAAATAAAGATACATCCTAGAGGAACATAGAAAATAATCGTTTCACATTTAAACAATAAAATTTAGCAAATGTCCCTTTCTAATGTAAATATTCTAAACCAATCCTTATCCAAGTCATATACAATATCGATTATTATTTCTGCTTCTCTGGTAAAATAATTGTCCTCCTTATCTCATAAAAAACAGAATAATCATCAAACAAGATTTTGACTGCAAGCTGAGTATTGGCCTGCTCCATCCCAAACTCTTTTAGATATACTCTATCGTATGTACCAATTCAAGGTGCATCGAATAGGAGATGTTTGCACACTGTAAGCATGGGTGTTAGCCTGTAACAGCTTATTACATATGTTACTTTATCAATTTGAGAATAGAAAATTGAAAGTTTGAGCTACAGAAAAAAAGACTTTAAAACTAGCTAATCAATGAACATTCTAATAGTCTGCAAATTATTGGATGACTTTACTATATATGACAGCTGTTTACGGCTACGTGTTGTATTATGTGCGTTACAGGAACTTAATTATAATTTAAAAGTGGTAATTTTGGCTATCGTCATTTAGTTTAACGACTGCTCTGAGTCAGTTTAAAATCGTTTTAGATTATCATTATAATTTTACTCTTAATTAAATATTTCGGCCAAAGGCCATTATCAAGAAAACATGTACTTCAATGTCAACTACAAGATGGTGGAACAGAGACTATGTAGTTGACATTGAAGTGCATGTTTTTCTTGATAAAGGCCTTTGGCCGAAATATTGAATTAAGAGTAAAATTATCATATGTGTTTAACATTGTTCCCTATGGAATATAAATGAATATCGTTTTAGATTAGGTTTAACAAACCTATACTCAGCTGACGAATACAAAAACCAAAGTTTGCTTTTCTATCTTAAATATTTTGTCTTATATGAGCTAATGCACAATCCTACTCCCAGTTTTGCAGAGGAGCAAACCTTGTTTTCGCCGCTTAAATAAAACATACGTAAAACAATTGAAGAGTGTTGATATTTTACATTTTCTTAAACAGTCTTGCTCATATATCATCAAGTTTCTAAGATCAGAACACTTATTAAAGATGTCAATGTGGCATTGGTGATGTCACAATTAGGGCTCTGATCGAATTCCATGCACTTTCAGGTGCTGATATTAACTAGTTCAATGTCAGGAAAGAGCAAGAAAACATATTGGCAGGCATTTAGCTATGCTAGAGACTCTATCCACGATGCATTCTTACACCTCAGCTCAGTGCCCTTAGAAAGCACTGTGGCGGATGCTCTAGAGTAATATATTTGTAAATTGTCCTGACTTCTTAGCTCTCGTCTGTGATGTCTAACTGTGAGTTTGTTACTTTCCCATTGGTATCCTGGGTCAGGTGTGGTACTTGATTGTATCGATTCCTGATCTTTGCCGTCTTTGTTACTTTGTATTAGCCAGTCACCGATATTGTTCGACTCACTGCGTTGACATAGTGGATATTTGGGAGAAAAAAAAGCTGAATTGCAAAAACTACCACTTCCAAGAGCTGTGTTTCTCGAAGGTGTCAAACGTGCGCAGTACCAGTGCATCACTTGGAAAACCTCATCTGTCATTAATCCTGACAAACCAATGCCTGACAATATTATGGTTAGAAGCGGGACTGTGATAAATACTGTCCCGTTATGATGACATTGCCCATGTGCGGATCCAGAGGGGGATAGGGGGTACGGAACCCCCCCTGGAAAAAAACAAGTACGTACATGGGTTTCTAAAGAGATTAGCATTTGGACCCCCCCCCCCCCCCCCTGGAAAAAGTTTGACACCCCCCCCCCCTGGAAAATAATGGACCCCCTCTGGATCCTTCGTAAAGTATAAGTATAGTTTTCTCAGCAATAAAACCATTGGATCCCCTCTGTAAACTGTAAAATAAGCTGAGGACTAAATAAAACTGACAAAATCCCTCGAACCGCGCATGTTGCCTCCTGCCCCCGAAACCCCTCTGCAGCTGATAAACTGTAGTTGCAGCATATCTGTATGCAAAACAGCTCGGTGTAAGTACAAAGTAAACCATTTATATTGTACTGATTTGTGTTGCCGTGGAGCAGAAGAGGACTCATGTAAAATATTGCCAATGGTCAATATGCTTATGCCTTTTGAACAACTATTTTCATGTGGGTTCAGATATTTCTTTAGCCGTATCAACAAGAATGCCTTATTGTCCGGTTTTGACCTTTCAAGACGATTCTACCTATAAGCATGCGAAAGATAAATCAGATTGTAACAGTTTTCTATTGGCCGTGCTATCGAAGTACAATGGGTAACTTGTAGAGGGTTTATCCTTTTTTCCTTATCATGAACTTACTACTAAGTAGACTCTTCTAACGTTTGATCCTTCAGGGGTCAAAATCGGACTATAATGAGTTTGGTTGATAGTGAATGCAAATGATTATTACTACTATCTTTTCTTTGAGTGTAGGATAAGCAGCTACAGATAAGCCAAAAGCTTTTGAGCGTGACTCTATTTACAATATTGATATGTTGTACTAGAAAAAAGGTTTTCGGGCATTTTTTTACATTTACTATAAAAGCTTTGACATACACATATGGTCTACCCGGACTGGCTCATTTTACGTATTCTGCATCAATCGTTTGGAATAGAAAGATCCAAAGGTCATTGGTCAGCTATTGGTCATATATATATATAGACCATTTTGAATAGTTCCTGATGATCTGAAAAGTGAAACCGGTAGAACAGAAGAAAATAAAGTTATATTATTGTGAAATCGGACTTTTTTATTTTACATATATATATATATATATATATATATATATATATATATATATATATATATATATATATATATATATATATATATATATATATATATATATATAAGAGATTATATTTACACCGTTCATTATCGTGTTTTTCATTCACTCCACTGTCTTTTTATTCGTAAATCGTGACGGCATTAACGTCCCACCCTCGAACTGACTTCACACTATCTGAATATATTTTGTATGTTACGATTTAAAAGAGTTTATGTTCAGTCATGATAAGGCTGCCAGTTTATTAAAGGAATATTTCCATACGTTGGAAATGGACAAAACGCATATGTGTGTGGTATTTACATATTAGCCGTCATTTCAATGACGTCATCTTTTTGTTCTGATGCGAAAACACTATGGGCGACATGTTAATCTTAATTATTAACCTCCTAAGATTAGATTTGGTGCATTTCGACTGAAATTGGCAAACAAAATGCAAAGAAGTCCTGATCACCATAGACTACAATGGACATACCGTTTAAATTGCACTGATACAATATACGTTATTTTGATGACGTCATAATGACGTCCAGACGTGAAACCCAGATGGGTGACCAGGTGATTTTCATTAGTTATCCCCTAAAGTTTGATTTGGTATAGGTCACCATAAATCGGCATCAAAGTCGCACGGGATTCCCGATCGCCCCTGACTAATAAAGATGCCTGTAAATTGCATATATACAGGCTGAGTTTGGAATTTATTATACGCATGTATATGTAATGATACATGTAGGGAAACGTGACATAGCAAGTGATAAATTTCATCATGTGAAGAAGATATATCTTTACTCATATTGTGTGGCGATATACAAAAAAAAATATCTTAACAAAATCGACTGGCACATGAAATTGCTATTCTCATCAATGAAGCAATAAAAATAGTATCACCTAGCAGGCTGTCGATCAATTTCTATAGTACTGAATATATCAAACCAGTCAAAATGTGTTTAAATATAGGCGAGCACTTAAAAATCCAAAACTAATTTGTAAAATAACATTCTTGAGTTATGTCGAATTTTTCGATATAGTTGTAATTTCAAGCTATATATTATCTATTTCTTATGTATTATTTTAAACATAAGCAGAACTGATGTATTGAAGCTGAAGATGTATCCTGTTTATAGAGTAGCGTTGTGTAAAACTGTATCATATATTTACATTTCCATTTCGAGTCTTTAAATGAACCTTTACATTTGAGATGTGGTTCATACCTTCATGAACAAATCGATTTAAGCCACACCCACATATGCGTCATTTAAGCGGGCCAACGTCAACGCCATCCAATAGCGTTGATTGTTTACTGACGTTTGCTTGACGTTGAAAACGTATCGCCAAGACGTTAAGCGCAGAAATTTGGCGATTTGGCTGTTCTGAACCCTCAGTTATGACTGTTTTACTTCAAAATATCTGGAAAACCAGCCAAGTTAGGTGAAAATTGAAAATTGATACTTGACTGATAATATAAAATAAAAATATAGGTAATAAATTCCATTTTTGGTTTATTCATGTGTTCATGATTCCATGAGCAGACCAAAAACGATTTTATTTCGTAAATGAACAGCAAATGCCATAATCATGCGCAGATCAAGAAAATTCCATCAGTGGGTGTCCTGACAGTGTTATTTTTTATTTGTTTTATGTTTTTAGGCAACAACGTATTTCCTAGAGGGCCGTACGGACCTCCCCTGAGAAGCAATTGTACCCCAAAGGCCAAAGGGGTCCAATTGCTTCTCGAGGAGGTCCGTACCAGTATTTCTAAGGAAACATTTGCCACTTCTGATTTTCCATGGTTTCCAGATCCCCTTTCCATCCCCCTCCATCTATGAATTGCTCAGATGAGCTAGACTTCCTTATTGTTACATACAAACTGTTTTCCATGGTTTTGGAAAAAATTTTATGTCATAATTTTATAAAGTAATTCACTTTTGGTTACAATTCTAGGTTATTGATCTTTCCTCTAGCAGGAATTTGTCTATCATGGGAATGGCCATATTTATTGGCTTAACTGTTCCAGCCTGGGTTGAAAGGTATCCTGGCGCTATTCAAACAGGTATTTGATTCTTACACAATAATGAATTTACCTAGTCTATGACCATGCAGCGTCATAATCGACGTCATTCAAAAATGCAACGTCATCATGACCTGATAAAGGCACATACCATGAGAAATACAACGTTTATCAGGAAACGTGCAACAATGTAGTTTATATGAGAGGTAACTGATAAGTTGTTACTCATTTCCCGTCTAATTTGTACAGTAAAACATGTGTAAAACGGCCACTCAAAAATAGACAAAACAAAGATCTTAATGGCAAATGATACTTTAATGAAGGTCGAAAATATTGCAGAATGCTTCTCTTGGAGCATTCTGCAATACTTTTGACCTGCATTAAACGATATTTCGTCTTGAAAACCAATTTTTGGTCTTTTTGAGAGTGGCCACTTAAACAGGCTTAGAAGACAGAGAAATGAGATGATAAGTTAGTATGACCCAAAAATGTCACAGTCATAGATAACAGTCTAGCTCATGGTACCGTGATGTATAGACAAAGAACACAAACATCCACACAGCACGTTAAATACAATAGAGAACACAACCAGCTCTCTCAATCTCAGGGGGATGATTCCCCAAGTTAAAAGGACATTAAGAACTACATCACAAAACTAATATTGTATCAGAAATAAAACACATAACAAAATATTTACAGTTTCATAGCAAGCCCTTAATGAATCTTAAAAAGTTTGCAACCGTTCATAGACTCATGAAAGACATAAATTTGATTGACAGCCCCTAGGCTCACTTGCCTGTGCAATACGCGTCGAACATCGAATTCATTCGCTAGAAGTGACACTGGTGTTGTGATTAACAGCGAACCACACCTGAGTCACACGTGCAAAACAAGCCTTTTGTTTGCTCCGTTGTCTGTCTATGTTCACACTGGCTGTTTCCCTTTTCCGTTTTACACACCAACAAAACCATTAATAATATTATATATTAAATACAAACCTGTTTTGTTTCCTAAATTATAAATAATTTCTATATTTTAGATATATATAATAAAATGTAAATATAAGCAATAAATTCAATTTTGTTCAGTTCATGTAATCATGAACACTTGGGGTCTCTTGCAAAGCTAACGTGAAACCCTTCGGACTTCACTTACTTTGCAAGAGACCTGAACATTCTAAAAATCGAATTTATTTCTCAAATAACAAGAACTTGCAGCCACTAGTATATTGCAAATAACAGTCAATTGTCTGAAGTCTAACTGACGGCACCATAGAAGAAAAAGATACGCAGAGCATAGACAGCCACAACAGAATATAAGTACAGCAACCATCTCAATCTTCCTTGGTGAGATGATTGCTAAACTAGAGATCAGTGAATAGAAAATGCACACAGCAGCTTATGAATATATGTATTCACTTGTATTGTATAGTTTCTTAGCATGCCAATAATGATGCACACCTTAGTGAGAGTGTTTTAGGAGGTCTAAGTATGGTATCAATATTTTTAAATTATAATATTCTAAGAACATATATCTAAGCATTACATTACGGAAACTCCAAATGCCGATTTTCAAAGGCAAAAATACACAGATGAAGTATATCATATATCAAATACAGTAAACCTAGAACATTCAAACTTCGATTTTTCGAAATACTCGCTAATTCGACATAAACTTGGATTCAGAGAAAACGATCTATTCATGATCTCTTTTAATAACCTGAGACGGTTCTTTTACATACCTAAAACATATGTTATCATAGGAAAAAAAACAATTTATAATAATAATTCCGGGGGGATATATTTTTTATGTTTACCTCACTATAATTCGAACTACTGATGATTCGAAATAAACTCTCTAGTCCCAAGATTCGACTGTTTAATAACAATTTCCAGCCTGTCTATTTAATGTGGCCTTTAATCTTAGACCCTGTTTCCACAAATACAAGTTATTTGAGAAAGAGTGACTATGCTTTTAAGTCGAGTTTGCTTTGTTTGCTTAGACATTCTACTTGATTTGATCATACATAGATTCAAATAGCATCCACACTACTTGATTATTTCTCATCACCAGGGCGGTGATGCTATTTACGAATTGGTTCTACAGGTGCTCGTATGATGATCAACAAATAAATGTCAAGTTAGTAAGAAAGTGTTAGCAAGTGCCAGAAATAGACTGACACGAAACCTTGAGTAAATACTAAAACCACGCACCCTGGTTGTTACATCCCTAACAGTATGCATTTCCAAGTGTTTGGTGCTTGGTGTTGTAGGCAAAATTTTGTGCATTAAACATTTTCAGAACTGTTTCAGCATCTTGATTTTCCAGAAAATGAGCGAAAGGCAGGGTATACCTATATATGTTGTTCATTAAAATAAGTTGCTAGCGGTAAGCAAGCTTTGAGAGCAAGCTTTTACCGGTTTAAATATACAGCTTGGATAATTTCATAAAATATTATACTGTGTTTATGCTGACTACCAATATTATAGTTGCCTGTGATATTGTAAAACAGTAGGCATTCATATTTGACATTAAACCTACTTTATCTTGTCTCTGTATCTCGATTCGTATTATCACTTTGCGTATAAAGTGTTGTGCATAGAATGGATTCACATGTGGCGTTTGGAATTAAATGTGGTAATTCTTAGGTGACTAGCAATTAAAATGGCTGGCTTTTACTGAGCCCACTTGACAGACTGTCGAATTTGACATCACGTGTAGCATGATATATGCTTTGTTTAAAACAGGCTAAAATACATTTATGAAGTATTTCATTTCCATTCTAAGATCATATAAAGTGTTTTAGACTATACAACAGAGTATATCAAATAATTCAAGCTCATTTAGTGGTACCTGTGACGTCTACTTCTTTATGTTAACATTTGCTTAATAGATCCTGCTCCATACAAATGTTCTCAAATATAACAGAATATATTTTAAGTGTACATCAATGCTAAACCAGTGTAGTATATTGTACTAGCTTTTCACCTGATTAAACGCCTTCTATTTGCATTACGAAATTGCCTCATTTACTCATTTACTTTATTCAAAAACCATACCTCTGGGTAGGTCTCACCAACAAAACATATTTAGCAGTGTTAGGTATAGATTACAAATGCACTCCCTTAAAAACAATCGCACTGTTACAGCCCTCCTTTAGAACTACGTGATAGAGCATTGAGCTGACGCAAAGAGAGTAAAATATACAATCCGTTTAATACCGATGGATTTTCCCGTATATTTTGTGCTAATACGACGTATGAAAATGTCCATTTTATACTTTTGAAAAAGAGTTCACATATTTTGATATATTCTTCTTTCCATTGTGATTGATTTGTTTTTTTACAAATAGTGCAGACCCTGATGAAATGGCACATTTCATTTGCGTCTTCACTGTTTGTCAAAGTACCAAGCCTGCAGATATAAAGGGTTTATCATTATTCGTGCAATATTGAAATGGATTACCCTATGGAAATTCCATAATATTACCATAATGTCACATATATGGTTAAAAGTATTTCTGAAATCATTAACTATTTTATTTATAAATAGTAATAGTGCTAAATGCTGAGAAATACTTTATAATTGAAAGGGTTCTTGTTTCACAAAAGTGAAAATGTATTAATGATGCTAAAATGAAAAAAAGTAAAACCTGTAAAATGGCCACTCAAAAATAGACGAAACAAAGATCTTAATAACAATTGGTAGCTTAGTGAAGATAGAAAGTGGAGCATTCTGCAATACTTTTGACCTGCATTAAGCGATAATTGGTCTTGAAAACAAATTTTGGGTATTTTTGAGTTTTGCCGTTTTACACAGGTTTTACTGTACTAAAATTAAAAAAAAATCATTATACTAACATTAAGATATATATGACTCATTTATAAACAAAATTACAGCACACGAGATTTCTGTGCTTTTATCGGTGCTCATCGTACAGTGACAAATAAAACACCCATACTGACCTTTCAAGCAAGGCTAGAGGTCTAAAGTTTGTTCTGAGGCTTCAGCTACATCCATCAAGTGTGTGTGCGAGCACCGAAGGCTGTGTCGAGTCTGCCATATGTGCAGAATCGCCTTAACCTCCTCTGCTCGCTGATGCTTTAATTACAGAAAGCTCGTGCACTGGTATATAATATAATGGTCAATCAAAAGAGAAAGAAAACAGTTTTCATTAATCAAATCATTTACTAAAGTATGTTATATTTCAGGAAACACTGAAGCAGACAGTGTGATCAACATTTTACTTGGAAATCCAAACTTCATTGGCAGTGTGATAGCTTGTATACTTGACAATACAGTTCCAGGTAAAGTTGTTATATTGATTATTTTACAAATATGTACTAAATGACCTTTGACCTTGTACTGAGTAAACCAGAGGTCAAACAGCAGTAGAGTCTTTCATTAACATTCAGTTCCCCCTGAGCCAAAATTCAGATTTTTGGCACTTGCCTAATGAGTTTATGTTCACATGCACTATAAAAATAAAATTTCGATTGAATAAGACTAATACAAATGGCTCTATTCATCAGATTTTGCTAAATATCGCAGAGGCATAAAGTCATTACCTATACTTACATGCGCAGCTAATTATAGTTAGTCTTGAAGAATCAAGAAATGAATCTCATTTTGGGGGGATTTTTTGCGAGGATGACCACCATCGGTTATTTCAAAGTGGCTGCCAAAGTAATTAGACGGTTCTTTTGAGCACTAAAACATATGTTACAACTGATGGGTAAGACAATATTAATAATTTCATGCTCAAAAATTGTGTTTATCTAAGCCTATACTTTGTGCCATATTTACAGGAACTGCGGAGGAACGAGGTATCGCTGCATGGCGAGAGGACCTAGACACAACAGATGACACTCAAACAGAGTACATGGAGGGAACTGAGGTCTATGAACCTTTACTCCCAGAGAAAGCTAAATCTTGGAAAATCATGAAATACATACCTATATTCCCTTACAAGAAGAATAAGAAAGAATCAAAATATCAGTTAGATCGAAGACCATCAGTGTTGTCTACCGATATCTGGGAACGGCGAAGAAGTTCTGTACGAAGGCAGTCTATGGTGGCTAGTTTATCTTTATAAGATGAAAGGTCATTGAAAAGAATCTTACTCGTTGTGATTGGGCGAGGCAGATACATATACTCATTATCGTATGCCAGTTTATTGCCTTTCATCTATCAGAAAACCTCAGCCCTATTCGTGAATCAAGCATCGGATGTATGTAAGGCGTAGTAGTTTGTATAAAAAAAAGCTGCATTTTGTTAACCGGAACTGGCGTAGGAAACATTCTGTAGCAAGTGGGTTCAGCTTTATTAAAATCTATTATTCTGTCAACAGAATAAATAAAGTTTATGGTTTTTCAATAATACACTGAACCGAAGTTCTAAGTAGCCACTTTTCAATTTCTGTTTTTCTGACTACACGGCCTCCAATCTCGGCCTCCTTCTCCAAAAAGAGCAGAGCGTAAAGTGAGGCGAAGGCCCTTCCGGGAAGCAGGCAGTGGGCAAAACAATGGAACACGGTAAGTTGTGTTGACACATTTTCAATCATAAGTAAATTTTCAGCGCAAAACTCGAAAATCTAAGAATGCTATGCTTCGGGCAATTGTTCAAGCTATCCGTAGAGCATGCTGTTTGCACATTTGAACTTAGTTTGTAAGCGTGAGAGTTTTTCTCCCGTTGCACAGTTGTCCAAGAAACGGTGGTTCCCGCATGGTTTTGCCTTCTAACCAAACGTATAGTAGCGTTTGGACCCGTATTCATACTACCGAGGCCCCTCCACACCCATGTTGTCCCAAATGCAAATTTTCGAGATATTTCAATGATAATTGAGTGATTTAGAGCCAAATTTCTTTAGGAGCAGGAGGCGAAGGGCAGGAGAAGCAGGCTGGGAGAGGAGAAGCAGGCGGCGATGAAATCAAAATTTGCATTGATTTTGCTTATTTTTAATAATATACTTATCCAATCTATATCAAACTTGCATGTATGAATATTTCAAAACATTTAAATAAATCGAAATTACTTCACTTTAAATGCCACCACCAACAGAATGTGTGGTTCACTTTTTTTCTCATTGGAATCATGTAATGCTCACAGATTAGTGATACTTGTGAATTTCTCCCTAAGTTCTTGGGAAAAGGATTATCAAAAATCTCAGACTGGGTCGAACCTCTGTTTTATACCCACCCCCTCTCAAGCTTTGATTAAGAGCAACAATTACTGATGGTGCGAAAGACTTAGACGCAGAAAAAAAGGAATTCAAACCAAGTGTTCCTTGAAATTTGAACATCGGGGCGCCCCACTGACCATTCTACGAGACTCCTACGCCTATAAATCATAAATAGATAGTCCAAATTGACAGACTCTTACTTAAATCAACATAATTATTAAATATTTAAACACATCTTTTTACCGATGGGGGCCTATAAACCCATTCTTGCCGACTCTTGACGTTTATATAAAAACAGCATTTAGTTTGTCACTTACTTATCTCATTTTTATAAACCCATTTTGTCCTGGTGACGCATTCAGTCTTCTTTGAGATTTTCGCTATCAAAAAACGTTGACAGCTGTATGTTTTTTTTTTTCGCAAATAAATGTTTATAAGATATAGAAAATGTCTTCCGAATATTCATTTATAAATGAGTTATTCTCAATAATGTTTACCAACTATTACGTCCCTACAAAGTTGCGTTAAATGTTTGCCCCGTTGGCTGCTTTATCGATCGCATGATTAAGATGCGGCTTAAAATATTTGTGTGTGTATGTGTAACTCTTACCCGGACGACAGTGGCGCACTTCGAATCGAACTATAGTTCGTACTATAGTGGCTAAAGATTGATTCAAACATCGAAATTGTATAGGCCGATTTGGTTATGGGCCGAAATTGACATGGGCCGAAATTGTTATGGGCCGAAATGTCCAGCGACCGATTGGATAAGTATATTATTAAAAATAAGCAAAATCAATGCAAATTTTGATTTCATCGCCGCCTGCTTCTCCTCTCCCAGCCTGCTTCTCCTGCCCTTCGCCTCCTGCTCCTAAAGAAATTTGGCTCTAAATCACTCAATTATCATTGAAATATCTCGAAAATTTGCATTTGGGACAACATGGGTGTGGAGGGGCCTCGGTAGTATGAATAAGGGTCCAAACGCTACTATACGTTTGGTTAGAAGGCAAAACCATGCGGGAACCACCGTTTCTTGGACAACTGTGCAACGGGAGAAAAACTCTCACGCTTACAAACTAAGTTCAAATGTGCAAACAGCATGCTCTACGGATAGCTTGAACAATTGCCCGAAGCATAGCATTCTTAGATTTTCGAGTTTTGCGCTGAAAATTTACTTATGATTGAAAATGTGTCAACACAACTTACCGTGTTCCATTGTTTTGCCCACTGCCTGCTTCCCGGAAGGGCCTTCGCCTCACTTTACGCTCTGCTCTTTTTGGAGAAGGAGGCCGAGATTGGAGGCCGTGGACTAAGCCCTAGTGATATTAAAATGATTTTTTGCTCAAGTATGTGCATTTAAATGGACTGAAGTTAAGCGGTGTTTTGGAAGAGTTTTCTATCACTTCACGAGTTTTGGGTTCAAAAATGCAAAAATCAACTTTTTGAAGAAAATAAGCGTTTTGGGTGCAGTTTTTACGGAATTCAAGTACAGGTGATTGCAAACATGCCTAGTCGACTTTACAAACACCAAACACTTGACATTTTGCTTCTGACAGATTTTTTATTAATTTTCAAAAAATGATAATTTTCCGAGATTTTCCGAAATTTTCGGAAATATCAGCTGCACATACTAAAATCAATGTATGTGTTTTATTTTATGTTAAAGGTCATTTAAAAGGCCTTTGTTAAAGATTTCCTTTAAATTTTAAACAGAACAGTGAAGCCAATTCATTATGAAATACCCATGAAAATTGCACTGCTGTGCCGCAGATAATAAAGCGTACAGAACAATGCAAAGTGAGTATACAAACTGCATGGTTAAGCTGAAAATTATTTGATTAGGTTGTTGACCGTGGCTGTCTTCATGTTAACGTAGAAGAGAAATGGAGCGTTCAGTTGTCAAAAAAACTTTTGATTCTTTTCATCTTATATCACAGCTATTATAAACATCTTCAAACTAATTGGATAACGTATCTGATGAATAGTTTATATCACACCAAAAAGTGTGACTTTTTGAAATGAGGGTACCTTTACTCGGACCTCGTCTGTGCAAGGTCTACCAGTCATTTTGAAATGACATATTTGCAGAGTCTCGACAAAGCCTTGGGCCTTTTGATAGAGTTTAAATTTTGTGAGAGCGATTTCTACTTTCTGAACGGGAGCAAAAATTGTGTGGTGGCTACTTATAACTTCGGTTCAGTGTATATATCACTATAACGCTATTTTACTGAAAAAAACCTAAACTTCATTTTAAAAAAAAGCATCTTGTGGAATATTGTAACCGTTCGTTAACTTGCAATCGACTTTGTTATTGTATAAGGATGTGTGACGTCAGCGTCACGTTATGTGACGTTAGCATCACGTTGTCAAAGTAGACCCTCGACGTACATCCGAGGTCTGATTCAACGGAATTAGCCGAGTCAGTTCCGATTGGCCTTTTAATATTAGCAAAAGACGATAATTAGAGATTGCGTCATACATATAGCCAACACAAATTACATTGAAGGCGCCAGTGTTCTCATTAAAGCAATGTTATTTAGGTAATTGCTCAAAACTATCAGTAGTGTGTGATAAAATAAATGTATATAAAATATAAAAAACATATTAACCAGTTTCGTTATTTCCTGTAATAAAATCTGATATGGTTGTTCTAAGCACCGTCTCATTGAGTAACGTTATATTGTTGTTTTAGTTGTATTCAAATGATAAAACAACATGCTATTCAGAATAAATTTGATCTGGTCTAGCTCCAAAGTGTCCAAAACTAAATGGGTTTCGACGCAAAAAACTGTATTTAGGATTTGCAACCAAGTAAGGTAAGATTTCAGCCATCCTGCTCAGTTACAGCAACTAGCTAGAATAATGAAAGGTTGCCCATGTGCGGATCCAGAGGGGGGGGGGGGGCAGGGGTCCAGACCCACCCCTGAAAAATCACAAAAATATAGGGTTTCTTAGCAATTCTGGTCCAGATCCCCAGAAAAATTTCGAAGCTACTGAGCCTGCATTCAATGTTGGGCCATCATCAGCACGCCAGCGAAACGCCATTCTAATGGCGTTTCGCTGGCGGGCCGATGATGGCCCGCTTATAGTGGTATTTGGATCCTCCCATCACTCATCAAGTAAAAAAAAAAACGGTGTCAAAGTTGGGCCCTCTCTGACAAAAGTTTCTTGATCCGCGCATGTTGCCTGTAGAAAGTTTAGATATTCCACTTTCCAGAGGGCGAATAATGCAGGTCGGTCTGCGCTTTCGTTGTTCGTATGCAACAGTGTAAGATTTTTTTCGCACCGAGGAAAAAATACTAGCTATCAAGATATGAGTTTTCAAGAGATAAATGGGTCAGTACGCGATATTATATACGTATCGTATCGGAAAGCATCTGTGGGTAAAGTCGGTAACTTCGGACAGGGAGTAAATTCGGACATACATTTGCAAACAGTGAAAATCAAGATGGGACGACTAATTAAGAGTACAAGAACATTTTGAGACCAAAGTTGAGCAGATTTGGTGAAATTTTCTGTTTTGCATCAAAACCGCATCGTCTACAGCAACTCCATTCAAGGAACGCTACCAAGTACTCATCAAATTGGTTATTTCATGCTTGTTTGTAGTATAGTCAAACTATTGCCCCTCAGTACCATGGACGGTCTGATGCACTATTGCACCCAGCCTTGGGTCTCGTGCAATAGTACAATAGGTCGTCCACGGCACCTTGGGGTAATAGTTTTGACTATACTACAAACAGGCATGAAATAACTGTATAATATATTTTCCTTCTATACTGATGGACTTTAATTACGCAACATTTACTTCCATTAATATCTTTCAATAGACAGTTGACTTTATACTTCCTTTGCTTCGAGGATGTCATCATGAGTTGGTTTCATCAGCAAACACTTAAGGTTTGATTTTATTACTAAATCTGATGAATTTACTGCTTCGTATAAATTAATGCCACTTAAACATTTCTTAAGTAGATGAGGTTTTTAGCCATCATATGAAAGGGCACAAACAGATAAACGTCAAATAAGAAAATGGGCTGTATCGCACACCTGCCAAACAATATGAGAGTGATTCCTGGATGACTAACGAGGTCTATGACGCAAATTTGATACTTCTTGTGTTTCTTAATTTTAAGAAGTATGAAATCTTTAAATGATAACATTTTGTCACATGAGGCAAATGACACCTATCTCAAAACATTAACTTTTTGAATTCCTTAAATTCATTTTAATTGGAAGATTTTTTTTATGTGTTACTTACAAATGAACACTCTTGACTTCTTTTGAGACAAAAATTAAAGCTGCTATCCAAGTGTTGCGTTTTTACAGTCCGTCCGTATATATGTATACCTTGAACATCCCAAGAAAAAATGAACTCATCTCCTATAGTGTTGCATAATGTGCATTTTCTTTTTTCATATGGCATGCTATGTGGGCGATGTCAACTGCTTGTTTCACTCATTAACCTATGGGAGGACATCATTATTCTTGACATCGCCATTTGAATTTTAGGTATACCTTATAAGTAAATTCACAAAACGATGCATCGTGGAAGTATGCATTCGCTCATTACAGTGTTGGGTAAACGTATAAGTAAGCCTTTCTCTAAAAGTTGACATAAACATGTTAATGTGTCCTATCCCTTGATTAAGCCAAACATTATTAAATCCAAGTGTTTTACATAAAATACCCAGTTTGACTTATATGGTTGTAAATTCAGATCGTTTAACATCATTTCATAAACTAATTTAATGTATTTGGTGCCTGAACATGTTAATAATTTAAACCAATACCGAATCACTGATATCAATTGGGTATTTCTGCCCAACTACCAATACACATATTCATTTCCCATCTATAATGCAACACAGGTTTTATAAGTTTTTTTTCCAATAAATCTGACATAATGTGAATTGTTCTAAATGTTTATTTAATTTATTATGCTCCTCAACGGGATAGCATATAGCTGCCGCTTTGTCCGTCCGTCATAATTTTGAGCATAACACCAAAACTACAAAAGATATCAACACCAAACTTCAGTGGTAGATAGAAAATGATGTCGAAAAGCGCAGTGTACAATAACCATAACTGCCTTTTGCATAATTGAGGAGTTATTGCCCTTTGTTGTGTTTCATACTGTAATTTTGTCCGGAGCATAACACCAAAACTACAAGGGATATCAACACCAAACTTCATTGGTAGATAGATCTTGATGTCGAAAAGTACATTGTTTAATAACCATAACACTCTAAGATTTTTGCATAATTTAGGAGTTATTGCCATTTTAACTTAATATTATTCATATTTATATTATGTCTGGATCGCAACACAAACACAAAAATAGGTATCAACACCAAACTTTGTGTTAAGTCCTCCAGTAAAATATTTTTACTGACCGTTCCAAGGCGATACTTCTTTTGTGGATCATTTGTGTTTTTGTGTCTTGTGTTTCTCATGCTTTTGCGTCTGTTCATTACTGCCTTGTGGTCACCTGCTGGGAAAGGGCTGACCTCTTGGCTCTTGTTGGTGATGTTTATTGTATTTTTGTAACTTTCCCATGCTGTATCCTGGGTCAGGTGTGGTACTTGATAGTATCGTTTCCTGATCTTTGCCTTCTTTCTTAATTTCATTGGTAGATATATCTCGATGCGAAGAAGTGCAGTGTACAAGAACCATGGATCTTTTTGCATAGTTTAGGAGTTATTGCAGTTTGTTATTTTTCATATTTGTCGGGCTCGTAACACAAACACTATAAGAGGTATCAACACCAAACTCGATTGGTAGATATATCTCGATGCGAAGAAGCGACGTGTATAAGAACCATGACTATTTTTGTATAGTTTAGGAGCTATTGCACTTTGTTATATTTTGTCCGGATCGTAACGCAAAAACTTTAAGGGGTATCAACACCAAACTTCATTTAAGAAATAGATCAGATCTAGCAGTTAACTGTTGTGTAATAAGTCACTGTTTGGAGGTCAGTTGTAAAGAACATCAAATCACAAGCGCGCAGTGCGAGTGATTTATCTTCGTACAACTGGTAATAATTCACTGTTAGGAGGTCAGTAGTAAAGAAGATCAAATCACGAGCGCGCAGTGCGCAGTGCGAGTGATTTATCTTCGTACAACTGACCGACAAACAGTGAATTATTACACAACAATTAATGCACTAGAGCTTATCTATTTCGATTCTAACACACAATAAAAGACGAAAACAGTACACATTTGAAGTCATCAGCTTCTTCCAACTTTCCGCCATAGCACTGAAGAATTCACGCCAATAGTTAGACTACGTCGCATACGTGTACCTGTATTTGCAACGTCTTTCAAGCATAAAAACGACGTTGCACCGTCTAACGCCATGAATGACGTCATTCGACAGTAACAAATGACGTCAGTAAGCACACCTTTTTCTCATGCTTTCAAAACTGTGAAATATTGTTTGATATATCACTTTTTACCGTTGACTCTATAGGTGAGGTGTGTTAGAATGGTAGATATATCTCGATGTGAAGAAGTGCAGTGTATAAGAAATATCACTCTCTGTTGCAAATTTAGGAGTTATTGTCCTTTGTTATTTGCGGAGCATAACACAAATACTATGAGGGGTATCAAGTTTAAACTTCACTGGTGAGGAGAGGTGCAGTGTACAACTACCATAACTCTTGCATAATTTCGGAGTTATTGTCCTTTGTTGTACTTAAATTTTGTCCAGATTAACATTAACACTATTAGAGATATCTACTTGCCGCCCTTTTCGAAAAAGTGTTTCAATGGGGAGCATCCATCGGTTTTACCGATTCTCTCGTGTATATAGTGCGTTCTCACTTGTTCCGCTAGAGTTTCAAATGCTTCTGTCTCCCGCGGTATAGACAAAGCCAAGGATTGTGAATTTGCTTACAATTTCTTTTTTCTCCCCACTTTACAAACCAATCAAATTGCATGCTAGAATTCCTCCTCCCCTAAAAATCATTATTTTGGTCTTCTTTGTGTTACATGTAACTTGAAGTTCCCAGCACTTAGAATAACCATACAATATGTCCAAGCCTTTTTGTAACATGTTTTCTTTATCAGCGAAAATAACAATGTGATTCCCAACAAAGTAGTATGTGCGACCACAAATGCTCAGACCAGCCTGCGCATACGCGCAGTCTGATCAGATCCTTATCTAGTCGCTTGAGTAGTCCATTTAAATACTCTTAGGCTACTGACCGAACCCTATTTGGAATTTCTAAGTTTAAAAGGAAGCTGCACAGGCTCATCTGAGTCTACACTTGTCAAACTACCACATTGTTGGATTCTCATGTTACGGCTCATATCAGCATTATACAATAACAGAAACAATTTCAACATGGTTCCAATTTCATAACCTTGAAATTTACCTCGTATGAAAGTTTCTTCGATATCATTCAAAAACATGGTTAATAAGAATGGAAATACAGAACAGAAATTTATTATGACCTAGACATATACAGTCTATCATCATACTATACAAACATTGCAACAATGCATGCTATCACGTGAACAAGCACGCAAATGCCGTCTCATTTCACTCTATCTGAGAGTGAACCCACCAAATTGCACCACAGCAGTATAGACGAATCGACATAACATAAGCCATATTTTGGCAATTCGGCCATAACTATGCTTGATACAATTTTTAAAAAGCCACACTAGCATTCACACGTCGCCAAACGTAAACTACACACACACACACACAACCCAAACCGAACCAACGTCGATACAACGCGTCAATATTTCATGAAAAAACAATTTAATGGCGAATCAACGTCCCAAAAAGCTGCCTTAGCCTATGTTAAATATAATAAGAATGGAGAATGGCATAAACGACATTGTTGCTGTTATACAATCATGTATTTGACCTTTTGTAGACAATACCAGCTTGTATTAATAGACTTTTCGCTTACTGTAAAGGCGGCAACTTTAATATTCATATCTGGGCGTGGTTCGGCTATTTCATCTACTAAACAAGGGAAATCAGGTTCTATTTATAATTTGGTGAAGAATTAATAAGTTGCTGTGCGTGCATTTCATGAAAATCCTAACCGTATGCACACTGAACTCACATTTATTAACCCTTAAAGCGCATTATCACAAAATGTATGTTTTTTTTTTGTCGTCCACTAAAATATTTGAAGCCTCATAGACAAACATTGTGGACCCATAACAGACTGCTCCTGTAGGAGCAGGCTGATCTGGGTCCACAGTGTTTGCCTTTATGCTTATGATAAATAGACATTTTCAGATGCAGTTATTTTGCTGGCGTTTTAAGGACTAAATAGTGTGTTTTGCGTCTATACTAAGAAAACGGCGCAAGATGATACAGTTACTTTTGAATAAAACCATGCCTCATTTTCAGCTTTTACCTATGTCTAAGGTTGACCAGTCCTAATTACGTATTCATGAGGTGCCGCCTTTACAGTAAGCGAAAAGTCAAAGAATATATAAGTAGATAATCCTCAGTGTCAGTGGTGCAGAATTAGAAGAGCAGAAAAATGGTTTCAACTTACTATAGTGCCAACGAAGAGTGACAGTCACGTGATATTTTGTTTACAATTGCCGAGTATATAGTACAACGCTACCAATAAAATATTAACTTGTGTTCTTCACGTTAGAATTTACTGTAGTGTAGTGGTTATGTCTACGGCGTTAGACGCAGGCGTACCAGGATCGAACCTATTTAGAGGTTGTTGTTTTTTTTTCTTCATATTTTTACTAGGCCCAAAAGAAGCAGGTGGCATTATGGTAGCTTACTGTAAATTCGGAAGTTTTCGCGAAGTTTTATTTTCGCGAAACTTCTCACATGCAAAATTTCGTGAAAATAAAATTATCGCGTAATGGCGAAATCACTATGTTGTTTACTTGCCCTAGTCACAAATTTTGACGTTGCAAATATGTCTTTTAACGCTCACATTCGCGTGCATTTCCGAATTTACAGTAGCTTGTGTTTATATATGTACCTTATGCATGTTAAAGTTGCATACTCTGTAACTATGAACATTTTTCGAAAAAAAATATTTTCTTTTTAAATCATTTGTAAAAGTAGAATAAAGTTATGTTGTCACAATAAATCTAATTTCTACAGCTAAAAACTGCATAGAAAAGTGAATTATCTTATAAAAACAGTTTTTTTTCTCTTGTTTGTAATTATTTGCGCCCCTCCAATAATTCTAGACAGTTAATTTTTAACATAAATGCTGTTGTTTTGGCACTAATAATTTGTTAATTATTACGAAAAAGGTAAAATGTTTACCTGAATTTTAGTATTTTTACTGTGTTCTTGAAAAAGAGAAACATTATTTCTAAAATGAAACGATCAAAAGTTACAGACTATGCAGCTTTAAAGGGATAAAAAATAAAACATAATAATAAAAAAAAAAAAAATAAAAAGAAAAAAGGGCATGAAGAGAATAATAAAATCAGACCTCCCCCCTCCCCCCAAAAAATTTAAAAAAAAATGAATAAAAAAGAGCAGCCAGTGAGATTCGAACCTAAAAAATGTTCTTTGTGGTTTAGTAAACCTCCTCGTTACCACTTGAGCTAACGCAATTCTATAGATCAATTGTGTATTCATCCTGTCATGAAAGGTAAGTCCCATAACTTTGTAAACAAAACATGACGTCACTTCTACTCTTGGCTGGCAGAATAATAGTAAAATTGATACCCGCAAAATCTGAATCACTGTTGGTCTCCCTGAAAAATAATAGAAATATATACTGCTCAACAAAAGTTTAGCATGGATACATTAAGATTAATTTTATGTGTGAGCAAATTATCTAAAGTTATAAAATTTATGCTAAAATGATGGTTTGATATGTGTTTAAGTTATTAAAAGCAATTGGAGCAATTTAATTTGATTTCTACTGCGTTGTTCGTTGCGATAAACAAGGAAGGGGTCAAAAACGCGTTAAACCTGCATTACTCGCAATACAAAATTGATACAGCATCGGTTTATAAAGTCTCTTGTTTTCCAATTAGGTCGAAACAGCCATTCTGAAAACAATTAAGGTCGTCTCAATTGAACCTTTGAAGCAAACGTTGAGTCTCAGAAACTAATAACGTCGTTTTATAATGGCGTTTGCAACTCAAAAACAGTACTTTTTTCGTTGCGTATACATGCTTAATTGAAAGAGTTTTCGTGTTTATGAGGGTACCATAAGGAAGACAATTACGGGTAATGCAAGTTTATAAAAGTTTGTCTCTGCGTATTTGATTCATGCAAAACGACGTTAATCTGAGTTCTAGGCTAAATGTAGGTGGTAACGTTATCCATAGAGGACGTTTTCAAATGAATGACTAAGAGAACTGTTCAGGGTGCTTGTGCCACACTAGCATCAAAAGGATTGCATTAACGCTTAATTCAGTTCGCTGAAAAGTAAAAAAAAATGGAAACAGGGCATTTTAACGTCTTTATGGTACCTAGAAACATGGCATAAACGAAAACCATTCTCTGACGTTTTCAACGTTTTTCACGATTAAGAACCTTTTGCTTTACGTTAGAATTGAAAATTTTAATTTTGGATGTGGGCTTGTATCCTTTACATGCGCATGGCATAAGAAGTAACGTCTATCCACTGACGCCTAACCAGATTACGTTCTGTCTGGCGGTTACGAAAAAACGTTAAATCAAAGATCCCCATACTTGTTGATTTACACAAAATAAATTATTTCATATTCATTCAAACCTGGATATGATATTAAAATCCGTGCTAAACTTTTGTTGAGCAGTATATAATCACTCTTGACATAGAATGCAGTTTATATCAATGAAATTCAACATCATAAACACTTGGTGTTATTTTATCAAAAATACTTGATGTTATTTTATCAAAATTACCTTCGCAATTTGAAAAAATATTTGATCTCGGCAGGATTCGAACCTGCAATCTCCTGATCCGTAGTCAGGCGCCTTATCCATTGGGCCACGAGACCAGTTAATATACATAATTACTTGCTGTTACCTTACCAATTTAAAAATAATATTTGATCTCGGCAATTCGAACATGCGATCTCCTGATCCGTCGTAGTCAGGCGCCTTATCCGTTGGGCCACGAGACCAGTTTTAATCATCGTGCATGTTCGCTTGATCCCGCGCGGGGTGGAATTTTTTCTTTATTCCATTGCAATAATATGGTACCTACATGTAATATACCGAACAAAATTGAAAACTCTACACTACAATTATCTATATTTTACGAGAAAGTATTAGACAAAAAGTATTTACTAAAAATTAATAATGTTGCCCAGACATCCAGCAAACGATTCGTCGAAACTCCACCAATTTGTCTCGTTTGATTTATGAGTTATGCTCCTTTAAATGTTTAAAGCTTTATTCGCTGAAATTTGCAATTGCGCATGCGCAAATTAAAATTGTTATGCTTATCAAAATTGGTCTTAATTATGTTGCATAAAAACACAAGAAAACTGCTTAATCACTTGAAACAAGCTCAAAAATCAATTTCGAATTTAGCAAATTTGTAAAATATTGAAAATTATCTCCCTTTGACAAAAACAAGTAGGGAATATTAGATGTTTGGTAATCTTCGATTTGTCACGATTTTTGATAATTTGCTTTTGCCAAATCAGGTGGACCTCTCAGCACATTGTTTCTACCATTTCTCGACTAGTAATGTCCTCATACTAAGATGCAACAACACATTGATATTCCTATGGAGATTTCAGTGTTAAATTTTTAAACTTGGCAATTTGATGGAAAATCTGCTTTTTAAGTTTGCTTTTCTAAACGATCAAAACACACTTGAGATAAGTCCTTCACATTTCTGATTGTCCCATGTCTAGACTACCATTTTGTGCAGTCAGATCTCGTAGGTAGTGGATTTCTGAAGGCCTAAATTGTGTTAGATTTCCGTTCAAATTGGCAACCTTAAAAAATGGACCCCTGTCACATTCAAATGGCTTTCATGTGTTTCCTCGTGACAACATCCGTAAAACTTTTACCCAGTATTTGAACATTAAGATACACTTCCAATTGCATTCTTGGTTTGCATAATTTTGTTTTTTGTTTGTTTGATTTGATTCTTTACGTCCACTCAACAATCTTTCAGTTATGCGGGACGGTCTTCCTGGGTTGAACCAGTACTAAGCTAGGATAAATGTGTCTTGCTCAAGGACCACAACGCAGTGACGCCGGTGAGGCTCGAACCCGCGGCCCTTCGGTCTCGAGTCAAGCACTCTACCACTGAGCCACTGCGCTCCCATTAAATAGGTGGCAAACAATTCAGGTGTAGCGTTTTCACTTTTGTTCAGTATATGTTCCATGCTCTATAATGCATTTACGCAACATTAGAAACATATATAGATATGTTAGTTATTCATCATGGTAGATTCGAAAGAGCCCTAACCAGCAAGGGGAAAAGAACCAACCCTGGTGGCCTCAGATGGAATACAATTGTAGGGAAAACCCCTGGGGAATATAAGATTTAATATCAAAAGGTAAATATATAAGGTATCAAATTGTAACAGCATAGTAGTATACTTTACTATGAATATTCGTATATTGTAATGAGAGTGAATAATGGGCTTATATTTTGAATGAACCCAAATCCAGACCCACGTAAATAGCTACGACTCAGAGTAAGTAGTTTTGATTAACGAATTATTTCAATATAGCATTCATAATATACTTAACACAATTGACAAATAAACTTTAAATCAAATATGAAAACAACAACAACATAAAAACCGATTTAATTTGCATTAAGTATTGTTAAAATGACCAACAATAAGGATAATTATATAACTAAGCACTGTTATGTCAGATTTAGCGGCTGACTTAGTTGAAACGACCCTCCTTAAATACACTGATGAATAGGAGAAAATGTTTGCATACGCAATAACGTATGACTTCCAAACCTTTAAAGCCACTTTCTTTCTGGGTTTGGCAGTCATTGCGAATGCAAACATTTTCCTCGTTTGAATCGACAACAGACTTTAAACTATCCATTTTCTCAGGTCTTTAATAGTCACTTTGGGTACGCCACCTGTGGCTTGGTGTGAATCAAGAGAAGCTAACTCTTTTCTCAATTCCTGTATTTCTTTGTTTACTTTCAGTCTCTCTGAGCATTCTCTTTTCAATAACACTTGCCGTTTGAGTTCATCTCTTTCTGCCTGCAACGCACTTAGATCAGGATCTGTCTTAGCTGAAGTACCTTTCTTGGGAGCCATTTTTTAAGTTCCCTTCTCAAATCCTTTTCTTCTCTCTCTAAACTTTTGATAATATCTCCCATGTTCTGCGATTCCACAGTTTTTGGATCCTTAGGTCGAGCTCCTTTGTCTACATCCGCCATCTTGAAGAAGCAAATAATTTCAGAATCCGTAAATTAAATTCAAAATCCAAATCTTTAATCAAATTTTCTGCATTCAGCGAGTAAGCAACATTCAAACGATGTACTTATATAACTGACCAATCACAAACGGGGAACGACGCCCTCCTACGTAACGACGCATATATCAGTCAAAGGGAAGTAACTGATAAGTGGCCCTGAAATAATTAAGGCATTTTCCTAAGGGAAAATGCTGCACATTGCGAATGCAAACATTTTCCTCGTATTTTATTCCTCCTATACTGTCCTGTCAGCCAAGAGCGACAGTGACTTCATGTCTTTTTTACAAAGATAACAGGTACTTATAAGCGATATATCACTTGTGTATTAATCCTATCCGCAGGATAGGTTTAATACACAAGTGGTATATCGATTCGCGTTAGCTCAAGTGGAGTGTACAATTTGTAATTTTTACGTTACAATTGTAAACAAAATATTACGTCACTGTCACTCTTGGTTGGCACGACAGTAGATTCAGATATTAGAGTTGTCCACAATTTAAATTGCTTGGAATTTCAGACGAAAAATAGATAAATTGAGCCAAAGTGCAAGTCGGCATGTGCGCCCATCGAAAACTCTGCGTAGTTTGATCAGAGTCTTCGATGGGCGCTCGATGGGTAGCGAAGGGTTCAGCCTGTCTCCAAGTAGAAAACTTCGACTCTGGTCAACATATTTGGATGCGCGGACCGATTTGAGTCTTCGCCGTACGTGCATGCCGACTTGTATCTTATGCTGCTTATCGGCTAAACTTAGTCTTCACCATCTAGTAGAACTATTTGATATACTGATGCATGGTTTTGCGAAAGCATACGCCTAGATGAGGGCAACTAAGAAATATACATGTACTGGTGTTTGTCATCTCATGTTTCAATTTTATAGTTTGGTCAAATATCTGTGATGCAATTTTTTCTGTCCTTCTAGCTAACATATTCTCTGATCATTTAGTTGGTGTGGGTCTGTCTTCCAGAAACTCCGAATAAACTTGGGCAGTGTGTCAAACATATTTTCAGTTATTACTTCTCAGCATCCGCCAATATTTCGGGGATTACTCTATTGTGGTCAAGGGTGATTCCCAAAACACCTGCTGAAAAATGCATTTACATGCTATAGACTTTGGAAACGTGATTTTCTCCATTTCGCGAATGTTTCATTTCCGCGATGCGCGACGTTTCGCGAATAAAAAAACTCTCGCGAAATTTTCTAAATTTATAGTAGTCTCTGTAGGTGGCAAGTGAAACTCGATGCGATTTTGCTCATTTATATAAAACATTCTATGGTTGATAGGGGTATACGTGATTTTTCTTCAGAATATTTAAGATAGGGCTACACGTTGACGTTGTTATGCACATGTTATTAACTCTTTGCATGCTGGGTTATTTTCATCTGCTGACTTTTTTTAAGTTAATTTTATTTTTGTTCCAAAATGAGTTTCCAGGAACACTGTCAACGTACCAAACGGTTTGAATCCTGCTCAGGGCCGACGTGCTGTCTGTCGGTCCTGATCTGGGTCCAAACTTCTAGCAAATGTTATCAGTAGACGACTTAAGCTCAGTATAGTTAAATGATCTTAAAATATCGATAATTGATTTAACCATGCCCCAAGTTTGTGGGGCGGCGTGATTATTTAGTATTTTGATAAACCCGAAGTACATTCAAATTTCAGTTGAGCCTAACACGGAAATAATTTGGTTAAAGACATATCTTTTCTTATCATGATCACACAGCACAAACATTCCGCTATCCGTTAAATATAAGCATTTTCATCCGGCAAAATAAAAAAAAATATAAAAACGAAATCAGCTAAGCGCCGACAGTCAACGATATGTGCACATATTTTGTTAAAGCACTGGCAAGGTTTTTCTTATACGCAAAAATGGATTGTCCTTTTTTATACCGTCGTTTGTCTTTTTTTTCAAGTTTTAATAATGGTATCAAATGCTTATTTTATTATTCGTGTCGGATAAAAATGCTCAGTTTATTACATGTGCATTCGGAACTACCTCGGCAATTCTAGAATCAAGCATCGGATGTACGTAAGGCGTAGTATTACATGTATGTATGAAAACGCTGAGCTTTGTTAGCCGGAACTAGCGTAAGGAAAATTAGTCCGGTAGCAGATGGAGTCAACCCTATCAGTAAAATCGATTACCAGTTTTATCAAATTCATTTTTCACTTTCCCATACCAAATCATTTTTACGACGTTTATCGTGGAATGTTATAACCGGTTATTTCGCTGCAATCAAATGTGTTGTTTCTGTGACGCCATTATCACGTTTTTAAAGTAGACCCTCGATGTACATTCGAGGTCTGATTCCACAGAATTGGCCGAGGCAGTTCCGAATGCATTTAGTGTATATACAATGTGGGTTATAGTGAAAAGCCGGAATCCTCGCCTTGCGCAGAAGGGTTCTAAAATCCAATGTTTTTCTTTGCGAGGAAAACTTAGATTCTGATCAGGCTGAGCAAATGCCCTTTCCTACCCAAGTCTTGACTGGACACAATGGCTACTGACTTTGCTGGCCGCTTTGTCAAGCTCTTATCCAGCCGGCATCCAATCTCGGTCAACTATCGGCACACAAGCGAAACGCCATTCGGATGGCGTTTCGCTGGCAGGCCGGTGGTGGCCCGATTTTGCGTGCTTTGACCATGGTGTGAGATAAAGCTTATTAAAGCACAGTTCAACTGTCATTTTTCAAACACGATGTTCGCCAATGTTTGGGATCGAATGGTCGCTAGTTCGAGGCTCGTTGGAGGCACTGTGTTGTGTTCTTAAGTAAGTTAATTAATCTTCTGCTTAGTAGCAGTCCATTCCAGGAACACAGGAAAACATCCCGACATGACTGAAAATTGTTGACTGGGACGTAAAACATCAACACAAACAAAACATGAACAGATGTAAGAAAAAGATTATCATGATTTTACGAGGAATCACAAGTTTATACGGAGAATCCGAAGACACGTTTTCGCGTCCTGTGGCTCCCATAGTATTTTACCTATTCACAACTACCTGTTAATAGAAATAATAATTGAACGAAAAGAATGGGGAAAAATTAAGTATTTGAAAACTATCGTTTACATATCTGATATAAGTTCTTAAATCCTGTGTCAACAAAAGGATCAACTGTCAAGGGACCGGTGAAACCCCAACAATTACATCTATCAACATTACTACCAATTTGTTCAAACACGCTATAAAATATACTTAAAGCTGGAGATTAAATTTTGGAACATAAAATTGTAAATATTATCTTATCCATCAGTTTTAACATTTGTTTTGTGTGCTGTGTTGTATCCACAACATATGTTTTGGTTAAGAAATAAGAACATTAGTTGTTGTTTTATCACGTCCTCTTATCTATAGGTCTGATTACTGTCGCTTACATCAACTAGGACAATTATTGATTTTGGTTAATCACAAAAAGGGCGACTTTCAATTATCAATATTTGTAGAATAGTTTACACCAACAGTGATTAAATTTACAAGTCAAATATAGATTTCGATCTATGGAGCGAGTGTTATGTAAAGTCGGAAATATTGCTGAAATGTTCAAACTTAATACAGGATTTAAATGGGTATTTGAATACCATTAATTGAAATGTTTGGACGCAAATGCACACTACGTATGTACTAAGTATGTTACACAGATAACGTTTGGATTTTAAATTGCACATGTACATCGGTGGAAATCTGGGACTACATGTACTCGAGGTGAAAGTGTCAAATCAGCAATACAACAAGCGAAACGTTCGCACCTCTTAGAGAAACACAAACTAAGTTGTGGATTTATTTGAGCGAGCACATTCAATTTTGGTACTCATCGCATTGTCCAGCACAAAGGCTCATGTGAGTCTGCACAGATTCGCAAACATGCAGACTCGCCAACGCCTTCGCTGCTTGTATCCCCAAAGTATGCATGTAGATTAAGACTCAGACTCTTCATTCATATTGTTGTAGTCTCGCAGGAAAATTTGGAGTTTGGACAAATCAACATGGGCGTTTATTGGGTGCTTTTGCGCATATGCTATAAGTACCAAAATCGCATGTGTCGGCTCAATTGTTGACCATTCAATTTGATATACATGACAGGCACAGGTGACATTTCTGACTTTCTTTGGTGCCTAGCCTTTAACTTCTTAAGAGATTATCCAACAGTAAGCTTTGAATTTTAAAATCACTGACCGGTTGACTGAGTACTTTATAGAGATTAATAAAAATCGGTATGTAATCTGATAATTCACTACAAGCGGAGTATTTTACGCTTAATGTTCAAATACTGAACACCTATTATATACTTTGTGAATGAAAAATTGAAGACAGTTTAAAGAGAATATATTCAACGTTTTTAAACAAACATTGTATTGATGACATAGATTTTAGGATATTAATGTGCTAGTAAATGGAATAAATCATTTGGTTAACATCTAGAATACATGATTTTGTGTTGGTAATAGTACATGTATCAAGCAACACTGAAACGTTCGCCTTCACGTCAGTTGTGGTTTGGACGAACAATACAAAACCAATTACAGTCTTTAATGGAAGGACACCAGTCATAAAACTCAGGACACAATGAAGCCATTTAATATCACTATAATTCTACAGTTTGCGGTGTATTGTTTGATTAAATAATGGAACCAGACAGTGACTATATAAGCTATTCAATTATGAACGAGTTTGCCGAGTCACCGATTCCTACATTTCGAGAAGGAACTCCAAGCGTCCATTATAACATGACAGATGATTCTGAGGCATCTGATAATGAATTCGACAGCACAAGTTTTGCAGATACATACGAAGGACGGTTGTCTAGAGCTTTACAAACATGGATGCCAGAGCATACAATTGTTCCCTTGAACCCGAGAGAAAAGCCTGCACCTGAACCAGTATTTAGTGGTCGGTTGGGAAAAGAAAGATCACCAGTAAAACACCACTCAAGAACTTCTGGCAAAGAAAATAGTTCTAAATCAACACACGATACGGCACGTCTATTAAAGAGAAGTGGCAGTGATGACTCGCTGGACACATGCATATCACTTCTAACGTGTTCATCAGATTCTACCATTGATATCGTTGAGGAACTTAATTCAACCAAACAGAGGCGGCGACGTAAGCGTATGACGTCGTCACGCGCATCCACAGCAACGGAAGAGAGCGGAAGTGTAATCCAATCTAAATGGGTAGAACTTGCAAATAAGCGGAAAGGAGCGTTTGATAAGTTTATGCGTTTAGGAAAGGTGCCTGCACAATATATCGGTAATGTCGATATATCGGAAGAATCCGAGGCTTTCCTATTATTTGATCCTGATGAACAGAAGTCCGTATTTAATGCTGGCATGACGAAAGGAATTCGTTATATTAACAGAGCCTCTCTTCTAAAGAGTGGAAGCATGACAAACATAGCTACAGGAGATATAGACTCAGAAAGTGTAAGATTGTCACCCTTTCGACGAGTTGCGTCAGCAAGTGCCAAACATTCCCGGTGTAAACTAGATTTAGCAGAATTAAAACGGCAAATGTTAAACAAGAAAATTGCGGAGGAACAAGCTAGGTTAGCTGAGAAAGAAAAGCAAAAAAGAGGAAAGCGTGGGTCTGTGATACGGAGCCAATCGCGTAACTCTCTTGTTTCTCAATCTTTAAACCAATCCTTATCAAGTAGGCCAAATTCAGCATCTCTATCTCAGTCTGTACATAGCTCTGACTTAAGACCATTTTCTCCATCTGAAGTTCCGTCAAGAACTCAATCTCCAGAGGAGAAACAAGTAACTGTCTGGAAAGGAGATAGAGAAATACTAGAAATAGACTTAAGGCGAGAACTAACAGCGAGGGTTAAGAAAAAGATTGCATCAACTAGAACCGCTTTGTCGCGTGTGTCTGGTGTTGGGGAAGATAATGAACTCAAAGTAATGGTAGGCCCCCACGAAGAATTTCCGTGTCACACGGATGAAGATTATAGTCATAGACCTAGAATAATTCAGCGAATGAGAATTTCGCCTCATCTTAGTAACATGATTCATGACGATATACAAGTAAGAATGGGTCGACCAAGGTATCACGAGATTCGGATAGCAGATCTGGAGCTGTGGAATAAGGGTCAGAAATTAAATCGAGCTCATCGAAACCTGAAAGTGTTCAACTGGTTGCATAGTCTCAGGGAATCACAGTTTATCCAAAATGTTGTTCCTGAAATTAAAGATGAGATACAGGAAATGGTCAGGGATCTAGAGGTACTACATGTCGAATCCGCGGACGAACCGGATGTGAAACCTTTGTATAAAGCTTACGAAGTTCGAATACTTTGATGAGAGTGTTGTTAGAAACAGTTAACCCTTATCTCGCCATTAGTTTTGTCTTGAAAACGTCGTCTGATTTGTACGCCTGTTGCATGTATTTAAGCGCACTACAGACACGATTTTATCAAGGATGCAAACAAATTGAACCTTTTATCAGACTGTTCCCTTGGCAGCAGTCTGATATGGGTCCAACTTATTTGCAATATTGGCTACCAAAGAAAATAAGCAGACGAGAGAGCAGAAGACAAAATTCGTGACTGGCGAGAAAAGGGTTAAAATTATATTGTATTTAGTTAGTATTTTATTAAATAATTTGAGTAATTAGAAGTGGTACCACTTTTAGGCTATAAAATATAGGTCTCTAAACAATAAATAAGATAAGGAAATTGCTTTAGGAGTATATGAAGACAGCCATGCAAGAATCAAGAGGGGGTGGGCAGGAAGTTCGGACCCCCCCCCCCTGAAAAATCACAAAAATATAGGGTATCTTAGCAATACTGGTCCGAATCCCTTGAAAAATCGCAAAGCTACCAAGCCAACATTCAATGTTGGGCCATCATCGGCCCGCCAGCGAAACGACTGGCGTTTCGCTGGCAGGCCGATGATGGCCCGCTATTAGTGGTATTTGGATACTTTCTCCTCTCATAAAAACAAACAAACAAAAAACGTTGTCAAAGTTGGACCCCCTATAGCAAAACTTTCTGGATCCGCGCTGTCAAGACTATCCTGCGCATCCCTTAAGGTGTGCTAGTCCTTGGTTCCACACAGCGTACCTATAGTGGACCCTGATAATTCGAAACAGCGTATTTATGGTGGTAAAATTTGGATATATTAGTGCATATCAAGTGGGTGTATTTATAAATCCTTTCAAAATATAATTATGCTGTGATTACGTATGTCTTTAGGCGGGGTATAATATAAAAAAAATCAATGTTAACTTATATTACTAAATCGGTTGATAATTCAAAAAAAAGTATGGCTATTTAGACTTTCAGTGAACAAGAGTAACAAAGTAAGTACATAAGAAGGGGACACTATCGGCCGCCAGTGAAACGACATTAAGAGTCCGTTTCGTTGGTGGGCCGATAATAACCTTAGAAAGTATGCTGTCTGGCAGCATTCATACAAAAAGTATGTAGCAGCATTAAATAACCATGTTGACCGTACTGTTAAGTTGCATGTGTTACGGGTAGATGTGGGGTTAGAAGATAGGGCTAAGGTCTAGTTTACTTAAGAATTTATACTAACAAACACACAGATGTAACTTGAAATAAACTCAAACGTTTACGATACGCTTCTTCATCCTTTTTGAGAGCTTTTGTGTTCACTTCGCATTATGGCATAGTCTGGGGTAACGCTAAAACACAGGTTGGCATGACTAGAGAGTACTGTCAACCTCATTTTATCGGTTACAAGAAAAGATGGCGTTTTCCAACATTTGTATTCTGATTTATCTCCCCAAACAGATAAATACAATAAGGAAAGGGTCGTCCGGGTCACACACTTTGATATCCAACTAATTATGTATTTTTTGTCTCTGAAGATTGATTTTTACTTAACAAACACTGTTAAGCTACTGACCGAACACCATTTGGAGTTTCTAAGCTTAAAAGGAGACTGCACAGGCTCGTCTTGAGTCTATCATGTCAAAATGCCACATTGTTGGAAATTGTGTATTCATTTACCTACGATTTTCCAGTATACTAAGTATTAACCCATTATAAGCCTTAGCGTCCTCTTTGCGAGACAAAGTGCAAAACCAGATAAGGCGCCGTAAAACGTGGCATCTGATCGGGTTCTCCACTGTTTGCTTACAGAAGGTTCTTTTACAATTTGAATAAAAATGAAAAAATACCAACCAACAACCCTAAAAACGAAACTGGACTGGTCCAATGGATAATAGTGGGATGTTCCATTCGGCTTCAGTGGGTTGGACTTAATTTGTGTATATGAGTCATTCTACAAAAGTGATGGAATTTGAGCTTTTTTTTGCAAAAAGTAACACAACTAATTTGGATTTTTTAGATTTTAATTTAAACTCTGAACAATTAACAGCAATAAACCATTCGTCTAGACAGGTGAATTTGCATGATAATGCATCTGTTTACTTACTTTGATGGCTGCCCTAGTTAAAAATGTCATCCCTGTTACCACGACAAGAAACCTGTTTTCCTTAATAAAATTATTTTCTTTTTATATACTTAAATTTTCTTTATAGACCTTTAAGTTTACAAACCCATTCAGCTGAAAATGTTTTGTTTCTAATAAAATAATCAAATATTAGTTATTTTACTGAAACAACGTGTTTTAAGACAAATAACATCAATAGGTAGCCGCAGGCACCAACTTACAAATTAGTAAATTTAATGCAGCAGCAGAAAGAACATTTGATTAGTTAATATATCGAGGTAAAGTTGACGGGTAACCGGGATGACATTCAGTAACAGGGATGACATCGCCATTTTTCTTCATAAAGATAGAAAGCACTTGAATGATATTAACCTAAGTCTGCTGAATGTGCTATGTATAGAATAAGCTCTTAAATGCTCAAAGTGACTTTTCAGTTCTCACTTAAAATCACTATTGATCACTCACTGGAGTTTTCGTGAAATATTTTTAACAGGTGTCAATCAGAAACTGAAATGCCCTAGTGACCCAGGGATGGGGATATTTTGGAACCCATGGCCATTATTTGAACAACTTTAGAAAAGGACCATTAGTTGATCATACATACCAAAAGTTAAGACTCTAGATATAATGGTTTCGAAGAAGATTTATCATAAGTTATATTTCACTATATACTGTACCGCAAACCTCGAAAATACGAAATATGTTTTTTTAATATTCGCATATTCAAAATAAATTTGAGGTACGCTGGAATAAGAAATAGGCCTATATATGAACTATTTTATTAACTGTCAATAAAAACATTATGTTTTTGATACGTAAAAGAAACGTCTCTCAGAGAAGTTTGTTTTACACACAAAGACAAACGTTTAATAAAAAAAAACACTGAAAATAATCATTTTAGGGGTTATATATTTTATGTCTTCCTCCCTATATATTGAAAGTATCGATATTAGTCTCTTGTCACAAAGACTTCGAATTTAAATGATACCTTATGGCAATATAAAACATGTGTTCCCGGGTATGGGACCATTTTGACCAAAGAACTATCAATGGAACAAAGTTGGTAAAAAACCACTAGGTGACACTAAATACCAAATATCAAGTCTCTAGAATACGCAAAAATGCTAATATCTTTCTCTGAATAAATCAATATAAAGCATGTAACTTCTAAGGAATCATTTTGGTCCCAGGGCCATTATTTGAACGGACATGATAGAGGTACATTTGATTATGCTACAGGCTCTAGGCCTTGTGGTTATTCGAAATAAAGCGGTTACTGCATTAAGAGGCTAATCTTGCCCTCCCTTTGAGGCCAAAAAATGAAAATTGCTTTTCACAATCTTCTTCTTATTAGTTTATTAGAACAATAGCCCAAGTGTAAAAGTCTGGGATTAATTTTATTTTTACCGTTGCTATGGTAACAAAAATGATGGCCAAAATAGACTGAAGATAGGAAAGTGACCATTTAGGAGCAAATTTAAGACATTTGACAGACAAATTATCATAGAGCACAAGCAAATACCAAAAGCATATTTTAACAGAGGGTGAGAATTATTATAACACACAATATATTAAAAGGTTTATTTGGTATTTACTTGAATTGATATCTTATTCTTAAAAAAATTGTCTGAAGAAGCCTTAGATTTGGTTCAAAATGACGATTTCTCTATTTTAAGCCTATTTTGTCGGCCATTTTTGTTACCATAGCAACGGAAAAAGTAAAATAAATGCCAGAATTTTACACTTGGACCATTCTTCTAATAAACCAATTGGATGAAATTGGTTAAAGCAACTTTCAGTTTTTGGCTCCAGAGGGGGCCAAATTTGCCCCTGAATGCAGGTACCCCTTTAATTATGCTACTACTGATTCTTTTAATAAACCTACATAGAATAAATGTACCACAGGGTGGGACCTTTTTTGCCAATTTTGGTGCAGCTCAACTAGGTGATGCTATATACTAATTGTGACGGCTTTAGGCATAGTGGTTACAGACTAGAAGATATTTTTAAGTTATCCTTATGTAAGCATATGTAAAACATGTGACCCCTGTCGGAGGCATTTTGTTCCCATGGGCACAATTTGAACAAACTTCGAAAAGGTCCTCTATCAAATATCCTGAAACTAGGCCTTATGATTTCAGATATTTTGATTTTCCCCTATATGCGCATGCAAAACATGTTATCCACTGGAGCGGGCCATTTTTGACAGGAAAATAATTTGAACATGACAGCAGTTTGAAAGACAGCTCAACCCCCGCTGCAGAATCCCATAACATCGAAGTATAACCTTGACCTTGAGTGAGCGTAGCTGTATCATGGGCTCTGCACACCGTCTCACTGAGAGGAACAGTTGAGTGAAGTTCAAAGGGTTCGGAAGATACGGAGCAGACACAAAATTGGAGAGCAAATTCCATTACCTTTAATTGTGAGCTTCATCTTGACTGTGCGTAACTGAGTCATGGGTTCTGCACAACGTCTCACTGAGGGGAGCATTTGACTGAATTTAAAAACAATCATTTAAAGAGCTTATGCCATATGACCAGACGCTAAATTGAAGGGTAAAAATCCATGACCTTGAAATGTGACCATGACATTTTAAAGTCTTGGTAGCTGAGTCATTTCTTCTGCACACCTTCTCACTGAGAGGAACATCTTGGTGAAGTTTAATGAAAAACTTTCAAAGGGTTCAGGAGGTATGCAGCAGACACCAACTTTAAGGGTAAATCCCAAGACCTTGAACTGTGACATTGACCTCGAGACTACATAGTTGGGTCATGTGTTCTGCACACCGTCACACCAAAAGGAACATTTGGGCGAAGTTTTACGAAAATAATTCAAAGGGTTCAGGAGATATGGAGCAGACAGGAAATTGAAGGGGGTAAATCCCATGACCTTGAAAGCTGACCTTGACCTTGAGTCTGCAGACCCAGTTCATGAGTCCTGCACACCGTCTCACTAAAAGTGACATTTGTGTGAAATTAACTATAAATCGTTCAAAGGGTTCAGAAAATATTGAGCGGACACAAAATTGAAGGGTAAATCCCACAGCATTGAAGTGTGACCTTGTCCTTGAGTAAAGTTAAATGAAAACCGTTCATATGGCCCACTTAAACTGTTGTACAAAGCATATTAAAATTAGCCTAGTTGAAAGAATTATAAATTGTCGACCACGGCCACCTTTTATATTTTACATATCTAATCATATTTGCATATGTTGGTGAGTAACGGGGATGACAGTAACAGGGATGTCAAAAAGTATGCAAACTCACACTTGCTTTGCTTTCTAAAATCAAACCTTTTAAATGTTTACCCACTAATATTGAGGCACATCATGCTTATATAGGTTTTGGATTTTTAATTTTTTGCAACATAGACATTTTATAGAAATATGGGTAACAGGGATGACAGATTACCTGTCTGATTCACTACTTACTATAGTAAATCGTTTCATATTTACCTATAGGCAAACTGTTTTAACATAATTTAACGTTTTAGAAAATTGACACTCAGTACATCACACATGTCCAGTGCAATGTAATGTTCATAGGTAGTAACTATGTATAATCTATACCTGCAACTGCGGTAACAGGAATGACACAAAATGAGGGACATACTTAAACAAACATGCACAGCTTCTAATCAAAACGAAAGGATAATCGATGCGTCTGTCATTTGATAGATTTCTACCAAAGACTATCATCACGTCTCTGTTTGTTTTGTTTATACAAGCAGTTTTTGTCAAACTGAAGTTTTGAGATGGGACAGGCAAATATAAGGGGGGTAGCCCGTAATTCATTTAGAAAGATATATGAACAAACTTCCATAAGCAAGATATTTGGACTAAAATGAAAATATACAAGTATTTTGGCGAGGGACAGGAATTCCTCGCCTTTCGTAGAATGACTCATAATCAACATTTATAGAAATACACATTGTTTTTTTTGTAATTTGTGCTTTTGCTTGTATATAACGTAAAATGGGCCCAGGTAGCTGATGGGTTCATGAACTCTTGATGGTACAGAATATGAAATATAAGTGCTGATCGATGCATCAGCGAGCAGTGAAGAGTCAGTCGAGCCTGCGTATCCGCGCCGTCTCACTAGAGCCTTTTGAATCTCGCATACACAAACGTTCAGTTGTAGACGAAGGTCTTCTTGCCCCAACGGATACATCAGCATGTGCGTTTATAGTAGACTTGTGTATAATTGAGCCGCGACATTTGATTTCCAACAATGTGGCATTTTGACAAGTGTAGACTCATACGAGACTGTGCAGCCTCATTTTAATCTAAGAAACTCCAAATGATGTTCGGTCAGTGCCTTAGGGTCATAAAATATTCAAGCGTCTAGAAAAGGCTCTGATCAGAATGCGCGTATGCGCAGGCTGATCTGAGAATTTGCTGGTCGCACATACCACATTGTTGAAAATATCATGTCACGGCTCATATGCAATACGTACCCAGGCCTATAGATAACCGTCGTGCAATTAAATAGGAAACCATATTGGGTTATAAAACCAGGCATGCAGGTGTTATCCATAATCCAGTGGAAACCTATGTGGCAGCAGTTATCCATGAGACAGTGGTAGCACGTTTAACAGCGGCAATCCGTGTGACAGCGTTTATCCACAGTGGTAGCCCATGTGATTTATACACGTAAAGCCCCAAGGTGGCTGCCACAATTGTCCGTACATCGATCAAATGCAGTGATTTTGTTCATGTGCTGATCCAGAGAGGGGCAGGGGGTCCGGGCCCCCACCCTGGAAAATTACAAAAATATAGGGTTCCTTAGCAAATCTGGTCCGAATCCCCTTAAAATCACAAAGCTACCAAGCTAGCATTCAATGTTTGACCATCATCGACCCGCCAGCAAAACGCCATTTAAATGGCGTTTTGCTGGAGGGTCTTTGATGGCCCATTAATAGTGGAACTTGAATCATTTCTAAAAATAACATTGTCAAAGTTGAACCCCTTCTGGCAAATATTTATGGATCCGCACATGTTGCTGCTGTTAGTTCATTGTTAGTTCAAGTGACCTGCTGACAGGTCAGATGATAAAACATCATGTCTACCACACACACTCAAGGGAGTTTCTCAAAAGATATGTTTTTCCTGAATTGAACTCAATATAGCTGAACTAGATTAAAGAGCATGTAACATATACATTAGTGAAAAAACAAAAGAAATAGTACTTCAATTGGTCAGGACAAGTGGTGATTTTCAATGTCTAACTAGCATACGCATAAAATGCGTTTTTACATTTTAAATCTAAGATAAATAACTGCTTTAATACAAGACTGACAGTATAAACTCAATAATTACCCTTGAACGTTTTTGCCCTGTCGACCCACTCATGTTAATCACAATATTCATTGGAGTCTGTGCTTTATAACAAAAGTTTAGTTAGTTGTTTAATTTATTTGGTAAAACAGGATCGTCATCATTGGAGCTAATTATGTCATATTGACTACTATCCCTAGATTGTCTACTTGACTTTGAATTTTCTACGTGTTGATGTTTTATAGGCTCACTATAAACATAACAGTTTCCATCAATATTGCATACTGTATGTTCATTAGAATTATCGCCCATTCTATTTACAAGACAGGATGATTGCTCATTGTCATTTGTTTCTGATTTGTCTGATACATGTTTGTTCATTTGAAGATATACGTTGCTAGGTGACGGTATATTGTGCTGGGTATAACCACATCGCTCCTGACTGGATCCATCTTCGCAAGCCGAGGGTCCTATGTCCATTTCGTTCAATACCTGCGTATTGAACGAAATGGACTTAGTAGCCGTGGCCGGCGAAGATGGATTGGATTGTTCAATGTCACCATCTTTCTCTGTATTGTCAAGTCCATCATCATTTATGACGTCATATGTAGCATCACACTGATTCGCTTCATTTTCTTCAATCGTTTGTTCTATAGCGTGTACAACCTCACTGTAATCATTTTTGTTGTCGCAACTCTGTGACAGATGTGAAGTTTGTTTCTTCCATACACGAGTTTTATTGCCACACTGGCCAATTTCTGTAGTCTTCTGTACCTTCCAGCTAGAAATAAAGAAAACCAAAATGTACGAAGGGTAATCAGAAAGTTGGCGGAAAATAGTTGCCATTTCTACATTGTTTGCTCAATAGAGCTGGATTTACAGCACATAATTCTGCAACACATATGCAGTTGATCGGTTACAACATACTTGTTGTTAGTCGTCTACGTGCGTTACAGCTGTCGTCATGGCAACGTTATATAGCGCGAAAGGGCCCATTTTACGTTGCATTTTGACTTTTAACTACACTAAAAATTAAACTTCAACGTTTTGCAAAATTTTGTTATGCTGTGATAGCCCATTATGCCGTCCATGCATATTTAACGACATATTTACTCCTCTTCTATGAAAACTTTCAAAGATTTATATCTAACGGATGGTGATCTAAATCAAAACGAATAACAGTAATGTCAAAAGACAAAAAAATTCAACTTCTATGAACCCACTGCCTGTTTTGGCATGTCAGTTGTTAAAAATAAACTATTTACACACTTAAAAAAAACCTTTTTCAGGACAGTAGATCTAATAATCACAGTTAAGTACGATATTATAATTATTGTGATGAACAATGACAAGAAAATAAGTTTGTTATTCAAAATCTACAAAAAATAGAACAATTTACGCATTTTAGGCCTGCCATCGGACTGAAACCTATTAATTTTAATACATAGCGTAGCGGAATAACATTATAAACCTAATATTAAATTCAAAGAATGACGGAACATTACTTTCCGTTAAAAGTACCAAACAATTCAAACACAACTACGAGTTTTTAGATCCAAGAAGCAACCCAGGGGTACTGTACGATTGGCCGGTTCCAGTGACATCACAGCAGTGCCTCGTGCTCATATGTCTGACGTCACATTTTCTAAATTTCAATTTCAGTCAACTTGCTTTGAACGGTTGTTTATATCTATGAATTTTCATTGCAATCGATAAAAGCAATGCGATTTTATAGCACTTTTCCGTGAACTTTCTGATCGCCCCTCGTATATATTAGGCTCACGTTGTGTTAGTCAAAATAAAAGCACCGCAAGCACTGCATAATACCCCGCCACTGCTGGGGGCACCAAAAGTTATTTTGTGAGATATATAATGCCTAAATAGCAACAGAACTGAGATAGACAGTGATATGACGTCCTTACCCACAATATGTAACCTTTGATGGTCAACATATCTGTGAAGTTTCATTCAGATACGCCATATAGTAAATGAACTACAGGTCAAAAACCATTTTTCAGATCAATCAAGGGCGGATAACTCATGAACTGAAAAGGTAAGGGTGATGGTCCTTACTAAAAATATGTAACCTTTGATGTTCAACATATCTGTGAAGTTTCATTCAGATATTCCATATAGTAAAAGAAACTACAGGCCAAAACCAATTCTCAGATCAATCAAGGGTGGATAACTCACAATCTGGAAAGGTAAGAGTGACGATCCTTAGTCACAATATGTAACCTTTGATGATCAACATATCTGTGAAGTTTCATTCAGATATTCCATATAGTAAATGAACTACAGGGCAAAAACCATTTTTCAGATCGATCAAGGGCAGATAACTCATGAACTGGAAAGGTAAGAGTGATGGTTCTTTGTCACAGTATGTAACCTTTAATGTGAAACATATCTGTAAAGTTTCATTTAAATATTCCACATAGTAAAGGAACTACAGGTAAAAACATTTTTTAATTCAATCAAGGGCAGATAACTCACAAACGGGAAGGTAAGAGTGACGGTTCTTAGTCACAATATGTTACCTTTGATGTGAAACATATCTGTAATGTTATATTCAGATATTCCATATAGTAAAGGAACAATAGGTCAAAAACCTTTTTTCAGACCTATCAAGGGCGGATAACTCACAAACTGGGAAGGTCAGAGTGACGGTCCTTAGTCACAATATGTAACCTTTGATGTGCAACATATCTGTGAAGTTTCAGTCAGATATCATGAACAGTTAAGGAATAACAGGCCAGAAACCATTTTTCCAATACGAAAAAGGGCAGTAACTCCGTTAAAAATGGACGGATTTTGCCCATTAACAATCCCATACCACTCATCGCCGATAACAATATGTATGCAAAATTTGAAAAAAATCCGTGAATAAATACTCAAGTTATCGATCGGAAATGGTGAGCACGGACGGACGGACGGACGGACAGACGGACAGACACCGAAAGGTATAACATAATACCCCGACACTAAAGTGTGGCAGGGTATAAAAATGTCATACAATTAATATTTAATAAATCTGATCTTGGGTAGCTCTAAGAACGAGCTAAATTGGATCTAAATTTTGTATCAGCAGACATATGTAAACGTGTTAAAATCATACGTTTACTAATTACGACTGCTACAAGCAAATTATTGGCATGATCCATTGTATATGCGTCTGTATATGTGAAAATTCATTTGTCACCTGGTTGATTATTTCATACACACGCTCACAAACCATAACAAACTTACACTTTTTATACCAATTCAAATAATATTTCTTCTGATGTATATCTAATGCAAAAAAGGCATATTAACTGACTGATCCTTGTTACATAGTACCACTCGACCACTCAGGACGGCGATTTCATTATTGTAAAATATGGAGATGTACTCTTATAGTCCACCTAGTTTCTAACTTTATGCTATATAGATATCAGTTGGCATTGTTATTTTGTTTGATTAAAAAGTAGTATTTAGTTACTTTAGCGTGGTGTAGTATGATATGGGTCTCGACGAGACAAAACCTGCCTTCAGGATTTCTGACAAAGCGAGACTCAAACCAGTCTCTCCAGCTACAGGTGATAGCTTAATGTATGATACTTTCCAAAAAGCGAATAGCCTTTGACTGGCTTGCGCCTTTGTTGTTTGCAAACTCTGAAGACAGGTTTTCTCGCGTCAGGACCCATTATTGTATGTCTATGCTATATTTGAAACTATATTGATGGGAAGAGCGAGTTGATTGACTCACTCATATTGTTGCTGTTGTTGTAAATTTAATATATGGACCACTGCACCATACTTTGGTAATTATTGCATCAGCGAGCATTGAAGGCTCACGCGAGAGCATTCACTGCTGACATACACGAAGTATGGAACACATCAGTTAAACTAAAAATTCAAAAGAGTTGTGATAGAACCTAATTCATTTTAGAGACAGTCATTTTAATTTCAGATGTTAAATAGTTTTTATCAGATTTTAATGAACACGTCTCGTTTTGATGTCTGGGTTATGCTCCTTTAAGTGTTTTAAGCTTTATTCATTAAATTTTGCTATTGCGCATGCGCAAATTAAAATTGTTATGCTTATCTAAATTGATCATGATTGTGTTGCATAAAAACACAAGAAAACTATATAATTATATATTCTTTATTTCCTCCAAGTTCAGGAGAGCATACATAATACATACAGTTTCAAATTACAAAGAAAATACAACAGTAATAAACAAAAGAATTGAACGAATTTACAGAAGTTACTAAAAAAAAAGAAGAAAATGGCAAAACAAGCCACTCTTATGACAAGAGCCAGTCCCTACTGATAACCAAATTACGTTCTGTGTCAATAAAAATGACCATGGCGACTGATTTTGTCAGTCAACCATCACCGTCGACACTAAGCACGGATACCATATCGACGCCTCTCAGAAGACACACCACGTCGGAACAACGTCGAATCTGCGTTGATGTGACGTCATTTTGTAACATCACCGTCGACACGACGCCGCTCCGACGTTGTATGCTTACTGAGCTAAAACAATTTATACTTTTAAACATAAATTGCACTCTTGAAGTAATCGAAAAGGTGCAAAATATAAATATGTTAGAATATTATCAGCATTTGACCCATTTACCTCCTTAAAGCCTACTCTTGGCGAAACGAAATCCAAGCGTAAACAGAAGGGTTCAGGGAATTATATGCTTTAAGTTACATCATCACTGCACAACAATATTCTATCTAACATAGAGCATCTACGCATATTCAACCACGTATGCACGCGTGTTCGTGCGCACGTGAGTGCGTATGCACTGACACACTGTCCTAATGACTTAGTGCATTTTCGTTGTTTAGCAAACGTACCCTGCGACAGATCTATTTACAAAGCGAGAACAAGGTTTTGATTTAGTTTGCACAGTGATATAACAAATAATTTTAAGCAATCTCTGATGTCATCTATATTTGATAATAGAGCATGGCAGCCTGAAAATAGCAACGCTAGCTGCTCATCTGAAGGCAACGCTATGTACAGGTTAAAAAAACCCAGGCCAAATCGAATTATTAATTTTCTCCACAGGTGTTCCCTGAATTCTTCTGTGCATCTACAGAACATCAGCAAGTGCTTTGTTTGAGCAGCATTTTCTTGACCACACTTGTGACATGCATAATATCTCGCACCAGTAAACATGTTACCAAGCAGATGAGCAGCCAGCCGAGCATATTTTGAATAGTTTGGTGATTCTTTACAAATATCCCATAACATATACGGTGTACTTGAATTATGTATTGTCAGAAACTTTTTAAATGACATAGAATTGGTGGACTTCACTTGGTATTGCTGCCGAGTGAAGGTGGCCAATTTCTCACGTATAATACTCTTCCATCTGTACTTATTTAAAAAGTTTCCAGTTACAATAAACTGCTCTAGGTTATGAATTAAAGAATACTTCCCTAGTATTCGATATATATCTGGAATAAATCCCCTTTGGAGATGGCTATTTTTAGTATAATGACTGAGCCTATGCATAAATATTTGCTTTATAGTACAGTCGCTTGGCAGGCGACACAACTGACCCCAAAACACCATTTTTCTGTAATCAATTTCAAGCTCTATCGAGTTTAAGCCTAAAAGTGACAAAGTTACATCTGTATCAGTATTTCTCGGGAGACTTTGCATAAATTTAACACAAAAACGATGAGCTCTCTCTAGTGTTGAGAGCTGAGTAGGGGACAGTTGCGACCATACCTCGCATCCATACAAAGCTTTAGGCAACACAATCGATTTATATATGTGCTTGGCTGTAAGAGGGGTAAACCCATCTTCATGCAGCCCGCAGTTTACTAAGCTTAGAAAGGTGGTTTTTAGCTTCGTACTGGCTTCTTTTGTTACAGTATTAAGAGCCATGTCACTTTCGATTGTAATGCCTAAATGCTTATATTGGCTTGTTTCGGGTACTTCCTGCTCACCAAGTTTCCATATTCGAGAAGGCATTAGTTGATTAGACAATTTTTCATTAAACACCATAACAGAGCTCTTAATGGCATTATACTCGTATCCCCACTTTAAGGCATATTCAAAACAAATACGCAACATTTTTTCCAAGGCTGCCTTCGAAAATGAAATCAAAACCATATCGTCCACCACAGTTGGGCAACAACAGCTTATATGATAAAAGCACATTCCTAGTTTAGAGTTCTCTAGCTCATACATTAGATCATTTATAGAGAGCAAGTAAAATGGAGGGGAAATAACTCTTCCTTGTCCAGTACCTCTTAACACGGAAAACCAACCTGATTTACAATTTTGACATTTAACACAACTTTTCATACCAGTGAAAAGATTTTGGAATACTTTGAATATCCGCTTATTTATGCCAGATCTGTACAGTTTATAGAAAAGACCATCGTGCCAAACACAGTCAAATGCCTTTTTGACATCTAAGAAACAGACATTTAGCTTACTACTGTTTTCCTTTGCATGAAAGACTAATTCTCGTAACATAAATGAAGTCATAAGGCAACCAAAATTCTTTTGAAAGCCACCTTGAAGATGATGTATTTGTGGACGGATATTATCAAACAGTTCAATTCTTGTTAATAGAATCCTTTCTAGTAATTTCGTAACAACACGGGTCAGTGTGATAGCTCTATAGCTGTCTGGGTTATCCCTCTTTTTCCGCCCACCCTTAAACAATGAAATAATCACCCCTTTTTTCATTTCTGTTGGCGCAAAGGAAAACTGTAGAACTGCATTGAAAAGCTTTGCCAATGATTTATTTAAGAAGTCCCCGCCAAATATAATATGTTCATAAGTGATCCCATCCTCACCCGCAGCTTTTCCCCTATGTGCTAAGCGAGCAGCTGCTTGTATCTCATCTGCGGTTATAATTGGACACTCAGTGAGAGAAGATTCATCAGCTAGAGACTCATTGATGTTGCGCATCTCTCTAGTGATATGACATTTGAACTCATCATCAAAACTACCTTCGTGTCTGCCATATAGCGTTTCAAAGTGTTTGGCCCATCCATCTGCAACCTCTTGCGGGGTAGATACGATTCTACCATTAAAATTTACTTCAGAACCTGAGAACGAATTAGATTTCTTTCGTCTAGAGTTGACATGTCGCCAAAACAAGTCACTGTTTACTGCTGCTTACCTATCAATTTCTTCAATTTGCTTTTTCATATACACCTGCACATAAAAACGATGCTTTCGTCTAAATAATGCTTTAGCCAATTTATACATTTTGTAAGTGGGGTGGCAATTTCCCCTTAGCTTACCATGAGTTATCCATTCTGCCCGCTTTTGTTTCATATCACTATGCAGTGAGCTTAACTCATTGTTCCAGTACGGTTTTAAAGATGGCTTGAATCGCTTTAGAGGAAAACATAGTTTAGCCGAAGCGTTTACTTCATTTACCAGTGTCAAATATGCTCGTGTGATGTCCTCATTCGAGCCTATTTCACCCTGGTCTAAATCCAACAAAACCTTATTATTATGTAATGAGCATTGATACGTGTCAATTTGATCAGAATTTGCATTTACCAGTTTATACTCTGTTCACAAACCGAAGATACAATCTGCTGTTGATTTTGTGGTAGCTTCAGTTGACAAAAAACAGGACGATGTCTGGACACATTTAAACAGTCATCTTCACATATCTCACAGCTCTCAACCAAATCAAGCTTATCACTGGGAATGATAATGTTATCAAGGAGCGATTCGTACCTACCATCATAAGAGACATATGACGATTTAGCGCCCGAACAAATGTCTGACGTATTTACAGATACACTGTTATTGTCTTGCATAAAATCCCGAAAACAAGACAATCTACCTGTTGCATGTGCGTGTATAGAGGTCGGTGCCATATTAACATTCATATCCCCCATTAAAACTACAGTACCTTTTTCAGAGTACAGACTCATAATATTTCTTAAACGGTCAATATAATCTCTATATGAAGAGATGGGGTGATTAATACATGGCAAATATACTTGAAAAAAATACAAAGAGCAATTGTGATTTAAAACAAATTTTACACCAATAATCCTATCATCGTCGAAAAATAAGGGCACTATATTCGCATTGTGCTTCTTATGCCATAATATGGCCACCCCCCCTTTACCGACCCGTCGTCGACCTGGAAAACGTAGCGAGAAATCAGAAACAGCGTGGCAATGATAGTTACTATCGATTTGATTTAAAAAGTGCAAATCTTTTTCGTATAGCCAGTGTTCTGCTATTCCGCATATGTCTATATTCTTTTTATATAAAGCTTGACATAAGTATGATGAGCTTGACATTATTCCTGTAGCTTTCCACGTAAGCATTCTTAAGTGTTGATTGGGTGTACCCATTAAAGTGGGATTAAAGTACCCCTTTTAATAACTTACAGTGAGCTTAACCTGGTATCAATCCAGGTTTGCCCCATCCCTCAGTGGTGAGAATGGGTTATACTCATCAACGTCGGAACGACCATAATAATTATACCGTGCACGCTGGTTGAAGTCGCGTCTTTTTCTTGATCTATCATCGGTACGGTCATACCATGGTCGACAGATAACGCCACGAGGCCAAAATCTCGAACTTTCAATCAGATGAGTATAATCATTGTCTTCAACATTTAGCCTAATAACGACCGAATCTCTGTCCCTTCTGCTCCGCCAAATGCTTACCCATGTGACTGTTGGACCGTGTCGCTTGCAGACATACTGTTCAATCGCATTTTCCGTTATGCCTGACGTAAAGCCCCCCAAATAATAACGTTTGGGCCTTTTCCTAATGTATTTGATAAAGTCTTCATCCTCAATACTTCCCACTTCGGATAGAACGGTTGCACTTTCAAGGTGCGCTGCGTCGACGTTTTGGCGCGATTGAAAGCTGGTACGTACGGGAATGTTTTTAGCATTTACTGACGGCAGAATACCATCCGGCGCACGCACTGGTAGTAGCGTTCTTGGCGCATTATCATACCCAGAATATGAAGAGGCGCCCTCAGATACATCAAAGACACGATGGGAAAATTGGCCTATTTCTTTTCTATTTCTGCCTAACCCAGAATATGTGCCAGCTACCTCGCTGTACAAGGCAGTATGTACAGCAGTGGTGGGAGACTGTGGTGAAACTATACTATCCTGGACTCTAATAACAGTATTCATGGTATGACAATTATCTGTGCCTGTCTCATTACGTGATAGCTCCACCACAGGGCTATTCACATGAGATGGAATATTTACATTGGGTCGATGTTCGACAGCCTCTGCCAGCCACACGTCACTTTGGTTCATCTGACCTACAGAGGTGTTCATCAATGCTGTCTGTGGGTTGCAGGCAGTTGTGTCTGCCTCCTCCCCACAGACAGCATTTTGAACTGGTGCCAGACCCTCATTATTTCCACACTGATTATCAACTGAAACAGAACCAGATTCTGACACATTACTATTATCATCACTATGCACAGAGATTTGAGGGTTTGCACCCGTCAGCTCCGACACACCACATCTGCTTACTTCAACAGAGTGTAAATTACTCATACCATTAGTACCAGTATCAGAATGCTGCGATTTCCTGCTTTTCTTGGAAGCAGATGCAGGCTTAGCTGATGAAGTGTGCCGTACTGACGCGAGCGAATCCTCAAATAAATCAACAGTATCTTCCAAAGTTTTCATGTTCTGTCTCATTAAGCAGAATTCATTTTTCAGCTGAACCACACCCATGGATTTGTCCGATTCTATACGTTCTGTAGCTAGCTTTATATCAGTCATAAATTTACTCATCGTTGTAGACAATAGATGGAAGTCAGATTTTAGTGAAGCAATAGACAGTTTAAGCGCCTGTACCTCCGAAGAACGAGCTGACTCAATAGCAACATGCTTTTGTTTGGTATTTAACAGTTCAGCTTTCACAGTATTCATGTCATGGATCAAAGATTTGATCTCAGCAGAATATTCACAGTGTTGTATCGTACTGTTGCCACGAACGGGAGTTGACACTGCTCGAGTAGCACGACCAGGACGTATCATATCTTTCATATCGGAGTATTCACCACCTTCCATTATAGACATCAAGGTATGTATGTCATATGCGAGTTTCACTGCAACTGTATCCCCATTGCGCGTGTTGACTCTACGTTTGAGTTCGCACTGTAAGCCATATGGAAAAGTGTCACTCTCTCTGATCTCTTCAAATAGCGTTTTGCGATAGTTTTCTAGAGTTACTTCGCACGATGCCTCATTCAGCAGGACTCTATTTACAAACATTTCTTTAGGCAAGCCCCTATAGAAAACTACCAGTTTATTGAACACTTGCTGTGCTTGAGTCGCCATATCTATCACAAGTTCAGTATTACCATTTCTGAAACTATCATCACTAGATTCATATTCTGCCTTAACGAACGGGACCTTTACATCCGTTAAGGCACCATCCCCATTTTCAATCACAGCTGGAGATAGTTCTGTAAAAACAGGAGTATTATCAATGGTATCTTCCATCGTTCATGTATTCACCACCAGAAACCTTTTACGTTGATTTTGTACGCTCAGGACCGTGAGCAAGTTAAGTTAAATCATGCGTGACGAAAATTCGGCTATATTCCAACTCTTTTTTAACAGTTATTCTGAACTTCGGTTAATCATAGGGCCTTCAGGGCAATGTTAGTGGGCACCTGTGTATATAAGGCAAATCTTTTGTTCTCTGTTAGGAATATATTGAATTTATGAAATTAATGAAAATTCAAAAAGTACCACATTTTGCGAATCCTCATATCCACAATCCGAAAGAACAATTAGACCCGCATGTCCATGAGAAATTTTAACACAAAAATGTCAATATTTATCACTAAATTTGCAAAAAAACATTCCTGCAATTTTTTACACGACTAAGCTGAACCATATCAGAAATCAATTTCAAAGGATCATTGACGGTTTGGGCCTTATACGCCTATTTTTCAGATTCCCAGAACGTTGCATTTGGGCTTCTAGTGTGGTGCATGTAGTATCAGTGCAATAGGTGAATCTAATGACAAGAGCCAGCTAGCAAAATATTTGCAAAATTCCTACGCATTCGAGAGTTATGGCGGATAGAAAGGGGAGGGGGTCTGAAATTTCATGAAAATAAAAAGTGCTTTAAAAAGTGATTTCTGCACGTTTTCTTGATTTATTTGGTAGGTATGGTGATATCTATTGAACATACCATACGCAGAGTATTAACGAATTACGATAATTGATAAAATTGTTTTAAAAACAAAATATGTTTTGTAATAAAATGATTTTGGGGAGATAATTTAGAAGTTACCTGTACATGTTTGACTTCATGTACCGTAAATAATACAAAACTGAAAGCTCAACAAAAGAAATAAATATTTTTGAAGGAACGAAAGTGTCCCATTTAGCACTGGAAAGTAAAACTGATTCTAACTAGATCCTTTGAATATTACTTTTGCTTTGTTCAAATGGCATAGCATGTTAAATGTATTTAAAGTGTCCGAATATTTATGGTATACATATGCATGTATATCCCTATATGAGACAATATATTGAACACTAAAGTATTTACCTGTTATAACTCTTTGCATGCCAGTGGATAATTTTGACGTCTGTCAATAGCCTTTTGCAAACAGTTTGAACCCAGATAAAGACCAACAGAATGTCGGTCTTGATCTGGATCCAAACTGTTTGAGACTCTGATGGTGGTCCTGGGTGGTTTATTTTTAAAAACTTAATTTTAAAGAAAGTCAGCAGACGAAAATAAAAACATGAACAATTCCCTAGCATGCAAATATATAAGTACAGGACGTTTGCAAAATAATGTGTCATTTAAAAACAGAGAAATTTTCTTCATGAAAAAATGCATAAAACCTTGCTAATTCTACTTTTAATCTTTAAGTACTTTATATTAAACTAGCACAGAATACAAAGCAATTTAGGAGGTTGGTTCTAAAGAACTTCATTACTGTCATTAATTTCTTATTTAGAAGAAAAGGCATTTTATGGGCTTAGGCCCTGGGTTTTTGGGCTGCTGAACATCTTTCCCCCCCGTGTGCCAGCAAGCCACTTCCATACAATGTGTAAAATATGGTAACACATATACATGCTAAAGCTTTTGCTGGCACACGGGGGGGAATGATATTTTAAAAAATGTTTTCGGATTTCTATATATCTTAATGTAAAACTGATTGTTCTACCCAAAATTTTACGTCCTTGAAGCATTTAATATCGAAAACGGATTTCACAGCCATAAAGTACTCAGGTCAGGGTAGCTTCAAGGTGAAGAAAGGGACGATTGTCAAACTTTTATTTTAACTGAAAACCATAGGCATTTACCCATAGCAAGTGTCAATGATCCTTTATCAAATTTGTAAAAAATTGAAAATTGTCTCCCTTTGACAAAGCAAGTAGGGAATAATAAATGTTTGGTAATCTTCGATTTATAACAATTTTCGATAATTTTCTTTTTCCAAATCAGGTAAACATCTCAGCGTCTCTGTTTCTACCAATTCTTGAACAATAATGTCCTCATACTAAGATGCAACAACACATTGATTTTCCTATGGATATTTCAGTGTTAAACAAACTTGGTAATTTGATGGAAAACCCGCTTTTTAAAATTGCTTTTCTAAACGATCTAAACACCCTTGAGATAAGTCCTCCACATTTCTTGTTGCCACATGTCTAGACTACAATTTCGTGCAGTCGCGTAGGTAGTGGATTTTTAAAGGCCTTAACTGTGTGAAATTTATGTACAAATTTGCAACCTGAAAAATTGGCCCCTGTCACATTTTAATGGCTTTTATGTGTTTCCTTGTGACAGCATTCGTAAAACTTTTACTGTTATGCATTACCCAGTATTTGAACAATAAGATAAACTTTCATTTGCACTCTTGGTTTGCATACTTTTGTATATAGATGGCAAACAATTCAAGTGTAGCGTTTTCACTTTTGTTCAGTATAAAAAGCAACTAGCTCTCTCTTCCCCATCAAGATGTTGCAAAACTAGACGGACACAAACTACTGAATAACAGAACTAGGACCAAACACAGGACCTCACAAACAATAAACAATGAATCAACAACAACATAGCCACTGCTTTAGAACGGACAGCAGCCTAAGCAACGGGGAATAGGGGATTAAAAGCATTTTTTTTACAAAATCTTGGTCATAAATTCTGTTGTTGTTAAAACACAAAACATGTTAAGCTCACATAGAGGTTTCCTAACTATTACAGTTTATCATCACAGACATAGGCATAGGAACAGGGGGGGGGGGGCAGCAGGGTCCAGACTCCATCAATAATTTTGTAGAGGGCCAGAATAGCCGTTGGCCCCTCTAATAATTTGTCTAAATTGACATATAATTGCTTTTCAGTCAGGGTAAAATAAGCGACTTCCACGCATAATTATTAGTAAAGTTTTTACTTGCTCTGAGTTTTTTAATTTGGTTTTATATTCTCTGAGAGCAGACAATTTGCTCAGATTTTAATACTTTTTCATATCTTTTAGTCAGCAGGCTGTTATCACCTTGTATGCATATGTATGTTTAAATGTATATATGTTTTTTTTTTCAAGATAAACCGCCTTTAAAAGTTTTTCCTATTATTCCTATTTTCTATCCCAAATTTTAAAGAGCTCCAACCTTTTATCACTTTTTGCGTTTTGTCCTGAAATACCTTTCAGGCAATAGGCTTCAAACACAAAACAATCCTCCCTCGCTTGGAGTAAAAGATTATATTTGTTTTTTGTTTAGATTTTTTTTACTCCTAGCTTTTAACTCTGAAATACACTACTAATTTTTTTTCCTAGTTCGCTTCGCTTACTCAGAGTAAACTATTATATTAATTATTTTTTGTTCTGTTTTTTCCCCTCGTAGCTTTTAACTTGTACCTAACCAAATTTTCCTCGCTCACTCAGAGTAAAATATTAATTTTAAACTGTATTTGAGGTATTTTTTTTTATCCATCTTAGCTTTTTATTCCGCAATAACTTGACCAAAATTTTTTTCGCTCGCTCGGAGTAAAATATTATAATTGGTTTTTTTTACTCTGTTTTTTATCCCTCTTAGCATTTTGCTCTGAAGACCTTTACCAAAAATTTTCCTCGCTCAATTTGATCGCTTGGAGAAGAGTACTTTCATTTTTTTGTTTTGTTTTTTTCTCTGTTTTTTATTCCTCTTAGCCTCTGCTCTGAAGAACTTTACCAAATTGTTTTCATCACTCGCTTTGCTCGCCCGGAGTAAAATATTATTATTGTTTTTTGGTGTGTTTTTTCTGTTTTTTTTTTGTCCCTCTAAGCCGTTTGCTACGAAGAACCTTGTCAAAAAATTTTCTCGTTGAAATTATATATATGGCTCCTTATAAATGTTGATCCATTGCTTTGATTATAATAATGCATATGTTTAAATGTTTGCATATTCAAAAAGCCTTTAGGCAATATTCACCAAAACTTTCCTTTTTCACTTGTATATATTTGCTGCTGTTTTTCAGAGAGATCACTTGCTTTGATTTTAATGATTTTCATATCAGGATGTAAAATGTATGTTTCATAGGCTGTGCATGCATGCATACTTGAGTGTGCATGCATGCATGGGTGTATCAATATTTAACATGTGTGCTTGCATACATGTGGATGTGCATGCATGTGTATATGATTTTTGGCAATACACCCCCCAATATTGAAGTTGGCCGCGCAGGGTTTGACCCCCCATATTGAAAAGCTTCCTACGCCTATGACAGATAAACAATCTAATTTACACACTATGATGAAACAAAGAAAGGGGCTCACGACTCACAGATAGTCATAGCTAAAGAAAACCTCAAGTTGAGACACGGTGGAACCAGCCAAAGACAAACATTACTGTTCGTTTGTTTCTGTGTTTGTATGTATCATCTTATATATTGAGGGGTGATACTGTAGACTGGCCATCGAGCTAAATATGCCAACCTCTTGAAATAGTGTATGAATAATTAAAATAAATAAATAAACAAACAAGGAAATTTCAGGCTAAAATGTATACCTTTATCTTTGCTGGACACGTCAGCATGTATGTTACTCAGAGTCATTTGCGCACATGATTTTCATCCTCCCTACTATTGATAGGCTATGACCTATGCTTTGGACATGTTATGAGATATACATGAAACGTTTTAAAACTTGAACTATATGCAATCGTATACGAGTTGTCTACCTGACTTGTCTACTTAAGTCGCTTATTTTTGATAAAGCCTTTGAAGTAGTAAATATAATCTCCAAACCATTATACCAGCAATGGCACAGAGATATTGCTTTTATGTTTCTTTTAATAAATAACTTTCCTTTTCCATTACAGTAAGAAAGGAGACAAAGATCAGGAATCGATACAATCAACTACCACACCTGGCCCAGGATACCACATGGGAAAGTGATAAAACACAATTAAACATAAGAAAACGAAAACACAAAACACGAACCATGTTCTATTTTTTAACAGTTTGGCATGATATTATACAATTATTGACTAATGAGGCATTGGATATGATGTGATATCGACCAGAGAATACCAATATTGACCGAGGTGAAGCCGAGTTCAATATTGGTATTCTCTGGTCGATATCACATCATATCCAATGCCTCATTAGTCAATAACTGTTTTATTATATAACATTTAGAGAAAGATGTACAGGTATCATTGCACCTGGAAAAAATACTAAACTTATATGCCAGTTTTGGAAAAGTCAAGCATACAGCAGAATCAGTTCAGACCTAGATAAGACCACCCGTTTACTATTTTATATATGTTGTACATTAGTGTCATCATTCAACATTTGCTCACAAAAATTCTAACACGCCTCGCCTGTAGAGCCAATTCTAAAAAAGTGTGATATATCAAGCAATAATTCAGAGCTTTGAAAGCGCAGGGAAAATGTGTGATAGCTGACGTCATTTGTTACTGGAAAATGACGTCATTCATGGCGTTAGACGGTGTAACGTCGTTTTTACGCTTGAAAGACGTTACAAATACATGTAAACGTATGCGACGTGGTCTAAGTATTGGCGGGAGTTCTTCAAGTCTAATTTAAGTAACTAATATTCACTGGCAAGTGCGCGCCAGCCAGTGAATATGACAATATATAGACTGGCCACGTGAGCGCTCTAAGCCAATGAAATTCGGTCTTTTTATTTAGTTATATAACAATGTAGATTGTCGAAGTTTAAAAGGTAGAAACTATTATCTTCTCGTAACGAACATACAACTTTGGGTGGTCAATATCTTTATGGTGTATACTACGATACCATTGACATGTAATGTGTAGACTAAGTTTAAAATTTATTGTTATTAAAGACTTCTATAGCTATATTTACCTACCCTTTTTTCTTTTTGACAAAAATGAATGCTCCTGTTACACACACAGCTAATATTAAAATACCTAACGCTGTTCCAATGTAGACATCATAATGATCATCATCACTAGTTGTTGTTTCAGTACTGAGTGTCGGATGATGTTCTGGAACAGATAAACATAAATAAATATGCCCAGTTAAGCAATTTAATGGACATAAAAGTTTTATTAATTGTTACCAATTAGTTTATACATATTTCTTGGGTGCTCAAACGAACCCTCTTGTTACTCTTTTAAGTACCCTCAACATAAGTTTTGGTTGAGTAATAAGAGTGATAATTTTCAATTAGACATTCCAAATCTGGAGGCCAGAATTATTTTTTTACAGTAATATCACCTTACTTGTACACTTATGTGCCAAATTAAAGTCCTCACACTTACAAAAATAATATTTTTATCTGAAATTAACACCTTCATTCCAACTTCCTATCACTAAAAAGCATCATATTGACTTGACAAATACATTTATGGGAAGACAAAAGCAAGCATTAAATATTTGCATGGTTGTATTGTAACATTTTATTTTGCTTACTGTTGCTAGGCAATATATAGAAATAGCCATTAAATGCACTACTATGGGCATTCTGGTGGTAATTATGCTCACAAGGAATGGTTTTCCGATGTCATTTTAAATGTAAGCCATAGACATATGTTTTTGGATTTAATTAGCACCAAAAAGTCTTTTAAAGTCATTATTTTATACATGTATTTAGACATTGTAAAAAGCAAAACCTTAATTAAATATCTCATAATTCCAACCCCCTAAAACTTGGGTACTGAAACCAGATATGACTTTTAGATGAGAATAAATACATGTACTCCAATTATACTATAGACTTTCAGGGAAACACAATATTTAAGTAAAATATCAGTAAAAAGATGATATTATGCATTCACATGTTGTTGTTATAGCAACAAAGATGCAGATTTCATGAAAATGACTTAACTGTTTATCATTTGTTTTGAACAATTACATAAAAATGATGATTTTTTCACTTTTGTATTAGATGAAATTTCAATAAATCTATATGTAAAGATATCAGTATGTCCATCAGATAATGACATTAAATTAAGTAAGTATGGAATGTCTCGTTGCTATTGTGATTGCTTAATTGAACCGGGTAGGGCAAATTTGACCATTTATGTCTCGTTGCTAGGCAGCCGTCTATGATAAGGAGTAAAATTTCCTGACCATTTTAAAGGAAGGGTATTAAAATATTGTATCCAACAATAACCATTGTATATGTTTTATTTTTTTCCTTTCAGCTTTACAATGTTAAAAGTGTTGGGAATAAGTATGATTTTTTGCCTTTAGATTCACTATGAGGACATTAATTTGACACCCGACTGTATAACAAAATTCAGAAACAAGAGAACCGTGTAGGCTCTAGATCGCTAATCTGAGTCTATAGTTGTTTATAGAATTTGTTAGAGCAATCAATATAAGAAACCCCGGCCTAAAATACTTTTTGATTTCAGGAGATGTTATATAACTTAAAGGGTTTTCAAGGTTTAACAATTATGGTCAACTTGTTCAGAAGGATTTGATAAATTTTGAAACATGGCGTGATGACAAAAGACTAATATGAAAGTGTGTACTTTTGGGACAACGGCTCAAGGCGAGTTGCTGTTTGCAGACCTGTTATAGCAATTTGGTATATGACATAATTAGCTCACCTCAACATGCTTAGGGTAAGGTTACTTGACTGAATAATGTCTGTGCTCACTCGTGTATTGTGCATCTTCCATCATCAGTAGTTTGCTTTAAACGAATCTCTCAATAAACCGCTGACTAAAGTCAACCCTAAATTTGGCAGAAATGGCTTCTATAATAATTGTTATAACGGTTCAAGGCCAGGGTATAAGAAGTATTACAAGCTAAATATTTTTGGAATGAAAACTTACAAAATCTTCTTGTCTGAAACCAAAAGGCCTAGAGCCTTGATATCTTGTATGTATATAATCATCACCTAGTGGTCCACTACCAAGTTTGTTTAAATTGATGCGGTCGTGTCACAATATTTACATAATCTTATTTACCAAACTATATTCATCTCTGAAGCTGCAAGCCATACAGCCTAGATCTTTAATATGTAGCATCACCTATCATGTTTGCTCAAATGGGCCTGTGGCAATATATTGTATAGCCCCTAGGAACAAATGATCGAAAAATGCTTGTGAGTATATAGGCGGAGTATATGAAATAATATACTCTGAAACTTCAGGGGCTACAGGGTTTTTGTAATATTGTAAGATAAACATGAAAATCCTCTTGTCTGAAATCATTAGGCTAGAGGTAAGGAGCACCGTGACTCAGTTGGTAGATTGTTATACTGTTAATCGAAGGATTGCTGGTTCGAGTGTCACCAACAGTGGAGTCACTGTGTTGTGACTTTGAGCAAGATACTTTATCTGCTTTTTAGTTCTGGTTCAACCCAGGAAAACACGTCCTGGCATGACTGAAACAATAGTTAACTGGGACGTTAAGAATCAAAACAAACAAAATAAAGATAACTAAATGATATCTGGTACATAACATTAACTACATGTAGGTTGTTCAAAGTATGCCCATGGGGCTAAAACCAGAGGTCAAATGTAAATGAGCCACAATTTGTGAAAACCAGCCTTAATGACATTTAGGACTTTTTATGTAAAAATCATTTGAAAAACACCAAAAATTAAGAAATTTGACATGATCATATATTGCCTTAAAACCTATTCAGGTGGATTGTAGAATGAAACTGGCAATTATTTCTGATCAAACTTCTTCGTTATCATGCCATATGTTTCCATGGCAACAACTTTACCTTAGCAACTGTCAGAATTTTTGAAGTATGGTCAGTCGTTTTCAGATCATGCAAACTTTGGGCAAAAATGAATCAGTGTCAACTTTTCTGCGAATTGCATTGCACACATGCTAAGGACAATAAAAATGTATGTTAGCAAGAAATAGCATGTTTTTCATGCACCCGGCAAATTCGCAAATCAGGAAGTTAACTTTGACGTCATTAGTAAAGTCATAACGTTTCTGGCGTTGTGTGTTAAATATAAGACAGTGTATAGTTTTAAAAGACCATATTTTCATGAATAATGGAAATAGCTTCATAAAAATTGCAGGATAACTTCTTAACACTTCGTAGATTTAGTATTTGTAATTAATTAAATTTTGAAGATTTTGTCATTAAGGCTGGTTTTCACAGATCGTGGCTCAAATGTATTATATAGAAGTATAATTGAAGAATATATTAACATCTTTTCTTCAAACATTGGACCTAGTATTTAGTATGTAGGTATCACCTAGAAGTCCTTTACTATGTTTGTTCAAATGCTGGTCTTTGTGCAAAATACCTGCACACCAGGGGTTAAACGTTTTGAAAAGGTTTATGCAGGTATAACAGGAACGTTTTCTGCTTAAAATCAAAAGTTCCTACCTAGGTCTTCAATAATCTGGTAGGTTTGTCTTCTGTCTACTTTTTTGAAACAAGGCATATCAGTATCATCAGAGTCAGTACTATATGGTTATTAAGTTTACAAAGGTTCAAAAGAGTCATTGGTAAGCCTTCTTTTTCTGATTAATTCAAAAAGATAATCAAGCTTGAATAATGAGTAAGATATACCATTTATGTTGCTATGCGACAGTCTGAATGCAGTTTTACAGTTATGGTTTCCTCTTAATTTGAACGATGGTGGGTCAGGCCTTAGACACAAGGAACATCTTGACCTAAAACTTTCATTTGTGGTTGGTGCCTGATGCTTGTCTTTTACTGGGGTCTCCCTTGCTCAACTAATGTTTTTCTTTAGCTTTGACTGTTTTTGAACTAAGATTTTTTTTTTTCTATTACTCACCACAGTATGTTAATTTGATTTGAAGATATATTGCATATGTAAGGAGGCCTTTAACCGAACTAAACCAGTTTTGTTCATTTCTAATGGTATTGTTTCTACCTAAATCTACGGTAAACGAGACGTTTCTGATTTTGAAATTGTCAATTTTCTATTTTTAGATGTGATGTTCCTCGCTCTTCATCCTATGGAGTTTATATTTCTCAACACTCGCAATAAACTGTTAACTCAGAAACTTCTTAAACAAGGGTGTCGGTATCTTGAACTTCTCAAAACTTTTTCTAAGTTTTATCGCCGATACTACGATATCTAAATTCCATGTTGGACTAAAATCTCACTTGCACTAGGGACCAGAGTGTTATGGTTACTCAGTTTATAGATAAACGGAAATTGTTTGCACTAGCAATTTTTACCGCAGTTTATTAAAATAGTTTCTAATTATAAAAAGTTTGGTTATAGCATTAATGTATTGCAACAATCTACATGCTTGAGGTCAACCCTATCATGGTTGGCAACTTTGCGATTCACTTTAATAGCATGTCAGCTTGTCGAACCTCAAGCTCTATGATGGTTTTGACTTAAAGACTTACCTATAGATGAGAGGGTTGGGGCCTAACGTTGTGTTTGTGGTCGGGCCCAACAGGGTTTAACTGTTGGATTTCTTTTGCTCCAGTATTCAGTTGTATGTACTGTTGAGTCCTCATTTGTTGTTTTATCTCCTTTTTATATCTCAATTTGTATGTACTAGGATATGATACATCGATACGTTAGTGATCTTTCATGCAAACCAAAGATCTATTTGTCTTGATCCACATCAGAAATAAGGGTAGTGTTGGTACTGTCAAACATGTGTAAGCTCTCCAGTAATTTTCTTAATGACAGCTCTAAGGCGGTGCTTATTTTGTGGATCCTTTATGTCTTTTGTGTTTTCGTGATTTCCTTTGTCATACTGTCTTGAATGTACATTGCAGCCTTGAGGTCACCTGCTGGGAAAGGGCTGATCTCTTGGCTCTATTGTGTGTGCTGTTTTTTCTTGTGTTTTGTCACTATCCAATTTGGCGTCCTGGCTCAGATGTGGTACTTCATTGTATCGATTCCTGAGCTTTGCCTACTTCCTTTTTGTGTTTCCGGCTAATCTAGGGCGAAGCTTTGGCCAGTAGAATATACTTAAGCTCCCCCACCCTACTGTGGTGTGAACTCAGTTGCCATCTGTTCTGAGACAAGGATTCTAATATTTTGTATTCATTGTTTGTTGTTGCCTGTGTTGTGGGTGGACCTTTATATTGGGTATTTTTGTGGTACAGTACTTAGTATCCTTTCTAGTTTTGCAATAATTTGGCTGAAGAACAGACTGCTGAATGCTCTACATTATAACCATCTTGCTGCTGTCTGTGTTTTGTGTAGCTTCCTTGTGGTGTCATGCGTTGGTTTGTTGTATTCGATTGTGGCATTTCCTGGTTTTGTTCAATAGTTTTGATATGACATATTTTTATTACCATATGCCTATGAGTTATTCAAAAACTGAGCGTCCGTGTATACTATGCAGTTTTCTCCATAGAAGTTTGGAATTTGGGCATAAATCTTACCTTGAAAACAGACAAAGCCTTTTCGGTTGGAACAGCTATCAAATCTGACAATTTGCTGTTTGGAATCATAATAGCCACATTTAAAGATATAGTCAGAGTCACCTGTTAATAAAGTATAAAACTTAAGTAAATGGCTTTTTTGGTAGCTTAGAATGTCAGTCACTTGCTGAATACATACATAGATAAATACATATTATACATCCTAACTACATTTTTCCATCTTTTCTACCTTTTAATTTGGAGTGGGAGGAGGTTATTTAGTGCTGTGCCCATTTATTCTGTAAAACCTACTAAAATAGCTTTTTGTAATAATATACATTTAAACCCTTCAATTGAATTCCTTTCTTAATACGTTGTTTGAATTAATGTTTTAATTGAATGGAGCTGGAAGCATACCCTTACTAGTAATACAGTCTTTTTAAAACTTATAGCAGTGAACCCTAAATTATACAAAACTAAATAGGCAAAATTACACAAGATGTTAACTACAGAGCGTATAAACTGCTTTAATACTCTACTTGTGTTTATTGAACTTTCACGAGACAGACAGACAGACAGACAGAGAGAGAGAGAGAGAGAGAGAGAGAGAGAGAGAGAGAGCAAAGGTTAGGTCAATCAAACGCTAACTGTTATTGGAAAAACTTACCACTTAGAATTAAATCTCTTTGTTTTACTTTTAAAACTTTTCTAATCCAATAGGATCTTCTAAGTTCAAACACTGGGTAATCGAAAGATATATGTCCAGTTCCTAACACGTTAAAATGTGATAGGTACGAAATACTTGTCGGCACCTCCGGATGCCATAGCTCTAAACAACGGGGACTTTTTGTCACCTTCCACCAGCTAAAATTGGAAGACTGTACCATCCAACGTTTATTGCCACCTAGAACATTTAGAAACTTCTGTTAGCGGTTATCAGAGTCTAAATGCATACTCTACATATATTTTTTTTATAATTTCTTCATCAGCAACTTTATCGTCTAAATCAGTGAAATACTAGTAATTATAACAATGTGTGATTTGTATATTATTGCATGTAAACTTATGAGTCAAAACAATGTTTTATAAGGTTCATTTGCTGTTTGAACATGAGTATTTACCTGACAATACTAAAACTGGTACTCAAATAATCGAGAGTGACAAAAGCAAGAGAGCCAACGACATCCTCAATAACTCATCAGGGACTAAAGGTGTCATTGTTTAAAATGTATATGTTGTAGAATTTAAGCTAGAAGGCCACTGCTGGCTACCATCTTCGAAGTGCGTAGTGTCCAAGTATTCTTTAGCTATATATGAGGGAGAAGCTAGATTTGTCCAGGCCTATGATATCAATGACAATAAATGTATCTAATCACGAGGAGCAATAGTGTATATTAAATGGTTCAAAGATGGAAACCTGAAAAGCTTGAAGATGCTAAATAAGAGCAATTTTGAACTTTCGATCGTGACTTTCCAATAAAGAACTGTAAATTCTGAAATTTTCGCGAGAATTTAATTTTGCGAACAGGGCTAAAAGACATATTTGCCAAGTAAAAAAATCGCGACTTTGAAATGATTTACCTACATTGAAGAACAAAGAGTTTTCGCCATTTCGCGAGAGTTTTATTTTCGCGAAACTCCGCATCCGCGAAGTTTCGCGAAAATAAAACCCTCGCGAAAATTTCAGAATTTACAGTAGTAACTTACTAAGTCTGTAGAGGCATACAGATGGCAACTTAGTGCGACAAGGTAAAGGGGCGTAGTCGAATGTGTAGTTCCACTGTTCACCATCTGTTGAAAGCCTTCTGATCTGGATTGAAACACATTGATAGTCTGATGACAGAAGCTCTTCAGCGGTGATATTGCCTAAAAATAAAAAAATGTCTTAAACATTTTATCTTATTATAAGAATCAGCATATAAAACATTATAAAATTATTGACTTCATTGAGGTAGACATAAGGATTTATGCTTCCGAAAAAGTGATAATTCACCGAGGCCGCTAGGCCGAGGTGAATATCACTTGGAAGGGTAGGTAAATCCCTATGTCTACCGAAATTGAAGTCAATAACTGTTTTGTTATATGACTTCATTTAAGAATGAAAATTTTGCTACTTTCACTTTTGTTGTTCCTTCAATCTAAGACATCTAAGGACTTTCTCAAAAGTTTTAGCAACTGTTATTAAAATATTTAAATGTAGCATTTTGCATTTTCAAATGTAGGCCTATATTAATTCTCTTAAGGGGGGGTATAAAATGGTAGCATTAAACTATTTTTTACAGTTTGTTTATTCAAACAAAGATGAATAAGTAAAGAAAACAAAACAAAACTATTGTAAAAATTCGTGAAAGTCTTTATTTTACCTGTTGGGAGGTGAAACAGCAAATCATGTCAATTTCATGCAGCACATGCTAGTTTCACACTCATCATGCTATTTTTAGCTCGCTAGAGGGTAATATTGCAGAAGTGTCAAAAATATTAACTTCTGGAAACTAGTTCGAGCTGGTTTACATGCAATATTAACTTGTAGACCGCTTTAGACCAGTTTCCAGGTAGACACTAATTGGGCCAATCAGGAGACAGGATTCTCTCCAGTCATATAACAATGGTACTTATTTATCAGCGAGCAGCGAAAACTGAGACAAGCCTAGGCACGCAATACGCGAAGTCTCATCAAAGAATTTGCTACTAACATTAACAAAACATGACGCAACATACAGTGTATAGACACTGATTTACTAGATAGCGGCGGCTATTTGGTAAAAGGATGATTTTACACACTGTTATATTTGTTAATATTTCAGGAACTGGCCCATGTGAAGTATTACAGCATGAGACAGGCTTAATATGATACTACTACCGTATTAATCGTATGCAGTGAATGTCACTATGTTTGATAGGATTAATTATTTTCTCTTGTCCTAAATGAGCATTCGTAGGTAGTAATGTGCAGAGATATGGTTCGATGAATTTCAGGTTTCCAATTCTAGCGGTGGATCGCTTCGTATCAACTTCGTCAATTTACAACGTGGCGTGGTTGATATGAAGCGATCCACCGGTAGAATTGGATACCTTTTGTATCAACTTCGTCAATTTACAATTTGAGGGAGCGCAATGGCTCAGTGGTAGAATGCTTGACTCGAGACCGAAGGGCCGCGGGTTTGAGCCCCACCGGCGTCACTTCGTTGTGTCCTTGGGCAAGAACATTAATCCTAGCTTAGTACTGGTTCAACCCAGGAAGACCCGTCCCTTTATAACTGAAAGATTGTTGATGGGACATAAAGAATCAGTCAAACAAAAAATCAAACAACGTGGCGTGATTTTTATTCTTATAAACGCATTATTATTTTTTATATATTATTATCTAACGAAAATGATTATGTTTTGATTTAAGATTATGAGCAGCTTTCACAAAAGTGCTTTGTTACTGAGACGATTCTAGCTTGGTTTACCCATTATACTATGATACAATGCGAATAATTGACTAGGCGTTTCTGTCAATGTTCTACGGTTTTATCAGATGAATATTTTCTAGATAATACATAGAAGATCCATACGCTCATATGCTATATAATGTTTTGTTGTTTCTAAGAATGCGTTCAAGGGTGTCCAAGAGAACGTATATTTATTCATCTGTGATTAGGGGATTTACTTTTCAAAGAAAGATATTTGTAAAATTCAAAACTTACTTATAAATGAACCGTTCATTGGTTCGTACGAAAGCACATTCCCAATCCATACATCCTGAAGTACCAGGCTGGATTGGTTTAAGAGTTGGTTTAAAGATGTCCTGTTGTCCACACTTGCTAGGGAACTCTGTCGCTTTGTACAATTTAATGCGGCTTCCTTCCAACTGAGATGAAACGGGTGAAAGGTGTAGTTAGCTGAAAAAATAGTTAAGCCACGTCTTGTAACTATTAACAGTAAAGACGAAAGGTTGAGATTTACGTGTAGCCATTTAATAGCCATTTGCCTACAATACAAGTGTCGTAAGTCGATAACCTTTACAAATAGCTTTTCAAACTGTTTGACACGCTGATAGTGTTCCTTAAAGATTTTTTCAAACAGACTTTTAAAACAGAGTTTTAAAAACAGAGTTGATTTTGAAAAATCCACAAACACCATGCACTATAAACTTGGCAAAGCAAATTAAAAGTATCTGTAATAGTGGCAAATTACAGGCTTTTTGGCTACGTGAATATGTTCTCATCTGTTATTTCCCTTTTTAATTCACTTGTGTTGAGATGTGTTGGTTTTCATCTCTCGTATTTATTTGCTTTACTCGTATTTATACCAAATATGATTAATTAATCCCATAGGGATGCATAACATTTAAGTAGCATAATATCTAAAATGCAGTTTGCATACATGTACATCTTTAAATGTCTGAAGTAAAACCGTTTTGATTTTGTATCGTTCTCTTTCGAACTAATTCTACCTGTGTATATGGAATTCATGAGGCAAATACTGATACAATATGAAGTTAGTATCATACACTTGTACGTCCTGGAGGCAACGCTTGATAATATGTCCATGGTGTAACTTATTTTATATTATTCCAAATATTTTTTTAAAATCCGTTAATACAAAATGAAAGCACGCACATTAAATAACCATGAAGCGCATGCATGCTGAACTAGCCTTAATCTCACGGTGGGGCTTGAATGGGACAGCTCACAGGGAAACGGAACTTACTACACAGACAAACAGACAGTATGGGCGGATCCGAAAACCCATTAGGGGGTCCTGCCAACTTTTCTTCATTTTTATAGACTATTAGTCATCAATATAGTTCACAGAGTGCCTTATGAACCTCCATCAAAAAAAAAACCTGGACCGAGTACAAGTATTTCTAAGGAAACCTATAGCCACTTGTCATTTTCCAGGGGTGTTTCCCCCTCTGGATCCGCGCATGAGACAAAGTTCATGCTAGCCACGAAGAATATGAACTAGATAATGATTCTGGCAAACTATGAACTATCTCCAGAACTTATTCTGTTTAAAAAGACTGAATCTTCCGGTTAATGCTCTGGGCTTTCCTATCCATGTTATTGATGAGTAATTTTCTGAAGAAATCAAAAACATAGTTCCTGGCCAGACTGCTCCTCTGGGACTATTTAATCTGTACTTGCTTTTCATGTCTGATTTGCATTTGAAGCGTTTAACTCTGCCCCCTGGAAAAGTGTTCATGCTTTTTTGTCCTCTGCTGATTTTGCTTTCAAAATCAACTTTTTTCGAAAAAGATATTTCAGGAATACTATCTGAGCGTCAAACAGATTTGATTCAAACGGTGTGCAAGAAGTGTCTCTTTTTAGCTCCTACCATCAAGGTTCTGTCAACAGAACAGAGTTTAAATACCACTAGTCGCTTGTTCAGATATCACATGTACAAATACACGAGATTGCTTATACATATCATATCACCGAGAAGCGAAGGTTCAGGCGAGTCGGCTGCTGGCCTACACAAAGTACTGACGTAGATGAAGGTTCAGACTAAAATTTAGACTTCCAACTTTGTTGGGCGTTTATTTGATACGTTCGTGTGTATGCGATAAGTACTTAAATCTCGTGTACTGGCTCGTATTATATTATCTCAATAGATAACAATTGCTATCATACTATAACAATGAAAAACAATGTATCACATTTGCATAAATTGATAAATAGCGTTATCTGTTCCCAGGTTGACTGATTATGTATATTTCTGTAACATTTTCCTGTTTTATGTTGTTTGTTTGTTGTTGTTGTTGATTTTTTTTTGGGGGGGGGGGGGGGTGTTTTTTCCATTCTTTCGACAATAAAAGGTTGCTTCGCTTTGCTTTGTAGTTCTTGATATCTTTTCTGATTATGCAATCATTTGATTGAGGAAGAGAGGGCTGGCCCCGAGGTTATCAAACTTGAGTATAGTCTCAAATTCAGAATAGAGCGCAGTGAATGGCTGCTTGCGCTTTATTTTGAATTTGAGAATGAACTCAAGTTTTATAACCTCGGGGCTTTACTTTAATGTCATTCTTTCTATGGTGTTAATACTTGTGTTCTGTCTCTTCCTCATGGTACCGTGTGGTGGTCCGTGGTCTGTAATAGTGATATTTCCTTTGCTTATTTCTTGTTGTATGCTTATTTGGATGGATTGATCTCATCCCCTGATTTTAAGATTAGTTTGGAATGAATGCTATCAGTATATTGTTTTATTTGACACAGCTTTACCACATCTTAACATATTAGTCTGGACAAATATGACAGTTGTCCTTTTTAAAATTCTGCACCACCCATTAAGGCCCTGAAAAAATTTCTTAAATTTTTTATTCTTTTTTGATTTTTAGTTTGATATGCAACATGACATATTCTGAAAAAAAATCTGACCCATTGACCCCCACCAATCCATCGCCACTCATACGTACACAAACAGACTTGACAAAGTCCTTTAAATTCAATTCCCGTTATATACACTGAGCCAAAGTTCTAATGCAAGGCGTAAAGGGTCAGAATTTTATACGAACAATAGGTGTAGGACAGTTTATGTTGGAAATATTGCTCAACTAATCTTGAAGAATCTTTATCGCACAGAGAATACGTTGTCTGGAGCATGGTTCTATGAGTTGTTTTCTGATTGGTCAAAAACGCTTTTTGGGTCTCTGGACCTTGTAAGTGGTCATAAAGTTAAAAAAAAAAGTCCGTATAAACCCACACTCCAGCTCTAAGCCAGAAGAGATGAGGGGTATTGCTTGAAAATTGTTCTGTTGAATTGCACAAAATTAAGCGTCGAGTTTCAGTTAATTGAGATTTGAGCGTTTATTGCCGTCCATACAATTCAATACAAAATAAATATCGCGTAAATTACCCAAAACGTGGAAATCATTGAAAGAATGATAAATATGTGCTACTTTTGCTTCTTTGAAAGGGCGAGGAGCATAAATGGATAAAAAAATTTACCGACGCAGGTTCAAATTCACTCTGACAATAATTGAAACTTCCTGTAAAACGTTGGCTCAATTCTGACTCAATCCTTCTTTTTGTTGGCAAACAGCGGGATCTGACATCTGAATTGAAGAAAAATAATTTATAGCTAAAAACTTAAAGAATACCGAAAGAAATCCCCAAAGTCAAAGTAAGAAAGACGGCAAAGATCAGAACTCGATACAATCACGTACCACACCTGACCAAGGATACCACATGGGAAAGTGACAAAATCACAATTAACATCACAAACTAGAGCCAAGAGGTCAGCCCTTTCCCAGCAGGTGAGCACAAGGCAGCAATGAGCAGACACCAAAGCATGACAAACACAAGACATAAATAACATAATGATCCACAAAAGAAGTAGCGCCTTAGAACGGTCAGTAAAAATATTTTACTGGAGGGCTTAAACCGGTTTTACCGCGCCAACCTCACCCTTACATGTATTTCAGATGTGGATAAGGACACATAGATGTTTGGTTTGCATGAAAGATCCCTAACTTATTCTATATCTTCTCCTAGAACATAAAAAGGGAGATAAAGCAAAGATAAGGAATCAACAGTACATAAAATTGAATACCGAAGCAAAAGAAATCCAACAGGTAAATCCTGGTGGGCCTTACAACATCCAAAGCCGCATCAGACCCCTACCATCTCATCAAAAGATAGATCTTTAAGACGGAACCGTCATAGTGTCTGAAGTCCGACCCATCGGCATGCAATTAAAGAGGAAAGCAAAGTTGTCAACCGTGATTAGGTTGACCACCAAGCAAGCAGTCTGTTGCAATACATTAATGTTATAGCCAATCTTTTTATAATGGGAAATTATTTCAATGAACTGCGCTGAAATAGTATAAGAGCCAACAATCTTCTTCAATGTATACACAAAGTCACCATAGAATTCAGGTTCAGATTCAACTAAGTTTTCATGATGCTGAAATACATGTCACATATCGAATATTGGAACATTATCATGCATTTCATTTTTTCAACCACCCCTCTTTGTTTCTTAAACGGTTTGAACTAAAGTAAGTTTCGGTGCCTACATGAATGAACTTTCGTTTAGGCGAACCAATTGGCCTAGGGCATTCGTTCGGGCAAAGATATTATCAAAATAAAACACTGTTGCGTCAGAACTTTGGCTCAGAATGTTAAAACGCCTGTTACATCTCTGTCAGAATAAGTAAAAATAAATATTATTATATGTTTAAACATTTGATACACAAGAAGAAGGTACAATGCTTATTTCTATACAGCTTAAATAATGTCACTGAAATGTTAACTTTGAACCTAACACAAGATGTGAAAAAGATTACCAATGGTAATTATGTCATTTAGGTGCCTATGGTGACGTATCAAACGGGGTTACTAAAAGTTATAATTTGTCCGGAGTATTCATCCATATGCAAACAACGAATGCTCTGTCGTAAATAGTAAGTGAGTATAATTAGGAAATACCACAATCACAAACCGCAGACAACCCCATTGGCACCGCGAGGAAGAGCCACTCAACCATCACGAGACACCAGGAAGACAAATTAATCAAAGCAACCAGCTCTCTCTTCCCCATCAAGATGATTGCAATACTAGAATGGACATAAGGTGACGTACAACAAAACATAGAACAATTACAGACTTCCACAATGGGAGTAACAATAAACAAAAGTCAACAACAACAGAACAAACGCCTTAGAACGGACAGCAGCAAAAGTCGTCGGGGGGGGGGGGGGGGCTTAAATGCATTATACCGGAACCAAATATTCGCCTTGGACTCTGCTGTTGTTGAAGTACAAGAATTGTTCAGCTTGCATAGAAGCCTTCTAACTAATGCAATGTATTATCTTGGAGAAACACTAATCAAATTAACACAACATGATGGAACAAAGAAATGGGCTCATGACTCACAGATAGTCAGAGCTAAAGAAAGTCTGCACATTTGTTCAGCTGCGACTCATGTGCTGACTTATTTGGTAAAATTACATCAGCTTTCAATCTAACATATTGAATTCAATACTGTTGATTTGCTCATCTTACGAGTAGCGCATACTTTACCCTGATCAAATCAAATGATTGTTGAATTCTTTAACACTTTCGGTATGTCAAGCATAAGGTACGGATGACTGTTTCGGGCGACTGTTTGGAGCAATTTGCGCAGAATCCATTTAGGACCCATACCTGTAAATGTTTTTCCATAGACCTCCAATATAGTTTTTAAGTAAGATGTGGTCCTCACAACCCTTAAAGCACACTGAGGCTGCCATAGAATTATAGATTGCACCTAGTTCAATCAATAAACAAGAATGAGATACCCTGGTGACCTGCATGTTTACAACTTTTTGGCCCCTGATTGTGGGCACCCTACATGAGAGGAAAATTTCATTGTAAAAATACCAAACTGCAAGGTCTTTTTTTCTAAGCCACAACAGTGAACTTAGGCCCACTTCGAATCGAACTAAAGTTCCTACTAAAGTTAATACGTAATAGATGCGCGCGCACGTTTACACCCGAACGGCTACAGTTGCAACCTTTAGTTGGTTGGCAAGTAAACAAAGTGAATAGCCCTGTATGCCCACTTCAATTTTTCATCGTAGACGAAAAGGATGTCTATAAACTGTACAGCCTACTCTAATTAATAATTATGAATATCAGGGAACACAAAATGATGCACAGTTAGTATTTATTTTATAAAATCAAATCTTTTGAGACTACTGACAGAGTTTGAACCCATCTTGTTAGATAGGTTTAGAGGAAGGAACCAGACAATCTACTAGAGTAACGGTGCTCTAACCCACCGTTCATCTCTAGTAGGTTCCTATTTAGAAGCAACTATCAGTGTTCGAACCAAACTTTAGTTACAATAGTACGAACTATAGTTCGACTCGAAGTGGGCCTTAATCAACAAAAGCAGTGAGATGCTGTTTCAAAAAATGCAGCAAATATATATCAGTCTAATAGATATGATTTCCTTCCCATAATTTTATTATTGACGAATCACAAAGCGATTTACAACTTAAATATTGTGCTGAGCTTCCACCAGCCTTTTGAGCCAATCACTGCCCTTTTTACAATTACAGGTCTGTGACTATCAAGCCTAGCGCTAAAATGCGATATATTTAACATTTTCTACCATAAAATGTCAGCGGCTGATAATTTTTGCAAACGTATAAGGCCCTCTTACGGATTAAGCTTGGCATTTTGTTAAACAGAATATCGAGTCTGTTCTGGATTCAGCAAGGTTGATACAATGGTGGTATGACTGAATTATTTCTAAAATGGTTAAAAAGATAACATTAAAGCAAAAACAACGCACAGATGTACAGACGACAAATAACATCGCGGCGTATTGCGCAGCATACAAGGATTTCAAGACTAAAGCTAGCAATGAATAGCACATTGCAAACAATTAGAATACAGTGAAGCAACTCGAAAGACAATTTTAGCCCATAAAGCGCCACCTACAATTTGCAGCGGACGACAATTTCAGATTTTGCTGCTTTTTCAAAAATAACAAATAAGGCATGATATTTCATGAGAACTGTCTGCTGGCAGACAATTCTCGTGAAATATCATGCCTTATTTATTTTGAAAATTAAGAAAGATGTCGCAAAATTTGTCGTCTGTTGCAGTCAGACTATGTCATAACAATAAAATGTTGATAACCTATAACATCTGCCTACTTGTATTAGTACAGTTTAATCGTATTTTGATTAAATAAGTGGATTGTCCATGCATATGAGAAAATTATCTTTTGTCTTTCCACAAAGTTAGATAAACGTTAACGTTATTGTATCTAATCGTTTGCTACGTGTGTGATGGATGGTCCATGCCGTTAATATAACAGTTGAATATTGAATAAACTTCTACAAAATGAATATATCATTTCCAAAATGTTGTTTTGTTTGATCTATGAATTGAAACATGAGTTGAGATAGTTTAAGTATGGGAATTCGCAAAAGAAAGCACCAGAGGAAGATAGTAACCCCAAAGATCGACACATATGGAAATGAGGTCAGTAATATTTATAACTTTGATTAGGGCCATAGCAATGCCAAATATTGAGCAGAACAAATTGTGGTAAGTAATACTAGTCTTATATCTTTTATTAAGGCCACAGCTAAACAAAAGATTGACGGAGACTAAATTGAGGTTGGCTAGCAGTAGCTCTTCTATTTGTAGTTATTACAAAGGTTGACACACATCAAATAGAAGAATTGGCTGACACCAATTTGAGGCTAGTTAACAGTAGTTATTTTATTTGCGTTATAACAAATGTTGACACATTGAGGAATCCACACACACACACACACACACACACACACACACACACACACACACACACAATTTGAGGTTAGCTAAATGTTGCTATAGTATCGGCTCTTGAATATTCCAAATATTGTTGACACACACACAACACACGAGAACTTTACTATTGTCTTTGTACAAGAAAACAACTACCTCAAATGTACAAAAAGTGACTACGATCAGGAAATACCACATTTACACTTTGTAGACAAACCTATGGCACCGCGAGGAAGATCCACAGAACTTGTATAAACAAACAAGACATTCAAAGACATACAAGCAAAGCAAGCAACTCTCTCATCGTCGTCAAGATGACAGCAAAACTAGTAAAGGACACAAAGTAGTGCACACCAAAACAAAGACCAGCACAAAATCTGTTTTATTGTTTTTGTCAATGCTGATACATTTGCTTGTATAAATGCTGTCATATCTGGCGAATAAAGAAAAGTACTGCTTTAAAAGCAGCTTGCTTATTTGCTGCAGAGACTAGATAAAATAATGTGTTTTTTTCATATAGCAAGCTTAGCTACAATGTATTTTACTTTCCAGATAGCGAATAACAAAGGCGCTGATCAGACTGCGCGGACGCGCAGGCTGGTCTGCGCCTTTGTTGTTTGCAAGCAGCAAAGTCAGGTCTTCTTATGACGGGGCCATTTTATTATGTACATTTAGAGGCAGACAATATTTTTAAAGAATATTTTTCTGCTGTTGAACTGTGTTATGTTCTATCTCATAGGACAACAAGGAAGCTCGCAAATAGTTACAAATACTCATCAATGAGAAACATTAAGTGGTGAAGGCGTACTTAGATTTTCATATCATATATAGGTTTTTGCAAATAGATTTAATTGTGTTACATTTGCTCATGTTTTAATAAATCAATTAATCGATTGGAATATAAGAAGAGTCTTAAATGTTATTAGAAAATACAAAAATCAACAACAAACTCTTAATGGCGAACAATCGCAGGAAATTCATAGCATATGAAACCTGTAGTACGGAAGAGCAATAGGGCCAAGCCGAAAAAGAATTCAGTTTCGTTTTTGCAAGTTCGCAACTTATCAATCTAAAATTTCAATATATGAATCTAATATTTTAAGATGACAATCTGAAATTAAAGATGTCAGTCTTAAAGTTCAAATTCTCAATCTAAAATTTTAAGGTACCAATCTTTTTTTCTCAAGATACCAGTCTGCAATTCCAAGATTAAAATCCGATATTGCATTTTCTCAATCTGAAATAATAAGATACCAATCTGGTTTTTACAAATGTACAAGATACCAATCCGAAATTTCAGGGTGTTAATCTGTTATTTCAAGTTGTGTTTTTTTTATCAAGATATCAATCTGACTTTTCCAGTTTGCAATGACAAAACTGAATTTAGTTTTGGCTTTTCTCTTCAGTAGTTTTCATATTTTGCACATTTCCCTCTACTGTAACGACAAAATAGAAACTATAAAGTGCTTTTTTAGTTTATTGTTGAAACATGTTGTCACCTCAATCTTGAAAGTATTGAATTTCGACTGCACAATTGTAAAGAATGGCATATCTGCCTCTAACAAATTCCAGTGATATGGCAATTTGTACGAAAATGGTTTCCATGATATCTTTTGAGTACGTAATAGTTTTACCATGGCTTGTCCGCCTGTACGTGGAGATAATCCACGAGCTTCAGCGAGTAGATTATCTTACGTGCAGGCGGATAAACATAGTATAACTATTTTATACCACCTGTATCAGTACAGACCTTGCACATCACGAGATATTGCGTGATAAAGTTGGTAAGGGTGGTATAAATTGGTGTATTTGATTTATATTATAATCATGGAATACAGGTCAAGTTTGATTAAGGATAAAATCCAACTTATTTTTATCAGAGTTGTGTACCTTGATCTTAGAGTTGGTTTCCGCTCATTATCTTAAGAATGAATTGATGGAATTTGACAAACTTTGCGTATATGCATTGATATTGGCAAGACCTATGTTGGTATTGCCAAGGATCAGTCTGCGCCAATCTTTAGCGGAGTTATGGTCCTTTACCCACGCCAGATATTTCGTTTAATTTTGTTTCATCTCAATATTTTGAGGACAAATTGATATAATTTGACAATATTTTGCATATACATTGATATTCAAAAGATCTGGGGTTTTTTACGAGATATCAATCTGAATTTTCAAGATATCAATCTGGAATTTCAAGTTTGGGGTCGTTATGTGTCGATTTGCGCAAACTTTCAAATGAGTTATGGCCCTTGACGCATGTCTTAATTTTGTTTACGCTCAGTATTTTATGAATAAATGGATAAAACTTGATTTAAAAAAAATGGCCTATGCATTATTGTTTGGGGCTGTTATGCGTGACATTTCGCAATATTTATAACAGAGTTATGGCCCTTGGCTCCAGATATAATTTTGTTTCCCCTAAATATCTTTAGAATGAATGGATGGCTTTTTTGCAAAATCTTGCATACGCGTTGATATTGACAATATCTAAGTTGGGATTGGTTTGCCTCGATTGGTGCATATCATAACAGAGTTATGGTGCTTAATTCATATTAGAAGCTTGTTTCTGCTCGTTTGGATGGCATTTTATAAACTCTTCAATAAATATGGACATATTATCAGTGCATCAGTCATTTTCGGAGACTTTTTCTCCCATAAAATAGCCCCTGGTGGGGGCATCTGTGTGACATTGAGATATTTCAAGTTCTACCCCAGATGGGTTCACAAAATGACTTGCAGAAAACTACAATAGGCGAGTTAATACAACAATACATCATAAAATCTAATGGAAATGAAAATATTGTATTTCAGGACAAAGTCGCAGTAAAACCATCGTTTTGGGTGGTTTGCGAAATTACGATACACAGTTTACATTGTAGTTATCTATACCAAAGATGCTGCTATTCGCCTCCGCAATTTGCAAAAGGTTAATACAGTTAGAAACGGGTCAAATTCTGTGAATAACCAGAATTCTTCATGTATGCTTTCTACTTTTTGATCACCATAAATGTTGTTTTCTAATGAATGGGAAAAACATAGCCTTTTAGTGGTATTTTGATTGTTGATTGGATATAAGGATTAAAATGCGTTATTTGTCATTTTATCTGAGCCGATTGGCTGCTAATTCAGTCTAGGATCACCAATAAAATATCGAACCTCAAATTGAGTTGTCTCAGATTTTTAAATACTTAAGCCGACAAGAAGACTCAAAGTAAGTAAGGGTGCAAAGATCAAGAATCGATACAATCGAGTACCACACCTGACCCAGGATACCAATGGGAAAGTGACAAACTCACAGCAGACACCACAAACGAGAGCCAAGAAGTCAGCCCTTTCCCAGCAGGTGACCTCAAAGCACATATAAACAGACGCGCACAAAAACATAGCAAACACAAGACAGAACAAAAACATAAAAGATCCACAAAAGAAATACCGCCTTGGAAAGGTCAGTAAAATATTTTACTGGAGGGCTTAAACCGGTTTAACGGTGCCAACCTCACCCTTAATTCAGATGTGGATCAAGACACATATATATTTGGTTTGCATGAAAGACCCCTAACTTATCAATGCATCATCTCCTAAAACATATACATCAAGATATAACAAGGAGATAAAGCAAAGATAAGGACTCAACAGTAAATAAAACCGAATACCGGAGCAAAAGAAATCCAACAGGTAAACCCCGGTGGGCCCGACAAACAGCCAAAGCATCAGGCCCCTACCATCTCATCAATAGATAGTCTTTAAGTCGGAACCATCATAGAGTCTGAAGTCCGACCCACCGGCGTGCAATTAAAGAGGAAAGCAAAGTGGCCAACCGTGATTGGGTTGACTACCAAGCATGCAGTTTGTTACAATACATTAATTTTATAGCCAATCTTTTTATAATGGGAAATTTTTGTAATGAACTGCGCTGAAAAATTATTAGAACCAACAATCTTCTTCAATTTATACACCAAGTCACCATAGAAATCAGGTTCCGAAAGTCCTTGGCGCAAGAGAGATTTAAGTCCAACTTGGAATTTAGAAATCAAATCATAGCATCGTCTATAAAATTTTGAAAAAGTTTTGCGAAGTTTATGATTCTGATAGCCTTGTGTAAGAAGTTTCTGAGTTAACAATTTGTTGCGAGTGTTGAAGTCAGCAACATAGCTAGATGCTCTAGCAAAACGAATGAGTTGAGAGATATAGCCATTTTTATATGACAACAATGCATTGATAGTCATTATCTGCTCTCTGCGGATGTGCAGTCTAATTTGTGCCTTCGTTACATGAGCGGATCCAGAGGGGGTCCGCCCCCCCCCCCCCACCCCCGGAAAATCCCAATGCTATAGGTTTCCTTAGGATTACTAGTACAGGCCCACTGGAAAGTCACAAACTTACCGAGCCAGCATTCAATGTTGGGCAATAATCCGCCCGCAAGCGAAACGCTATTTACATGGCGTTTCGCTTGTGGAACGATGATGGTCCGCTTTTAGTTGTATACTGGGTTTAAGCCCTCCATTAAAATACTACTGACCGTTTCAAGGCGGTACTTCTTTTGTGGATCATTTGTGTTTTTATAAAAGTCTTTTGTTTGTCATGCTTTGGCGTCTGTTCGTTACTGCCTTGTGGTCCTCTAAAGGGAAAGAGCTGGCCTTTTGGCTCTTGTTTGTGGTGTTTATTGTGATTTTGTTACTTTCCCATTTGGTATTCTGGGACAGGTATGGTACTTGATTGTATCGATTCCTGATCCTTGCTGTCTTTCTTACATTACTTACGAATAAAAAAAACGTTGTCAGAGCGGACGAAACCCCTATTTTCTGCGCATGCATTATGTGCTTTTTGGGCTATATTCTGGTCTACCTCTCTCTGAATATGGGGCACTCATTATATAAGGTTGGGTAGGGACGTGCCAAATAAAGATTTTTAGAGTCTGTGGTGGGGGCGGTTTTCATCACTGAAAATCTTTAAAGGGATTCAATCATACCTGCCTGGACAGGGATCCATGCCTGTCTGGAACAGGATTGGTATAATTTTAAAAATATAAAGTGAGCCAAAATAAACTAAACGATAATGAGAAACAGATGTAAAGGGAATGGACTTAGAAAACACAGATAGAACTCTTATGAGGTCAACAGTCGAGCATATGTTTTTTCTACGATGGGGTATACATTTTTATCTTATTTTTGTCTAGAAAGGGCATTCAATCGTGTCTGGAAAGGGCTAGGGGTCCTGGGATCCTGTTGTCATCCCTGCCCATTATGATATGAAGCCCCCATGGATTCTTCCCAAGTTATATGACTGCTGATCAAGACGTTTTTCTATCGAATGTCAAGGTGCAGTACACACTGTGCTTGATGTCAGTTGAAAGTGGTTCCAGAACCAAAATACTGCTTGCGGACACGTGTAAAAATGGGAGGAGTGTAGTATATAAATATACCTATCCAGCAAATTTACCCTGGATATGCACATATTTTTCAATGTTTGTTTTACCATTTTTTAGCCTTTCATTTACTGCTAAAATGGAATTATCAAACTGGCAGAAATGGTCGCTCCTGAACTTTTTATATAGAATTCTGCATGAAGCACAGGAGGATGGGGTTAATGTTGCCCTCCTGAAAGAACATAAGTTTGGTGACCACAAATTTCTATTTTTTTCTAAAAGGTATTATGAAATAAAAAATAAATGATCGAGATTTTCAACGTCAGCTTTTAAATAAAAAATAATAATTTACTCTAAAATTCCTATATTCAAGGAATTGCCTTATAAGATGCCGTAACTTGTCACGGCTTGGGATAACACAATTTTCACATTTTCTAGAAGGCTTGAACCTAACTGCACATTTAGAAATTTCAGATATCCAATATTTTCATAGAACATATGTGACAGCATGCGCGGATCAAGAGAAAGGGGGGGGGCAGGGAGTCTGGTACCCCCCTGGAAAATCAAGCCATAAACAACCCACCAGCGAAACGCCATTTAAGTGGCATTTCACTGATGGCGGCCAGCTTAGAATACGTATATGGACCCCCTCTCCCCTCTGTAAAAATATGATGACTAAAGCAAACAAAAAAAAAACGGTCTAAACTTTGGAACCCACTTTCTGAATACACACATGAACAATGTTGTGGTGCCATTATCCGAGATCAAATTCGTTCTCAATGAGAATGTTAGAGTTGACAATTTAGGAGGAGGAGAGTGGTGTTGGTGGTGGTGGTGGCGGTCAGTATTAGTATAGACGTCCCTTTAACTGCACGTTCTGCACATGCGCAAAAGTCATTTAGTGAACCTGACAGCGTTCACATCAAAGGTAATTTATTGTATCTAAAATGCGATGCCACATGAGGAGTTAAGGGAAAGAAAGAGTAGGAGGAGGTGAGGAGGAGGAGGGATGGAAGGGGGGAGAAGGGGAGGCGATCTAATTTATTATCAACACTAATTTTAGGGTTAACAATTGAAGAGGAGAACGTGGAGGGAAGCGGAGGGGATGGAGAATGTGGAGGAGGAGGTGGAGGGTAAGAGAAGGGAGATGACGGGAAGGAGAAGATGTTCTGGAGGAAGGGGAAGGAAGAGTAGGGGGAGGGGAGGGGAACGATGAAAAGGGCAGGGGGATGATCTAATTTATTCTCAACAATGATTGAGGAGGAGGAGGTGGAGGGGGTGGAGGGTAGTAGAAGGGAAGATGGAGGGAAGGAGGAGATGCTCCGAGGCGTGACGCCACCTTCCCGTGGTCTAGAGCGTTGACCGAATGCGTCACAGGGCCATCCGGTGTTGCAGGGGTCTCAGGGGCCAGATGGCGGCCATTTTGGATTGATGGAGTCGGCCTTCGTGATGTCATTGACGCTAAAGGCTGGACTATACTACTGTCAGTAGTCAGCCAATTTAGTAGTTTAAATTCAAAAGAATTGCTGGAAAGCCTTCTATTTTCCTGATCAGTTTAAAACGATCATCAAGCGCGTAAAAGAGTGAGATATAATATTGATATTAAGCGACAGTCTGCATACCTTGTTATAAACCCAATCACGGTGAGTCAGGCCTCAGACACAATGACAATACTGACTTAAAACGATCATCGGTGGCTCAGTGTCTGGTATTTGTCTTTGGCTGGATCCACTATTTCTCAACTACGATTTTTTTAAGCTCTGACTGGCCTGGTCATACTCACTTACTTTTTTTAGATCACAAGTAATAATTAAAGTAAAAAGAAAGAAGCTGGCTGAAGATTACAACTATTGAGCTATTTAGGACCAGTGTTATTGTTCGATCTGTTCAGAAAATTGGTCAAATGCTAAGCACTCCAATATGAGATTATGAAAAACTGAACATGGTGACATGTCATTTTTATTTCATAAATGGATAGTCTTTATATAAAACAAACTGTGCGCAAAGTATTGAACAGATTTTAACGTCGCATACATGTATGTCCTTAAGTTATACTCGTACTTATCAAAAGTTCCATCATTTGAAAGACACCTGTTGGTCTTTAAATTATACACATATCTGAAAGTAGCAGAAAGTAGGACTATGTGCATGATATCTGTGGTTGAGTTATGAATATAATTGTATTTCGTATTGAATGCCCCTCGTATAGCCGGCGTCAGTTGGTCATATTACCATTATTTTGGAACAAATAAATCGTGCAAAAAATGTTAGGCACATAATGATATCAATTTTAGAAAGTTAATATGTCTTGATTCAATTTATATAAAGAATTCTGGCCTTGAACGCCTTTTTTCAATTCATAGGTACTGTATAGACTTAAAGGATATATTGCGTGTTTTATAAAGCACTCCTTTTACAATACAGTTAAACGGGAACATTTAGGAAATTGCGCAAAATAAATTTTAATCACTATGGAAGGAGTAACAATTATCGTGTAGTAGAAATAGTCTTTTCACATGTATCCCTTGAATGAAACATGTAACTCTATGTCTACTACTATAGTAACTACATTTGTCCTCCGCTGATAACTCTTGCAAGTAGCCAGGACCCAGATCAAGCCCAGTGAAACGTTGGGCTTAACGCTCTCTTTGTATACCTGAATAGGTTTTTCAAGTCTTAGATTTTATTTTACAACATCAGAAGACGTCATAAAATGCAAGGTTACTCAGCATGCAGAGTTAATTAAACTGATTCTATGTATAGATAGTGACGAAGACATTTGATCATTCACTTAAGAATTTGGTAGATGAAAACAAAATGAGCCGTGGCATTGGATTTTCCGACATTGTGGTATGTGCGACCAGCAAAGCCTCAGATCAGCCTGCGCCTACGCACAGTCTGATCCGAGCCCTTGCTAGTCGCTTGAATATTCTATGAGTTTTTAGCTACTGACCAAACATGATTTGGAGTTTCTAAGCTTAATAAGAGGCTGCACAGGTTCGTCTGAGTCTACACTGATCAAAATGCCACATTGTTGGTAATCACATGTCTCGGCTCATTAATGAAAGGCCTTATGATGATAAACGTTTGCTGTCAGTTATGTATGTTTGTGGGAGTAGCGCATTGTGCTATACTGATTTGAGCCGTAACATGTGATTTCCAACAATGTGGTATTTTGACAAGTTTAGACTCAGACGAGCCTTTGCAGCCTCCTTTTAAGCTTAGAAACTCCAAATACTGTTCGGTCAGTAGCTTTACATTCATAGAATATTCAAGCGACCAGCAAAGGCTCTGATCAGACTGCGCGTATGCGCAGGCTGGTCTGAGCCCTTGCTGGTCGCACATACCACATTGTTGGAAATCTCATGTCGCGGCTCATTTGAGGCGGAGTGGTCTCTGGTCCCAGACTCACAGGATGACTGAAAAAGCGTTGACTGGGACATAAAGCGTCAACACAAATAAACCATGTGTGTGGTTCATGGACGATTACAGTCATACGCGGCGCACCTACAGCCAACGTTTTCAAGCTGTTCACTTGTACCCACAGCCTGTGTAGGACTTACAGTAAAATCTGTCTTAAGCGGCCGCACAAAAAAAGACAAAACAAAGGTCTTAAAGAGAGATGATAGCCTAATACAGGTAGAAATTATTGCAATATGCTTCCCTTGGAGCATTCTGCAATACTTTTGACATGCATTAAGCGATTATCCGTCTCAAAAACCTACTTTTTGGTCTTCTTGGTTAACTGTATATAAATACATTGAAAGCAGTTTGGTTTGAGTGTTCACATTATTGATTGGTAAGAAGCCAAGGCTCATCCGAGCCCATTCATCCGAGCAGTTTCACAAGAGCCTTTGTTGCTCCCATACACAAAGTATAAAAGTAGATGATCGTTTAGACCAACAATTTAGCTGGTGTCTAGCAAAAGGTACAAGTTAGCATGTGAGCCAATCGAAGGCTCAGATCAGCCAGCACAGCCACTCAGTCTGATAAATCTCCGCTGTCCGTATGAAGAATCATTTGTACCTTGGTAACCCATAGAGCGTCCATTGAAAACTGGGATCAGACTGCGCGGATACGCAAGCTGGTCTGAGTCGTCGACGGGTGTACATGCCAGTTTGTATCTTTCCTTGACACCAACCCAATAAGACTTATTATGAGAAAGCTGTGTACAACGGGTGAAAGGGGGATATTTTACTCGTTATGTGTTCAATACCAAAATCTCATGAGTCGACCGAAATAGAGCGTGTTGCTTAGCTTCAATTGTCTTCTTGATGTCTTGTGACTGTTCGTTTTCTGTAGCTCTTCCTCGCGGTGCAAACCGCGTGGGTTGGTCTTCAGTGTGTGAATGTGGTATTTCCTGACCATACTCACTTTTTAATTTCACAACGAGAAACCGACATGTGACCTTTGTCAGATTAAAGCCGTGATAGTGTCAATTGCCTCTTCCTGTCCAATATCGTTCTTATGAATTAAAGATATGGAAACGGATGGAATTATACTTATTAAGCTTTAATATTTTACATTTGTATGGTTCGTCTGCAGTTCAAGGTCAACTAAAGTGCATTATCCTCGCTGTAACCGAGCTGGGTCTTTTTCTGTTTTCTGTTCTAGATTACCTGGACCTGCAAGACAATTTTAATAGACACATGGTAAGAAGAGATGAGCCCTTTGACCTGAATAAAATAGCATATACAATTACCAAGCAAACCCCAATTCTCTATATACTATGCTTAAGCTATACCATGGTTTGTCCGTGTGTGCAGGTGGACACCCATGATATAACTATTTTGTACCACCTACACAGTGACCGGATCGATATCCTAGCTTAGTACTGGTTCAACCCAGGAAGACCCGTCCCTGTTTAACTGAAAGATTGTTGATGGAACATAAAGAATCAAACCAAACAAAATCAGAATTGAGTGAAAATTTAGAAATTCTGGCTGATTCATTTGAATGAGTGCCCTGAATTCATCTGTGGTCTCAGCTGCGACCACAGTTTGAGCCAAACTATTCCAATTTTTCCAATGGGGAATAATCCTTGGGAAAACAGAATACTTCAGGGCATCACTATTCACTAAAATTTCATTTTAAAGTTGGCAAATGTGATATAAAGTAGAAATCACGACTTCCTCGTGTATTATAATGTGCGAAAGGCTGTTTTCTGTCGGTCTATGACTATGTACCCTCAAGTACGTTAACTAATCAATTCCCATTGGGATATCATCGAACCCAGACTGATAAAAACAAGGCAACGGATCAAGTTTGAAGTATTATTGAAAAACCTGACAAAATCATAGTGGAAGTCGGGAAATGTTTGACCTATCATAATCTCTGTCAACAATTATCTGTCGATATTTTGAACAATGTGCACTGAAAACACGGTAGGAGATTTTGCTTTGTTCTTACATGTATGTATCTAGGTGATTTTGTTTTATATTAGATATAAAGGGATACAACCGCAGGAAAATGTACAAAATATGAAACAGGACCTGTGCTTGAAGCACAGGTATCATATTTTGTACATTTACTGCGATTTTGTCACGCCTACTAAACGATCCAATGCTTAACATCTGGTTGAATATAAAAAAACTAAAAAAAAAAAACTGCTCCATGAAGTAAATAAACAAATCAGGGACTGTCATGCAACAGCCTATGGATTTCTACGTTTGCTGTATAAATTCATATCAGAAAGTATTCTCTACTTTTCGCGCGATAAACTTTTCGCGTTTACAAAAGAGGTGTACCAGAATTCGATAGGAACGTGACACGTTCCTATCGAATTCTGGTACAGCTCTTTTACGCGAAAAGTAAATGAACTTTCAGACCTATGGGGTACGTGCATTAACAGGCTATTTTGGCCCCCCTATGAGGTCAAAATATAAAGGTTGCTCTTCACAAGTTTCTTCCTATTACACGGTATATAGACACAAAGGAACCTATCCGTGCAAAACTGCTTTTCCTGAGCCTTATCCGCTCCAGAAAAGGAACCTATCCGACAAAAACAAGACATGGGGAGAGAAGATACTTTTAATCTGGGCCAATATTAGATTATTTACGATGTACGTACCATACAATCAAACGCCACGGGACTTTTAAGTCTCTGACTTGATGGATTTTGAAACATATGATAAAGCTGATATCAAGTCACGTCTACAAAGTTAAACAAAAAATGACTGCTCTGTTCTCGGCAATTTAGTTTGCGTTGGAAAATTAAGCAAAACTAAACAATTAAGTCAATTTTGCCAGCTTCACCACAGCAGAAAACGTTTAACGTTCCACCTCTTACTTAAAGCGTCTGTTTTGCTTTTAAAATTGGTTTTCCATTGAAAAGAATGATGATGTTTGAAAACAAGACGGCTAAGGAGCCTATACGTTGAGAGAAAAATGACCATTTTGTGGCACATGATAATGAGTCGTACCCGTGGCACAGGAGCCTATATGTTTTCACTTAAGTGCCATGGGAGTCTATACGTTATAAAAGTAAGAAATAGCATATAGGATCCGTAGCCAGTGACCGTATAGGCTCATTAGCCAAAGACAAATAGGATCCCTAGCCAGATTGTTTTTCCTTCCATGCTATTTATAGAGAGAATAACGTATAAATCGGTCTGTGAAATGCATATAAGTCATTTTCCACATAAATTCTTTACAAAATACCAAAAAACAATTGCGAGAACAGCCCAAACTGTTCGAACAAGTTTGTTTTCTGTGTTGTGTAATCGTCTGTGGACGTCCCCGCAATGAAGAGTGTGTCACGTTATAAAAAATCTGCATCATCAACGAACGTGTGGCTGTTTGAGTTTTGTCTCATAGCTTCTCAGTTGTTCCGTTGCATTGTCATTTTCTTCATGTAGTTAATGGAACTTATTATTTTTCTTAGCGTTTCATGTCACTGTCTGTCGCTAAGCTTGGTTTTAGCTGATAGGCTCCTTTTCTGAAGCGGTTAGGGCTCAGGAAAAGCAGTTTTGAACCGATAGGCTCCTTTACGTCTATATACCGTGTATTAGTCTATTAGAACAATAGCCAAAATGTAAAATTCTGGTATTGATTTCACTTTTACGGTTGCTATGGTAACAAAAATGGCCGTCAAAATAAGCTGAAAATTGGAAAATGACCATTTTGGAGAAAATCTGAGACATGTAACAGAGGAATTAATATAGAGCATAAGCTAATACCAAAAAGATATTTTAGCAGATGATGAGAATTGGCAAGGCACACAATATATTTTAAGAGTTTTTTTGTATTTGCTTGTGCTGATATCTAATTCTTAAAACATCGGTCTCCAAAAGCCTTAAATTTGGCCCAAAGTGGCAATTTCTTTATCTTAAGCCTATTTCGTCCGCCATTTTTGTTACCATAGCTACGGTAAAACGAAATAAATGCCAGACGGTTACACTTTGGCTATCCTTCTAATAAAGCAATCAGAAGAAATCGGTGAAAAGCAACTTTCAGTTTTTGGCTCCATAGGGGGCCAAAAATGCCCCTTAATGCACGTAGCTCTTTATACCACAAACGTAGGAATGCAAAGGCTGTTGCCTGACATTCCGCGATTTTTGTTCTCTCCCTAGAGCAATTGTTTTATATATATATATATATATATATATATATATATATATATATATATATATATATATATATATATATATATATATATATATAAACGGATATAAATCAAAAAACAGTGCTAAAATTTTTGAAACTAAGCGCTTTCGGCTTTCGCCTTCATCAGAGTTTCAAGACACACTACATTAGATGGATAGTTAACAAAATATAACTATATACATGAATTATATGATAATTTACGCCCAAAAAAGGGCCCAGTCTTATGCCTGGATTTTCACAAATATGACTGCACAATATTTCTGAATTAAACACAGCGTACAAAATGTTCATTCTGGCAACACAGTGTGCACAATTGGCAAGAAATGTATTGTATGAAAATTTGTGTAGAACAGAAGTCTAAAACATGTCTAGGCTCCTGAAAGATTGTCCACAACAACACAGCTTACCAGGTGTTCCACCATATGACCAGATAGAGTCAGTCACCCTTGTTGATGCCAAATGGACACAGAGTGTTCAGACGCCGAATCCAGTAGCTCTCACGGAGTTTCCTGCTAGAATCTGACCACTCCTTGTTGTGTTCAAGGCAGCAGACAGAGGCATGACTCAAGAAGTCATGATCTGCAGAGTGAAAATGTTCTGCTGTTGGTGATCTTTCAAACCTACGGTGTCTCCAGTCATCACGATGGCCATTCATTCGTTTGTTCAATGGACCTTTAGTTTCTCCTACGTACTGTTTGTTGCAACTGCTGCAAGAGATCAGATACACAATACATTTCTTGCCAATTGTGCACACTGTGTTGCCAGAATGAACATTTTGTACGCTGTGTTTAATTCAGAAATATTGTGCAGTCATATTTGTGAAAATCCAGGCATAAGACTGGGCCCTTTTTTGGGCGTAAATTATCATATAATTCATGTATATAGTTATATTTTGTTAACTATCCATCTAATGTAGTGTGTCTTGAAACTCTGATGAAGGCGAAAGCCGAAAGCGCTTAGTTTCAAAAATTTTAGCACTGTTTTTTTATTTATATCCGTTTATATTTATTTCTCAAATCAATTTAGCATCCTTTACTGGATCCAGTGCCACAGGAAAGATATCTCGTTTGGTGCATTAGCCTATTTCTCACTCTATATATATATATATATATATATATATATATATATATATATATATATATATATATATATATATATATATATATATATATATATATATATATATATATATATATTCAACCAGATGTTGAGCATTGGAACGTGTGTTAGTTGTAACAACAGGACAGAATTAACACATATCACTTAAGTTGTGTTCTTTAAAAAAATGGAAAAGCGACAAAGCGACTATAGATTTTCCACTGCACCATTGTGCAATGGGGATATTAGTGATTTAGCAATTTAGAAAATTATATTATTATAGTAGAAAAGTCCCAAGTTTGGCGGGAAACGCGATCCGCAGTTCAAATAATTTGAACTTTATGTTGCATCTTTACTATTTTGCTATTTTGGAAGAAGTGGTACATGTTTTCGATTTCTATATCTATAATAGTTATAATAAAATATACCCGACAAAAAAAGAAACGCACCACTACGATTTTCCCATTAAGATCTCCTTTTAATACGAAAATGTTAATCGTCATGAAATATTCATTTTTTATCAAATCTTACTAAAACTTAAGTGTGATGTAGATGAGTATCTGTACTTTCCCTGTGTAAGCACAAAACAGATCAAAGCGAATGGTAAACGTGTTTTTGAAAGCGTTTATTCAACGCTACTGTCTGCATCGAATTCCAAGTATGTTTTACATTTGCAAAGTATGAAAATGATATGTTGTCGTTATGTGAGACAACCAATGTGTTTATTGATGCTTTTTCGTTATTTCAAAATCCATTTCCATCAGTTAGGACTGTTTAAATTGATTAAAACAATATTGAAATCTTTAAATGTTTCGTAAGGTTTATCTCCAGTGTGGAATCATTATCCAAAGGGTAGTCACAGTACATGGGCTACCTAGAGTTCAATTGTCGTGCATGATGAATTTAAAGATAGGATTTGCAAAGAATAAGTGCCTGTGTATAATTTGGTCTCTACTGAGATGATTCCAATTGCTACAGTTTATCCAGCAAGAGAGCATTATAAAAATGCTTATTTCCTGTGACTTTACAATTTGACCCCCACTTTGTTCATGACCAATTTTCTTTAACACAAGTTCGACGCCAGATTGCAAAAGACGTGTGACGCAACAGTACATGACATACCTTTGCTATGATATAAACTAAACTGGCCTATCACTTGTGATCTCCCTGAGAGTTGAAAAGTTCTAAGTGGTGCGTTTCTTTTTTTGTCGGGTATATCTCCAAGGGTCTAAGTGCATTATGCGTCAGGTTTCAATGTATGCAATTAACGTTAGCTTAACTCCTGTTTGATCATTAGTCACATGCACTTATTAATTACGACTGTGTAGTTCTGAATTTTAGCGAAAAGAGAACTGAACACCAAGTAAGCAAAATCCTTTCACTTTATGTAATTTGAATTTAATGAATTTCCTTTCACTTTTTTTAAATTTTGTTTTATTTTGTAGAAAAAATATTATCATTCATTCTAAAAGTTGTATCTATGGAATTCTTGGGTTGTTTGGTGACCGTTTCGAACAAGAAAATGTCGTATGCGTTTATCAAATTCCTTCACTACATGAATCGAAAAATGATTGATATTTTGAGAAAACTTTATACTAAGATTTGCTGAAACCTTAGACAAACATTATATTAGTCCAGTCACGGTGAATGGGTCCTTGAAATTGAACGGGAGCGATTCGGCCTAGACTCAGCAACCGCACAGTGTTATAATTTCGCAGAGACTGCTCGTTTTAGCTTTAACATTGCCAAGGAGCACACATTTTGAATAGAAGGGGGCGTGATCACTGCGGGGTATCAGAATTTTTTACTCGCATTCGATAGTGTTAAGGTTCATTGTATCGTTAAATGTTCATCGATATGAGCCATGACATGAGATTTCCAACACTGTGGTATGTGCGACCAGCAAAGCCTCAGACCAGCCTGCGCATACGCGCAGTCTGATCAGAGCCTTTGCTAGTCGCTTGAATATTCTATGAATATTAAGCTACTGACTGAACATCATTTGGAGTTTCTAAGCTTAAAAGGAGGCTGCACAGGCTCGTCTGAGTCTACACTTGTCAAAATGCCACATTGTTGGAAATCACATGTCACGGCTCATATGTTGATGAAATGTAAAGCGAATAAAACCTACCGATTTATTTGGAAAGTGCTTGGACCGGACAACCTGTTGTATTTTCACAGATAAGTCTAGAAATGGATATTGAAATAAGGAGTTAGAATTTGAATTTCTTGTTTTACTAATGGGCAAAAAAAGGAGCCAGACTAATGTTGGATGGTCTTATTTGTTGACTGGTTTATCAAACTCCCTAAGATATAAGCACATGAGGTTGTGGTACTTATACAATATACAGGTCGTTTTAGCTACATTCAAACATGTGTAAAACGGCCACACGCAAAAAGACAGAAAATTTGTTTTCAAGACCAACTATTGCTTAATGCAGGTCAAAAGTATTGCAGAATGCTCCTATTGGAGCATTCTGCAATACTTTCGACCTTCATTAAGCTACCATTTGTCATTAAGATCCTTGTTTTGTCTAATTTTGAGTGGCTGTTTTACATAGGAGTTACTGTAGTTCCTAATTCTGCTTAAACATAGGTTTCGAACCGAGACACAGGAGTGCACCCAACCTATGTTTTGATTTGATATCCGAAAAACTATGCAAGCTTTGAGTGCTCACTTACAACACCGTCTACAGGACAATTTTCTTTTCATGGACAAATTGGGATTTATAAATCTATGAAATTCTAAACGATGAAATAAAATAACTATTCATGTTCGTCTAATATCCGGGCGGCGGTAATATAGGAGAGTTCAGACATTAAAACTTTATTGCTCGCTGCTTTTATTTGGTTATAAAAGTGTCCATCGGCAATCTGAACAGTTCAGGTTTGTGTTAGAAATGACGTGAATACAATTAATACTTGGAGCGTATTACGCAAACGGAAAATGAACGTATATATTTAAGCTGTTCTATGCTTCTGTGCAGATTCACAATTTGGTTGATGCCTTGATTAAAATTTTCATCACCTATATACATTTTGTACATGCAGTAAAAACTACTGATCAAATTCTTTACTGTTCGTGATTTTTGTGATATCTGTTTCGCTCTTCATATTGTGAGTGCATCAAAAACAAAGACATTTTGAAGGAAGTAATAGCATTAAACAATTGCACAATGGCGGATATAAAACTGTTAAGTTTGGCAGCATTTCGTTCTAAAACATTCATGGCTGACGGTGACAGAAAGAATCGTAATAATCATTTTAGAATACCTGCTATCAAATATTACGTTAAAGAGGTAAGTGGTGAAGACAATGACAATAATTGAGCCGTGACATGTGATTTCCAACAATGTGGCATTTTGACAAGTGTAGACTCCGATGAGCTTGTGTAGCCTTCTTTTAAGCTTAGAAACTCCAAACGATGTTCGGTCAATAGCTTAATATCCAAAGAATTTTCAAGCGACTAGCAATGGCTCTGATCAGGCTGCGCGTAAGCGCAGGCTGGTCTGAGCCTTTGCTGGTCGCACCTACCAAATTGTTGGAATCTCATGTCGCGGCTCATATAAACATACATTGTACATGTATTCAGTTGTTAAGTGTAAGTTATTGTATGATTTGTGCGTCTGTACGGAAGATTATGCACGAGCTTTAGCGAGTAGATTATCTTCTTTAACAGACGCATAAATCATACAATAACTTTCTTATTACACCAGCATGCATTTGTACGTTGTGCATTGCAAGATATTTGTCATAAAACAATCGTATATTAATCAAAGGTGAAATAATACTGAATAGAATATCTACATTGTAAATCAGAAGAGTAAGCATGTGTGATGAAGACAGACTATATAAACAAGAAGAAACCCTTTAATTATGCAAGCATGTTAAGACAGACTATATAAATCAGAATAACCCCTCTGTTTCTGCAAGCATGTAAAGACAGACTATATAAATCAGAAGAAAACCTCTGTTTATACAAGCATGTTAAGACAGACTATATAAATCAGAAGTAAACCTCTGTTTATACAAGCATGTAAAGACTGACTATATAAATCAGAGAAAAACTCTGTTTATGCAAGCATGTTAAGACAGACTATATAAATCAGAAGAAAATCTCTGTTTATGCAAGCATGTTAAGACAGACTTTATAAATCAGAATAAAAACTCTATTTATGCAAACATGTAAAGACTGACTATATAAATCAGAAAAAAAATCTGTTTATGCGAACATGTAAAGACAGACTATATAAATCAGTAGAAAACCTCTGCTTATGCAAGCATGTAAAAAAGTAGACTGTTTAAATCAGAAAAAGCTCTGTTTATGCAAGCATGTAAAGACAGACTATATAATCAGAAACAATTTCTCTTTTTATGCAAGCATGTACAGACTGACTATATAAATCAAAAAAAAAAGCCTCTGTTTATGCAAGCATGTAAAGACAGACTGTATAAATCAGAAATAAAAATCTGTTTATGCAAGCATGTAAAGACAGACTATATTAATCAGAAGAAAATCTCTGTTTCTGCAAGCATGTAAAGACAGACTATATAAATCAGAAAAAGCTCTGTTTATGCAAGCATGTAAAGAAAGACTATATGAATTAGAAAAAAACTCTGTTTTTGCAAGCATGTAAAGATATATAAATCAGAAGAAAACCTCTGTTTATGCAAGCATGTAAAGACAGAATATATAAATCAGACGAAAACCTCTGTTAATGCAAGCATGTAAAGACAGACTATATAAATCATTTATGCAAGCATGTAAAGTCAGACTATATAAATCAGACGAAAACCTCTGTATATGCAAGCATGTAAAGACTGACTATATAAATAAGACGAATACCTCTGTTTATGCAAGCATGTAAAGACAGACTATATAAATCAGAAGAAAACCTCTGTTAATGCAAGCATGTAAAGACAGACTATATAAATCAGACGAAAACCTCTGTTTATGCAAGCATGTAAAGACAGACTATATAAATCAGAAGAAAACCTCTGTTTATGCAAAGCATGTGAAGACAGACTATATAAATATGAAGAAAACCTCTGTTTATGCAAGCATGTACATAGACAGACTATATTAATCAGACGAAAACCTCTCTATATGCAATCATGTAAAGACAGACCATATACATCAGAAGAAAACCTCTGTTTATGCAAGCATGTAAAGACAGACTAAATAAATCATTTATGCAAGCATGTAAAGACAGACTATATAAATTAGTAAAAAAAAAACTCTGTTTATGCAAGCATGTAAAGACAGACTATATAAATCAGACGAAAACCTCTGTATATGCAAGCATGTAAAGACTGACTATATAAATCAGACGAAAACCTCTGTTTATGCAAGCATGTAAAGACAGACTATATAAATCAGAAGAAAACCTCTGTTTATGCAAGCATGTAAAGACAGACTATATAAATCAGACGAAAACCACTGTTTATGCAAGCATGTAAAGACAGACTATATGAATCAGAAGAAAACCTCTGTGTAGCAAAGCATGTGAAGACAGACTGTATAAATATGAAGAAAACCTCTGTTTATGCAAGCATGTACATAGACAGACTATATAAATCAGACGAAAACCACTGTATATGCAAGCATGTAAAGACAGACCATATAAATCAGAAGAAAACCTCTGTTTAAGCAAGCATGTAAAGACAGACTATATAAATCAGAAAAAAGCCTCTGTTTATGCAAAGCATGTAAAGACATCCTATTAAAATCAAAAGGAATCGTATGTTGATATAAGTTTGTCACTATTCCACACAGACTTCGAAGTCTACGAATCATCAAGAATCGATTAATATTAGGATTCGTGGAGAATTGTAATTTGTTCAACCAATTCGTGATGCTCTACGATTCAGTAACGAAATAGGTACATTTTTAAGAAACAGTAACGAATATCCGTGGAATTTGGCTGGATTTGCGATAGACCTGAATCGCCCAGGATTCTGTGACGAATTCAGTACGATGTGCAATACTATATTTGGAAATACTAAAAGAAAGTTAAAAATAATTCACGAATTAATTACGAATGCATGCACGAATCGGACACGAATAAACAGAAATTCGTGACTATTCTTGACAATTCGTGGGATTTTCTCTCACGATAGAAATAGTAGGAAATACGACCACCACAACTTGCAGACAAACCCGTGGCTCCTCTAAGAAGAGCCACACAACAATCACAAGACACCAGACAAAATAAGCAAAACAACCAGCTATCTCTTCCCCATTTAGAATGGACAAAGGCCCCATCCGTGCTTCCAGGGCATCAATTCCAAAATGAATGTTCCTCGTATAGCAGCTGTAGTATTCACCCTACAACTTGAGTGTCAAAACAACTGCTTATATAACTAGAAGAAATCACTATAGAAAAAGAGAGAGGACCTGGCCCAGGCTCTTTAACTTGGAAAAATGCTAGTTCATCATTGACATCATCACCAGCCAGGAGTCACTACATGTAACTGATCCTGAATCAGCCACATCTGTTTCGACTTCTGGGACTGGCTCACATGCGCGTGACAGAGTAGTTACTCTAATGGGACCACCTTCTGCTATCGCTTCCTTTGTTTTATTGCTTGTCTTAATCTCCCGATGCCTCCCGAATGAGTTAAGAGTACCTACGAACGCCTTAGAACGCATCCGAATCGATTACGATTCAGTTATGATGTCTAAGAATGCATTAGGTTTCAGCTACGAATCCAAAAATGTGTCAATTCGTAGCAATACGAGGGATTCGTGGTCTGTGAGGAATATGGGTATTATTAACAAGAAACTCTCTGTTTATGCAAGCATGTGTAGACAGACTATCTATATTAGAAGAAATTTTCTGTTAATGCAAGCATGTACAGTCATATTATATATATCAGAAGAAATCTTATGTTTATGCAAGTTTGAATAGACAGACTATATAATTCAAAAAGAAAATATTCTGTTTATGCAATGGAAGAAAACAGAGTAAAGACAAACTATAGATATCAGAAGGTCTCTTCTGTTTATGCAAGCATAGACATACTATATAGATCAGAAGAAATCCTCTGTTTATGCAAGCTTTTAAAACACAGTTAGCCTCAATTTTCGCTATTAAATTATGCATGTGAGTGCTTGCATAATGGGCGCTTCAAATTTGAACTATGCAAATAAAATTGTTAAATCATCAGAAATCAAATAGTTTAATACCTAAGATTTCTACATAGTATTTCAGAAAAGTTTTCTCCAAACAATTTTGCTCAAAGCATCTTTGTATGTTCTCTTTGGGTTTGTACTTTTGGGATATTAACCGATATACACATATTATATGAAATGCCGGAGTCTTTTTCTATTTTTGAAAAGCGCTATATTCATTAAAATGTGGTATTTTTAGTCGAGCCAACATAATCAAAAATATTGATAACATTCATATGATCATGGATTAGAATATCGTAGGTACATGTACAAAAAACATATCATATAACTGTTTAAAGCCGAAATGATCATTTAGTTGTATTTTGAGTAAAACAAATAAAAAGGATATTAGTTCATTGCCGAAAAGATTAGACAATTAGTCGTATTTTCTAAACACGTGTCGGGCTTTTAACAAAGTACATGAAAGAATCACTATGTAAGAATCTTATTTTTACATTCTAGATATTGACTTGGGTCAAGTAGCCGCTGTTGCTTGGGTTCGTAATAATCACAATCATGTATGTCAAGTAAAACAAGATGTAGTTTACGTTAGATGTTTATTCTTTTCATTTGCATCCATGTACATTCTAGAAACTGTCGAAAATGTTTACAAAAGCATGATCACTAATGGTTTTATCATATTTTAGGGAGTCATATGACGCCATAAACTGCTATCCAGTGGCATCCATAACATCGTACTTTCTAAATACTTATAGTGTTATTTATCATTCGCGCTCCTGTGTTGTTGAATTCATTAAACTTGCGAAAAAAGGAGATAAAATGCTCGACAATATTCGCATTTCATCTCGTTCCCACAGCTCTTTTGATAAATTCAATAATACGAGAGCACTCATGTAAGATCCTCTTTTTTTCAATCTGTAGACGTAATAATGTTTCACCTGTTTTGACAACTATTTCATAAGACATTTGGACAAGTGCTAGTCCGTTACAAAACCAATTGGTTCTTATCGCACATGCATTTAGTCAGTCATAAGACGCAGAGTAAGGTAGATATCGAGTTACTGGTATGTACTCTGCGTTACTATCAATCTATCTCTGTGTGAGTTGTGAAGGCTCTGATGAGACTGCATTAAGTATTTAATGTACTAGCTCGTCCTTTAGCCCTCAACGCAATTTAACTCTTTGCATCGTGAATAGTTTTTCATATCAGATTTTCGTTGTCGTCTGCTGTTTTTTCCACAAACAATCTTCCATGAACACTACCTGGATCCAAATCAGGACCGACGTTCTGTCGATTCTGATCTGGGTCCAGACTGTTTTGATATCGTCTGCTGATTTTTTCAAGATTAACTTTTTCAAAACATTCTTTCAGGAACACTATCAGCGTGTCAAACGGTTTGGATCCAGATCAGGACCGACGTTGTGTCGGTCCTGATCTGGGTCCAAACTGTTTGCAAAGGTTGTCAGCAGACGAACAAAGTCACCTTTTCCAGTTGTCATTTACCAATATTTTGACCTCGCCTGAAGTATTTGAACAATATATTAGTAGCTATTGAACTCCGGGAGATTTTCAATTAATTGCAAATTGAAGTTTTACACTTTCTTTCGAACATGTTTAAACATCATAAGTATAAATATAGCAATGTAAATACAATTAATATATATCTTTCGAAGTGATCTAATCCGTACAGGGCCAATTAGTGAAAACATACACGAGTTGACACGAGCGTCAAAAGATTTGTGCCAAATAGAAAAAAAAGACCTGTTTTGTTAAGTCGTACATCGTAGTCATCACATCAAGTAAAAAGCGGCACTCCACAGGTGTGATAAAACTATTGAGTTCCCGGGGCCCAAAATCACAATGCCTCCTTAAAGTAAAGGAAGACTTAAGTTACGAGGGATGATCCAAAAGTTCTGATCGTTGCCTTGTAGCTTTGCCCAGAGACGTTTTTGAGAGGTATACTATGCACCATTCAAAAGAACGAGTTATTACCTTTATAATGATGCTAATATTTTCTCGCTGTACTGTTTCAGTTAATAATTACATTACATTATATATGGTCGACTCCATACCATTGTGTTTTTACCATAAATCAATCTATTTAGATGCTCAGAATCGCTTAATTTTCTGAATGTATTTATGCACAGCCTCAAATATGATTGAGTTGATGTTTGTTGAAAGTCTGTCATCACCACGAAGAAGTACATCCAGAGTCATGTTACAGTACTGTGTTATTGATTGACGAAGTTCTACCCTAAGGTGATTGTATAGTTGACAAATAAATAAGAAATGGTAGGCATTCTCAATTTCTCCTGAATTGCAAATACATAGTGGAGAGTCAATAATATTTTTAGGAATAAGTCATTTTTAAGTGAGCTACAACCTGTACGAATTCTTGTAAGCCATATTTGGTATTTCCTTATTCCAGAGTAGTAGAATTCCCCCTTTTATCTGGAGGTGGATCTTATAGCAGACTTTCTTTATTTCAGATAAAGCAATGTGAAGCCATGTACTCTCGACTCCATCTTGACAAACACAGAGAACATTTAGATGAGGCAGATGAAAAGCCTAGTCACCCTTTTCCTCTCATACCAGAGAGTCCTTTAGTCAAAATAGCCCGCCCATCAACCTATGTTCAAAGACAAACACTGTTTACGCGACAGAACGTGCGGCCGTTGTCTATTCGATCAGCACCTGGACATGTGTTTAACGACTTGTATCAAAGCACAAAAGAGTACGAAACGCAGCAGAAAAAAGAACAGACTGCAATCCCGAGTGAAAGCTCGTATGATTTCGATGAATCCGGAAATAGCCGGAAACGCTCGAAGTTGGATCCAGCGCAACTGGCTAGTTATTTGAATGAGCGTGGGTATGGAGTGCCAATTATGCTCAAGTCTAGTGAAACTTTAAGAAGGCTTGCACAAAAGTTACCAAGAAATTATAAACCACGAATTCTTCCGAAAAATCCTTCATATCGCGAAAAGATTAAAGGTCGTGCTAGACTTGATCAAGAAATGGCGAATTTAAAAGCGCTTGCTTTCTGTGAACAGCAAGCACCCAGAGTATTTCGAACTGCTTCCGCTAATATGAAGAATCGAGATGTGCAGTTTATAGAGGAGGAGATGCGCGAGAATATTCAAAGACAAGGTCGTCAATTGGCTGTTGAAGATGATGATGATTGTACTAGTGTTATAATGTCTCCAATGAGACAAGATGAATTATTTCTGAGAATTGGAAGTTGGATAGAAGACGTTGAAAGTGCACTCAAACCATCAAGCTAGCAAAACTAATTTTCAAAACTTGAGCACTAGTCTTTTATTTGGAGCAGGTTTAAACGAGCTTCGACCTGATATTTCCAACAATGTGGTATGTGTGACTAGCAAAGCCTCAAATCAGCCTGTGCAAACGCTATGAATATTCTATGAGAGTTAAGCTACTGACTGAATATTATTTGGAGTTTCTAAGCTTAAAAGCAGGCTGCACAGGCTCGTCTGAATCTACATTTGTCAAATTGCCACATTGTTGGAAATCACATGTCGCGGCTCAATTACAAGAGGTGTTTCATGTTTATTTGAACAAATTTGAAATTGCCTTATCTCATTTATTTTTCATTATATTTAGTAATAATAAATTTACATGGGTTAATCCGTTCTCCGGGAATGGGCAGTCAACAGCTTTATTCGCTGGATTAAAACAGTCTCTGAAGATGAGTACATGTAGTCAAAGTTTAAGCGTTTAAAAATGCTGTCTGAAACAAAATTCAAACGTTCAAAATCGTTCTCGAACGATTTCTCTTTAAGGGGTGAAGCTTTGCTCTTGGAACCTATTATAAATTGCATATAGATGATTAAAGTGTGTTCAGCTAGGAAATTAAGCATTTCCGTCGGATATTTACTTTTTGAAGCAACTTAAACATCAAAGTTTGGGGTTTACAGTTTCCAAAACAACATTAAATTGTAAGCAAAATACATGAATGCAATATTTGGTGATCAGTTTTATCGGCTATATATTCGCGAACTTTTTAAGAACTTGTACCGGCTGTGAGTTTTGAGAATTTGTTTTTCACACATTTTTATACATGGAATGCCCATTTGGGCACTCGTATGGTAGGACTTATAAAGCCAAGTTGCCAAGCAAAAGCGGGCGCACAGAAGCTGTTTTTCATTTGAATAATAGGCTGAATGCTCCTCTAAACTTAAAAGAAATATGAACACTTTATACGCATTTTCATTAAAAATATCCCCGTTTAAGCTCTTAAAATCAGTAAAAGTGGGGTGGATGTGTATTTTGGTACGCCTTGATATGATTATGCTTTAAGTTGCTTTTTTGTCTATTTGGGCGTACAAGGGACACTTCCGTTATTTGAGAGAAAACAAAAATTATTTATTTCATTGACATGCAACCTCGAAAAATGATATTCACATTTGTTCAAATAAACATGAAACAGGTCTCGTATTTTTAAATGTGATACACTTTTCTATGGATACATTTGTATCTTGTGCTTATCGTATAAGCGAGCAGCGAAAGTTCTAACGAGTCTGTTTAAATCCAAAGTCTCGCCAGAGTCTTTTCTGCTTTCACATACATACTATGGACATATATAGATCGATGAAGCCTCGGATAAAATTTCAGATATGTAAAACAAGAAAGCTGTTCACGAGACTTTACGCACCAAAATCTCACGTGCTGGTGCACATTTGAATGTCTTAAAAATATTATCTTCGAGCGTGTACACTTTCGATGAACATTCTGGTGTTTTTCTAAAATCATTTCATCATAATATTATGACGTCGTAGCGTGTGGAAGTGAAATAACGCCATGCATTAAAATTGATAAACAACTAAGTGATTAACATATTTTGGTAGTGTTATGAAAAGATGTACTTATATAATGACACAATTTTATTTTTTACACCAGAAATGAGATTTCAAAGTAATCTGAATATATGATAAATATAATCTAACATTTTTGCTCTTGTATCATTGAATTTATTTAACTCGTTGCGAAAAAAGCGATAAAATGCTCGGCAAGCCTTTCATTTTAACACTTTTCCTCAACTTGTTTAATACATTCAATAAAACATGAGCATCGGTGTAAGATCCTCTATTTAGATGCCAATGTTGACTGGTGGCATCTTGATACCAGTGATTGAACCATTGAAAACTAAATATTCGCATTGTATATTAATCCTCTTTATTCTAGATACTGGTAAGCAGAAACTTCGGCAAACAGTGAAGACCCAGATAAAATGTCGCATAAGGAGGCATTTCATCAGAGCCTGCACTGTTTGCTTCGATAAAACTCTCTAGGGGCATAAATACATCATAATTAAGAAGCTTCTACCTGTGACCCCTGTTAACATCAAATGGACTATCCCATAATTATTGTATCAATATGTTTGGGAAAACCCATCGAAATGAAAAGAGTTTATATCAATAACTATTTCAACAGAAATAGTCTGGCTTTCTTTCTCTTTTACCAAGGTTGACATTAAAAAAGAATCTTTTTATATATTTTTATTTTCAGAAAATAATCATTTAACCAACCAATGAGGTAGAACATACATGTATATCAAATTCGAATAATTATACGCACTTTAAAACAAATGAATATATGTTTAAAGAGGAAATTCCACAGCCTCACATCACAGACCTACAGCTTATTTCACTAAGAGGAAGAGTTGCGGTGTTACATGCCAGGCGTAACTAGAAACAAAAATCAGGAAACTAAAATTTGCTATTTGGAAAGTCAACAAAAGCACTTTTAAAATTTAACAAAATGTATTAAAAATAACAAAATTATAATTAAAAAAAGCAATGGAAATTTTTTATAAAATCAAAGACAGTCTAATTTTGAGTACCTTATTAGTCCAAACTCTCTCAGAATATTTATCAACACAAGTTCTTCAGCAGTTTCTGATCCCAAGATTTTAAAGTTAAATCCAAATGAACACTAAGACTAAATCCAAAACTGAATATTCCAAAGTTATCCAGATGAATAAATTAAACACAAAGTATTCCAGGTATAATTAGTCAGAATTCCAGCACTAAAGGTTTGACTTTTAAATGGATAAATTATTCCAGTCATACCTTTATGAAAATTTACTTTTAAATATACTATATAAGAAAGTTCCAGAACAACCAGGTAATAACGGTCATATGATATCATATGCTTAATATAAAACAAAATCATCTATTCTGGAAAGGTCCACAACTTTCTCAATTCTCCTGGATGATTCTGGAACCTGCTCAGAGCTTCTATTTGGCATGAAAAAGACAGTTCCTGGGAATTCCGGATTTTTCTAGAAAAGCCCATGATAATACATTTTTAATTTCTAGATGATCAGTCATTCTTCTAGAAAAACTGCATGATCAAATAATCACAATGTTTACAATAACTTGTTTACCATCAATATCTCCAATATCTGGGTAAACAACAAATCAAAAAGATACGCATCATACATGATACACGTGGGAACATAGGAAAGCTAGCAAAAATCATATACAGTAAAACCTGTCTTAAGCGGCCACTCTAAATATACAAAACAAAGATCTTAATGTCAAGTGGTAGCTTAATGCAGGTCAAAAGAATTGCAGAATGCCCCCATGGAGCATTCTGCAATACTTTTGACTAGCATTAAGCGATAAATGGTCTGGAAAAGCAATTTTGGTCTTTTTGAAAGTGGCCGTTTTACACAGGTTTTACTGTAACTGCAAGAAGACTATTAGCAAATGAGCAAGCACCCCATTCTTTGGCGAGATGACCGTCTATTTTTGCACTATACCACAGAACAAGGACTAAACATGTAGTTGCCATACAATGAGAGCAACAACAAACGCCCAAAAGTTGCAATAATAGAATCACCGCCTTCGAATAGACATATGCCACAGCTATATGAGGAATGGTCAGAAAGTAGGATTAACTATATATTAATAGATAATCTTCGTGCTAGTTTCTGATATTGTTAGATCACACTGCGTAGAACCATATTATATGTAATCTGGGAGCAAATTTAGATTACCGTTCATCCCCTCAGGACATTTTTTGCGGTTGCCAAATTATTCATTAGGAACCCCTAGATGTAAGACAAGGCCGTCCTCAAAAATTAACCTGTTTGGGCTTTGTGAAAATGCATAATTTACATAACATCCCCAAGCGGATTTGAGGATGGATGTACACCTACAACATTACTCATATCTCAGCTGTTACTTATCCCAGACAACTAAAATTAGTACCAACTAAGTAACAGCTGAGATATGAGTAATTTTGTAGATCAATTATTTGTGCTACATGTATAATCTACATTGAACGTACTTGGTAGAAATTTACCAAATCACTGCTGGCAAGCGCATGGCTGTTGAAGAAAACGCTAAATCTGATATTATACAAAAAAACCTGTGTAAAACGGTCACTCACTCAAAAAAAGACAAAACAAATATTCTAATGGCAAATGGTAGCCTAATGAAGGTCGAAAGTATTGCAGAATGCTCCCCTTGGAACATTCTGCAATACGTTTGACCTGCATTAAGCGATAATTGGTCTTAAAAACCCATTTTTTAAAGTGGCCGTTTTACACAGGTTTTACATACTATATTTTTCTAGACGAGGCAATCAAGAAAAAAATTTGGATTCAAGAAACCCTGCTTTATTTCCCTGTTCCTATTCGAACGCGGAGCTACCAATCTTCCATATCAACGAAAGAGATTCAAAGCGCCATCGAATCTTGTTTCCCATACTTCAATGTCTCATTTCAAATTCGGACGCAACACACATATATACACTAGGAATTTAGTAGTAGGTACAGTATTTGCATTGTGGGTGGGCATAATTTCAAACAGTTTTTGGAACTATTTGTAAAGATATAATGAAGCTCCTTTGGATCGAGGAGAAAATTATCTCTCTACAGGTTCTTGATTTAAACGATTGACAAAAAACTGCGTTTTGTTGGCCATTCTAACACACATCGCCTGTACAACCAATGGTTAAACTCAGTGATTTATTGGTTGATAAATCACTGCACGGACTGGGCACGGACCAGCGTGACGTCATTTGCTCGCCAGATTTATATACATGACGTTATCTATCACATACGGCATTGTAAAGTTGACAATAGACGGCGTAACGTCGTTTTTACAACTACTGGACGTTCAAAACGTATGTACAATACGCGTTTCAGTCTACACAAGAGTTGCGGAAAATTCTGACAGTCTGTTCAAGATGGCCGAATCATTATAGGCTACGAAGGATGCGTTCAAATTTTTAATCTTTGTGTGTGTCAGAATCGAAATTAATTCGCACTGGCAGTGAGTTGTTGCTTAATAAATGTATTACACTGTCTGTCGGTCAGTCGTAAGTGTATAAATTATTCGCGCTTCGCGCTTATGATTTATTCACTTAACGACTTACCTCCAGTCACTGATATATTAAGCAACAAATCACTGCGAGCGCGAATCTATTTCTTGATAACGTGTGATTTACTATGTTCGGTTGTATGCTAATTCAATACACAACAATGAGTTCATCATAAGAAAAGGTTAAACGGGACAAAACAAAAGAAACAACAATAAACATACCCCACAGATGCAATAGTGGCTACATCTACTATAGCTAGTGCAAACATGTCTGGATAAAAGCTCAAATCGTCACGAATTCCGATTAATGGTGTGTTGTAAGTCATGTTTATACCAGATGTTTTTTTCAATTTACATCGTCCAAAAATAAATATTGTCTTTTCTAAACGTTCTAAAGATAAGATCTTGCATTGCAAAACATATTCACTATTAAAAAAAATATTCTTTAAAGAACAAGAACTGAACACATAGTCCATGGGTCTTATGCACAAAGAAAGTTGCTCTTGAAAACAACTGAACTCGCAAAAGCTATTAATCAGAAAATTAAGTGAGTATGATCAGGGAAGCACCAAACACACACGGCAGACCAACCTCTGGCCTCGCGAGGAAGAGCCTCAAAACTCTAACAGTCACAAGACACCAGGAAGACAATTAAAGTAAAAACAGCTAGCTCTCTCTTTCTCATCAAGATGATTGCAAAACTTGAAATGACACTAAGTAATAACAAAAGAAAGGACAAACACAGAACCCCCACAGTGGGAGTAACATTGAGCAATGTATCAACAACAACAGATCCACCGCCTCAGAACGGACACTTATGGGTGGCTTAAATGCATTTTACTGGTACCAAATCGTTGCTCTAGATTTTGCTCGCATGGAGGCTTTCTAACTAATACAATGTATCTTCACAGAAACAATCAAATTAACCATTAATGCACCAATCGCAACAAAAGTCGACTGCTTTGCTCGTCTGCTGAAATGTTTAAAAAGCCTGTATGGCAAACAGTGTGGACCAAGATCAGACTGCTCCTATATACTTAATTCGTCAGTAATGTTAGGCAGTTATTTGCAGCAGACAACTTCAGCAGCCGACATTTTCAGATGCATTATTAATTTACTTTGCGCTTTAAGGGTTAAATAATCATACTATGATGAAACAAAGATAAAGGGCTCATGACTCACACATAATCAGAGCCTGTTTATCAACCATCTTACAGAATCTAAGAATATCCAATTGTATATTAAAAACTTTGAGTCATGACCTATAAACTGAATCTGAATTATGAAAATCTAGCAACCGAATCAAAGATTTCTCTGATACAGTGAAAGATTTGACGAACAAAAAAAATACCTTCACCTTTTTTGAAGCAGAAATGACGACTAACTACAAAACAACCCTAACTCCCGTATAGAGACACTGATAAAAGCTCACTACAGAAAAAAGTGAGATAGAAATAACGTTTAAGGTAGTGCGGGACCCATGTCAAAAGATAACCTTACTTTTACTTAAAAGTAAGAGTGTAAGAGTTATCGTTCCTGAATCTTGTTTTTAAAAGAGAATACTTATTTGTAAGACGGTAGATATTATTCTCCCCTGACAACTCTTTGATGCTTGAAACGTAATTCTGTAAGTATTTTGCTTTCACAAAAAGAAGGAATGCAAGTATTAGCTTTTAAAAACATCACCCAGAGTATGAAGTCATTCAGTATTTTGATGGTTAAAAGTTGCGGACCGTATAAGTATACATACTATATACATGTCTCGGTTGCTATTTCTGCATGCTGCCACTAACCTAAGACCCACCCCACCCCCAAAAAATGGGGGGGGGGGGGGGAGGTTGTAGACGTGCACATGCCTTGTATGTGACATTCTCATGTTTTAGGTCCCATGGAGGTACATGGTCACTAATGTTTTATGGAGAAATGACGTAACTATTTCAATTACCTTATCACACCGGATAGGCAGCAATAAAAAACAGTCTAAACAATCGATGAATGCTGATAACAAATTGCTAGAAACAGTGTTTGTGATTGTCATTTGTTGCCTATCGGACTACAAACAACAATCCAAAATTCTGTTACTTACAATATTTAACTACGTTCGTCGATAGCATTAACGTTTTCGATTGCCGCCTATCTAGTGTGTTTTTGATATACTGAAGACGTAGCCAAAACAATCTGATACAAGGGCTAGGAGTTATTTCATGTTTCTGTTGAAAAAATTATTTTTGTTTCGTTGCATGTTTCATGATGATAAAATGGACATTTCTGCATACATTTTAATAAAATTAATTGGAACTGCATGTGCCTGAAAGGAAGATATATGACAACATAATATTTTTTTCTGTATATTAACGGTTGGCAAGCATGGTACAGATGCGCGGATCCAGGAATTTTCATCAGGGGAAGGGGAGGGTCCAGGTCAGTTTGACAAAAAAGCTCTGACAACGATCTTTTTAGTCCTCAGCTTATTTTACAGAAGTCAAATGGTCAATTTCAAAGAAATCTATCGTTTTTCAAGGCTCCAGATGGGGTCCAATTTTTTTCCAGGGGGTCCAACTTTTTCCAGGGGGTGTCCAATTGCTTATTCCTTATAGATACCCATATAATTTGTGATTTTCCAGAGGGGGTCCAGACCCCCTGCTCCCCCCTCTCGGTCCGCACTTGGTGCAGCCCTCACAGCTTCATGGTTAAGGCTACAATACATTATCCCATTTGGGCTTTCAATCGCTGACAATTGTACATTTTATTTAATAAATGTGTCATATTTTGGTTGATCGTTGACCAATCACTGACCGCGGGCTTTATTTCTGATATAACATGACTGCAGAGGGCTTAATTGCCATTTCAACCTGCTCACGGATATCCTCTGCGAGTTAAGATACCGTCGCTTATGCTTTATTGAGGAATGACCAAAATATTCAATTATCATTAGATACGCTACTTTATTACATCGGATAGGCGACAATCGAGAAGGCTCTGAACAATCGATGAACGTGAATCGCAAATCTCTAGAATTTACCATTTGTCGCCAGTCAGGCAAACAAACTGCAATCCAAAAAGTCTGTTTCTGACGGTATTTGATCTCCGTTCGTCGATAGCATCAACGATTTCGTTTGCCACCTATCCGGGATGTTTATTGATACAATGAATATGTAACCAAAACAATCTGAAACAAGAGCTAGGAGTTATCTACATTTTTCAGTCATGTTTCTGTTGAAAAAAAAGTTTGTTTCCACACCGGATAGTGAGCAATCGAAAACACTCTTAACCATTGACGAACGCGGATCAAAACTCGCTAGAAACAGTTTTTTGATTGCAAAGTGTCGCCTGTTCGATTAGTGATGGTAATAAAAAACTATGATTCTAACTATTTTTGGTCTATAGCGTACTTCGAATCGAACTTTAGTCCCTACTATAGTAGCTAAAGTTTGATTCGAACACCTATAGTCGCTACTAGGGTGACGTCACGCACCTACTGGAGATGGTCGGAGCACCGTTACTCTAGTAGATAGGCTGGTTCCCTACTTTAGACATATCTAACGATGGGTTCAAGATCTAGCACGATGGGTTCAAGATCGGTCAGTAGCCTCAAAATGATATGTTTTGTAAAATAAACCTAGCTGAACATAATTTTTGGTCCCACGTATTCGTAAATTGATTATTAGAAAGCGATGTGCATTTTATAACATCTTTTTTGTCTACGACGAAGAATTGAAGTAGAGCTTACAGGGCTATTATTTTTGTTTACTTGCCAACCAACTAAAAGTTCCAACTTTAGTCGTTCGGGTGTAAACGTGCGTGAGCATCTATTACGTAAGAACTATAGTAGGAACTTTAGTTCGATTCGAAGTACGCCAGTATCGATGTTTTCGATTGCGCCTATAAGGTGTGGTTTTGTTGTATGCTTCACGATGTTACAGTGGACATTTTTTTTTGGAAATGCGATTGCTTGAAAGGAAAGTATTCTAGAACTTTTTGGATACTGTAAAGGCGGCACCTCATGACTGCCTTATTAGTCTACTTTAGACATAGGTAAAATCTGAAAATGAGGCGTTATAACTTCATTCGAAAGTGTTTGTTTATCGTTTAACATTAGTATAGAGGCAAACAGTGTGGACCCAGATCAGACTGCTCTAGGTGAGCAGTCTGCTCTAGATCTACACTGTTTGTTTAAGAGGCTTCATAATATTTCAATAGACGATAAAAACATACGATTGTGTTGTAATATACGCTTTAAGGGTTAATAAATGTGGGTTCAGTGCATTAACGGACAGGACTTTCATGAAATGCACGCAGACCTGCGCGGCTCAAGCAACTTTTAAACGCTAAACCAATGGATAGAACCTGATTTCCATTCTTGAGCAGTTGAAATAACCGAACCACGCCCAGATATGAAAATTAAAGTTGCCACCTTTACAGTACCCCAAAAGTCCTATAATATATAACAATGACAATATAACATTCCTTTCTGTATATTAACGTGTGTCAAGCCCTTGTGCGATAATGTGTTGCAGGCCTCACCGCTGTGTGGTTCTGGTTGCAACACATCACATTCAGGCTTGCCAAACATTAATACAAGGAAAAGAATGTTTTATCCTCTTATTGCATATTAGTAAGTTTATTCTTTAAATGACATTTAGATCTATGCATCAGGAATAAAGCTATAATTTTTAGCTTTTAACTACATAAATTCTACGTGTAAGAAAGCATCAAAGTATCAAGACATGCTATAGCCATGCTTTAATGAGAATCATACTGTAATGTGCTGGGTCACATATGCTAGGTCAAAATCGTTCTTGTCATTTTCTACGCCCATTTGTCAGTGCTTAATCAATAATAGCTATGTCTCCGCCCAGTGATATACATAGGGCGTAGACAAACAAAAAAAAATGGTTGAAAGGGGAGACAACACTTATTATAGTCTTTATTTTTTTCAGGATTTTTCAGAAAAGTCACCAAAACAACGAGCACGATGACACATATTTTTTATTCATTAGATTCTTCAAGAAAATATCTTCGTAAAAATATGTTTTTTGTTGTTCCAGTTACATTCTCTGATATGTTTATTTTGAATATTAATGTGTTTTTGGGCATTTATTCGTTTGACTTAATTTGGATTTTGCTTAATAAATTGTGTTAATACATGTTATTTCACTATTTTTTGTTTTTATTCATATCTCTGGTGTGAGTAGTATTTGTTCTGAAAAAAACTGTATTGGGTTTCTTGTTTATTTGTTAACAAAATCTGTGTTTGTTTATTTCAAAAACCTGCGATTTTGCAGTTTTGACATCAAATAACTTTTTAAAAAGTACGGTGAGGTATTGTTGTTGTTTTTTTGTCTTAGATTATAAGTATAAGTCTATATTATAATATATTAAAAGATAAAACACTTTTGGACAGATGCCGGTGAGTCCGGTACTACCTTAAAACAAAACTCTCATGGAAGGAGCTTTAGCGTTGATAGAAAACCCGACCGAAAAGAAATGTACTTAGTAATACATGCCTTGTAAAATCCTTACAAACAGCCATAGGATATTGAAATGCAAATGTTATCACTATAATGCTTCTTCTCCGAAATATTGTCCTAATGGGGAGTTGGTGTCCATCATTGCATGACAATCAACAGTGAATGAAAGGAATAAAACAGCTAAAATCCCAGTAACATCCACTGTTTGGTTATAAAGTGGTTGTATTTACTTCCAAAAGCTGATTTTATAACTTTTTATAGACTATACTTCATATAGCTATACTTTTTTTTTACTCAAACAGATAATTCCACATGCCTTTGCACTATTTACAGAATGTTTTTAAAGGCCCAACTAATTTTACGTATTTCTATAAATAGCAACCTACTAGCAATTGTTTTTTAAATATATATTAAGCTATCGGCCAAATGGTTTCAGAGAACGAGCCTTTTTTTACGTTGTTCTCATTATAAGTCTTTGGGAGCTGTCGATCACTGAGGGGCTTTAATGGCAGGAGATATGTAGTGAATCGCTATATATCGCTACATACAAAATATATAATATGTGGGCCTCGTGGTTTCAGAGAAGAGTTTTCTAAAGGTGTTTCCCATTTTAAGTCTATTGGAGCATCGATCCCTGGGGCGTAGCCAGTTTTAAGTCCAGGGGATTGTTTGGCAGGATTTATGAATGGAGCTATTAGACATTGTTACAAACTAGATATATACAATGTGGGCCTCAGTGTCTCAGAGAAGAAGATTTTGTTTAACATTTCCCCTATATAAGTCTATAAGAGCTAATGGTCCCCGGGGCGTGACCAGTTTGGACCCCATGGACAAGATGTGCAGGATTTATTTAGGGAACTACCAGATGCTGCTACATACTTAATAATTGAGCTATGGGTCTCATGGTTTTAAAGATGAAGAATTTTGGAAGTTTTTGCCATGGCAACTATTGCTCCAATCCAATCAGCCCTAAACCCTATGCAGTCTTTTCCCCTAAGTGATGATGCATAAAATATGATCAAAATGGGCTAACTAACTTTACAGATATACATTTTTGATATTGTGGACGGACGACGCCAAAAGCCAGATCATTGGAACTTGAGTCGTCGGCTCAGTTGAGCTATAAATGCTAATAAGACTGCTATTATATGATTTATGTGCCACTTGCCCATAAAAACGTATATGGGCATGAACAGTTAAACGCCAAATCGAATGGTGATCAAGCTCCTAGCATTTGTAATCAATCGCAGTACCAATATTTTCCCCAAAGACAAACTTAGCTGATCATTGAATTTCCAATGCTAACACTTGGACGAACCTTATTGTCGGCTCTTGTTAGCGGATATAAATTTGGTCGACAGAATGCTACTAAAATAAAACCTATATTGGACAATTCTGGCAGAAAACATGCAGACGCAACACGCTAAGCACCGTATACAACCAAATATTGAGTGTTTTACGCTGATGCAAGCAAGCTTTTAATTTTATACATAAACAGATCTTTTATGTCTTGCTCGCAGATTTATCCCACTTTCTATAGCGAGAAGTAAAGCCTCATATCGACCCTACACGCAAAACAAGTATAAGCTTTTTCAAAAGAGCTTGCGATCTTTCAGCACTTAACTTAAGTGGGTTGTTTTCTACTATCTGAAAGTACGAAAGTGGTGATCTATTAATTGACACACCCACCTCATAGCCATCTCCGCAAGCGGAGATGGCGATGAAGTGTTTGGTTAATTTTAGTGTTGTGATACCATGCTACACCACTTAGCTTGGTGCTACCATTAAGGTCGAAAACTCAGTCATTATAATTGCCATTTCAATAGAATGGCAATAAAATGGCTTGGATTTCAAAGTCCAATGGGTATGTATATTTTAAAAGGTTGATCAGTAGTCCTCATTTAACAGAGCCTTGTAAGTCAGTGCTAAGTCAACAGATAGGGTTAGGGTCTAGAGAGTTTCATCAGGATCTATCCATTTTTATGCGTTTGTTTGCTGGTGCTTTGAGTCATAGTTAACAGATTTTCAGTCATGTCGGGATGTTTTCCTGTCTTCCTTGGTTGAACCAGTACTAAGCAGAGGATACAGTGTCTTGCTAAAGGAATCAACACAGTGCCTCTATTGCATTTTGTCGCCCGACTGGCGATAAATTGCAATCGAAAACACTGTAGCGATTTTTGATCCGCGTCCGTCGATTGTTAAGAGCGTTTTCGATTGCCGCCTACCCGATGTGATGATACATGTAAAGAAGAAGGTTTTTTTGTGTTTATTTGTTTGTCAATGATAAAATTAGTGTTTTCGCAGTATAATCTGAAGAGACGCTGCTTTCTGTGCTTTTCATGAAGCCTTATCTGTGTCTACAAAGGCTGATACTTTCCCCTTTTATAGTAGCTCGCTACGCATGTATACATGTAAATGGGTTGACTCTTTGAACGCTGTGTATTCTGCATGTGTTTTAGTCTTCTGTTAATTCTTTCCAAATCAAATGTCTCAAACAATTCTTTCATCAGATTGTCAAACAGCTAGGATCCAGATAAGCCCGACATTCTGTCGAATCTGATCGGGGATCAAAATGTTTGCAAAGTTCATAAGAGCTGACGATTCAAGCAGGCAAAGAGTTACAACGTAATGTGATTGCCAGACTGCTTGAAGCAATTTAATAAATCCTATCCCTAGAGGGATTCTGCAATGTCGTATTATAAGACAGAAATAAGACACACAGGGAGAATTCTGAACATTGCATGTGTGTAGGATTGAGGAGAAAAAAGAGGCAAACTTGGTTAGGTCGATACAATATGGCCACGTCATAAGAAACCTGTTAAAACCATATATGAGTCTCAACATGTGATTTCCAACAATGTGGCATTTTGACGAGTGTAGACTCAGATGTGCCTGTGCAGCCTCCTTTTAAGCTTAGAAACTCCAAATGATGTTCAGTCAGTAGCTTAACAGTCATAGAATAGTCAAGCGACTAGCAAAAGCTCTGATCAGACTGCGCGTATGCGTAGGCTGATCTGAGGCTTTGCTGATCGCAAACACCACATTGTTGGAAATCTCATGTCACTGCTCAATACGAACAATGTGCATGTCGGTTCGCAAATCTGCATAGTCAGCGCAGTCTAGAAACATTTTGGTAGCATAATGGATACACGCAAAATACGAACACATACACGTAGCAACGCTGTTTGTAAAATTATATTTCCCTCAATTCTGATATTTATCTTATTTGACTTATATCCTTTTTGGAGCCATCAGGCTTTCATTTGCGAACCAAATAGATGCGATGTATTGTTCAAAAACGAACTAATATGCGACATGTACATGTACTGCATTAGCCATCGAAGCAGTGATACATGTACTTGAACAACCTTTTTGGTGGTTGTCTCGTCATAACGCGCGCGTGTGATCTTAAATACTCAATTCATAGATGATTTGAGTCATTTACTGATCGCATAGATGCTATGCGAGGGCTTAGAAAATCATGTGCACCCCAACAGTCTTCCAGAAGGGAGCACAGTGGCACGGTGATAAGAGTGCTTGACTGGTGATCGAGGGGTTGCGGGTTCGAGCCCCACCGGCGGTACTGCGTTGTGTACTTGAGCAAGACACATAAATCCCTGCTAAGTACTGGTTTAACCCAGAAAGACCCGTCCCTATATAACTGAAAAATTGTTGACTGGGACGTAAAGAATCAAATCAAACAAACAAAACAGTCTTCCAGAGCAATTGCTGATTACATGCCTAAATTTGGAAACCAATGAAGGCAAAAAACATGAAACAACTGAATGACTGTATGCACGTCGCAAACGGTGCCATAACTCCAAATTCATCCGCCTTGAAGCTAGCTTTCTTAAACCCATACACTACTGGAATAAACTGTATGGGACAAAGGCAAACAGTTCAAACCCATATCAGATGCCGCATAATGCGGCACTGATCAGGGTTCTCATCGTATGCTTACAGAATGTTCTTTCACAGTTTGGATATATTATGAAAAATACACCCAACAGCCCTTAAAATGGAAATAGACTCGCCCATTTGTCAAGGATTGGAAAGCCCATTGGGCTTATATGGGTTAAGCCAAACGAGCAGGTCGATTTTCCCTTATTCGTCGGTAGCATGTCTCATGTGATGGATAAAGTTTTAGATACGATTTTGTGTCATGTATTCTTGCTGAGTGATGGTTTTTCTTAAGAGGCGCAATTTCAGAAAAGCTCGGTAATCAGGACTAGACATGAATATTCGCGTGATTCGATTCCATTTCCCCAATCGCTAGATGACTTGATCAATGTCGCGTTATACTGGTGTTGCACGACTCCCCATTCATCACACGTGACATGGGTGGTATTACATGTACACGTGAAAAAGTAAACCTATCATGCCATCAACTATTTAATTTTGACCCTACCTTCCCTCTCCCCAAATTTCACTTTTTTTAAAAGTAAAAACTTGAGTTCCTAGTGGTCTAAATTGCTCCCTAGTATTAATCCTTAGTAACTATTTACATTGGTGGGCGTGGTACCCATTAGAAGCGTCTCTGATATTTCATGAGTACCCAATACCTATGTCGTGAATGGCGTTTCCAATACGTCCCTACAATGTTTGTTTTAAGTCAAAGTTTCGATATGTTTTCTTAACTTAACTCAAAACAAACGTTACATTTACTCAATTGAGCCGCGACATGAGATTTCCAACAATGTGGTATGTCCGACCAGCAAAGCCTCAGATCAGCCTGCGCATACGCGCATTCTGATCAGAGCCATTGCAAGTCGCTTGAAATTTCTATGAATGTTAAGCTACTGACCGAACAGCATCTGGAGTTTCTAAGCTTAAAAGAAAGCTACACAGGCTCGTCTGAGTCTACACTTGTCAAAATGCCACATTGTTGGAAATCACATGTCGCGGCTCAATTCATTTCGACATAGTGGTACTTTGAGTTATCCTAACTTAAATCAACAAGTGGTTTCTTAAAGCTCCATACTCTGTAACTTTTGATCTTTTAATTTAAGAACGAATGTTTCTATTTTTCAAGAACACCGTAAAAAACTAAAATTCAGGTATACATTTTACCAATTTCGTAAATCTTAACAAATTATCAGTATCAAAACAACAGCATTTAAGCTAAAATTACCTGTCTATAATTATTGGAGGGACGCAAATAATTACAAACAAGAGAAAAACACGCCTGTTTTATAAGATAATTCACTTTTCTGTGCGGTTTTCAGCTATAGTGAACAGATGTATTATGAAAACATAACTTAATTCTACTTTTACAAATGATTTAAAAAGAAAATAAAAATAAAATAAAAAATGTTCATAGTTGCAGACTATGCAGCTTTAATGTAACGGGTATATTGACAATTGGTGAAGTTCATTCAACCGGAAGCAGTCATTGTTGTAAAGTTATCTAATTTTTTTTTCAGCAAACCATAAAGGGCCATTTGGAACTCAAACAACGTTGTACCATACGCTGCTAAGGACCCCTTAAAGGTCTTGTGAACCTTCAAAAACACTTTTTTTAAACTCATATTGATTGAAAATCCAGTAATGAGAGAAACAGAATGCCGAAAACCCCATAAAAAAATTCAAAATAGTTACTAAGTTATGAAGGTTTCAAAATTTAATTAGATGAAAATATGCGAGAGGCTCATATGACGTCATTTGAGCTTTTTGAAATATTAAATTTAATATATTTAATTAAATTTAACATTATTTAATATTTAATCTGATGAAAATGATTCAATATGATAAAATACAACATTTGCACATAAAAACTAAATTGTGCTGTTTTTAATTCCTTAGAAAACGCACTACATAAAATATGACATTTTGAAAAAATCATCCTGAAACAATAAAGTGGGCGGGGCTTATATGCTAATTTGCATAATTTTTATACTGGCATAACTTTTGACTCGGTTGGAATTTTAAGATGGGGTTTTCAGCAGTTTGGTTTTCTCATCATCGTCATTTAAATCATGAAGAGTTTCAAAAATGTTTTTGAAGATTCACAAGACCTTTAACAACGTCTGGTTCAACGTCTGTAGCAGACATTGTAAAGGTTCCAAATGGCCCTATGCCATTGTTAAGATTCCAAATAACCCTATGTGGTACAGACGGTGTACCGTTCCAAAGCGTTCTAAAGTGTTTCAAAAAGGGTTGATTAGGGATTTTGAACACTCAAGCCTGGCATTCTATCGTATTTTTTCTCCTCTTACGCCGTCATTTCGCTGCCACACGGTGCTGAAGCACTGGAAAATCCCGCCAATTAGCGATAAATCGAACCAGCCTTATTTCCAAGAATAGCATGTCTGCTTGTTAGAAAGAAGTCAGTACGTTTCGAGTAAACTTCATTAAAGAAAGTGTCATGTCGGACAAATATCTGTACCGTAAATACACACATATAAAGAAAATATAGCATAGACTCGAAGTCTTGATTAAGATTTTTGGAAAACTCAAGTCTGGCATGACTGCTTGTTAGAAAGAAGTCAGTACGTTTCGAGTAAACTTTATTAAAGGAAGTGTTACCATGGTTATGTCGGACAATATCGGTACCGTAGATACTCAGATATAAAAATAGGATTGATTCTAATCAAAGTGCTTTTTATGGAAATGTCTACTGTTAGCAATATCCTTCGGCCAATATCAGCCTCATCGTGAGAAAGCATGTCTAAGGGTTTTGCAATTATGTAAGGCTCGAACCTAGCCATCCAGCATGCAGTCTGGAGCGACTATCGACCCACCAGCATGCAGTCTGTAGCCATTATCTGCCCACCAGCGAAACGCCATAAACGTCATTGCAATGGCGTTTTGCTGGAGGGTCGATAGTAGCCCGTTTATACGCACTTACTGGGAAATGTTAACTAATACTGCCAAGCTATAATTTTGAAATTTTGGATGCCGAACGTGTTCAACCATTGTACTTTCCAGAAAGTGCCAGAAAAAAAGGGCACTGATCAGGAACGCTGGTGCGCAGCCTGGTCTGTGCCTTTGATTTTCATCTACAATTAAGAGATTTTCTCACAACGAGACAGTTTCAAACTTGGATTGCTGACCCTAGTGCTGAAATATTCATGCACTGTATACGTCTATAATCAGTAATATTCACAAATTTATCAATAATCGCTGCTCTATATTGAGGAATATAATTCTGTATTAATTTCCGATCTGGTTTCTGAGTGAGCATGTTTGGGCAGATATAGCTTAGGATGTAGACACATTGTTGGACATGGATAATAATCTTCTTTGAAATCAGGTATTTATTTATATATCATGTTATAGCAGTCATGTTAGACGAGTACATGTAATACATGTAAAAAGTGAAGAAAAGTGCAACAAAATAGTTACGTGTATTTTGGCCGACTCCAAACCCTACGTCCTTAGACGATATTTCTGCTGCGTTTCGCAGACATGAGTCTTTGCATAAACGACAACACCGGCACCGCATTAGAAACGTCTTGAGCGCAACTTCAAGTGTGTTGAAAATGGCATAATCGCTCGCCGCTTCACGTCGTTTATTTTGACATTGCTCGAAATGTATGTAGCAGAATCGCATTGAACTCTTATTGCAACGAAAGCATAACAAAATTAAAAAAAAAAACATAAAGAAATTGATGAACGCACAGCAGCATCGAAGCGCTAGACGTACGAGCGCAATCGAGTCGCAGAGGAGGTACCTCTACTATGCTCTTAATATATATTCATGACAATGGAAGTTTTTCTGTGACGACTTGACAATGTATACAGTATATGAAAAGCCAACCACGGCGTTTCTGGTACGCTCTTGACTTACTAAATATGCATCCAATGCAAATAGATAGTATCATCGGACAGTACCGTTGGAACATTATTAGTCCAATACTGTTTTGGCCTCACAATCTTAAACGTATAACATTTTATCACATGACGTCGCGTCTGTGAGTGATATAACTCCATGCAATAAAGTCGATAAAACACTTACTGGTTTATAGTTTTACGGGAAACGTTATGACGTCCATAGCAACGCTGCACTGACAAAATTACAACGTTTTTTACGTCAGAAATGAGATTTAAAAGTTATCTTAACGTCATATGATAAATAGAATCTAACATTCGTGCTCGTGTATTATTGAATGTATTAAACTCGTTGCGAAAAAGAGATAAAATCCTCGGCAAGCCTCGCATTTTATATCTTTTCCCCAACTCGTTTAATAAATTCAATAAAACATGAGCGCTCATGTAAGATCCTCTATAAAAAGAAGCGTAAGGTATTTCTCTGTCCTTAAAAAATTCTACAATCTACATGTACCTACAGCTGTATAACATGGCGTGCAGCGCGTTGTGCTTTAGTGGCCATTCTTTGACGATTTTTATGTAAAATTTGCTTGGATATGTGTAGATATAAACATGTATATGACCTAATGCACGATATGGAGACTGTGTTTTGCTATATTGTGCTGTTCACGTCATTCTGAAAACTCCACTGAAGTATAACTGATACCCGAAAAACTGCGTCCTATCATGCTGTTATCTGTTAACAAAGGCCAAATGAGCCGCGACATGTGATTTACAACAATGTGGCATTTTGACAAGAGTAGACTCAGATGAGCCTGTGCAGCCCCCTTTTTAAGCTTAGAAACTACAAATGATGTTCAGTCAGTAGCTTAACAGTCATATAATATTAAAGCGACTAGCAATAGCTCTGATCAGACTGCGCATATGCGCAGGCTGATCTGAGGCTTTGCTGGTCGCACATACCACATTGTTGGAAATCCTGTGTCTTGGCTCAGATGTTGTCTGACCTCTTTAGTATTCACCATTTATTGCTAACAAGGAAAAAAATTGTCCAGATTATTTCGTTTTGTCTGACACCGTTTACGAGGGTTGGTGCATCATTAAAGCACAGAAAATGCAAACATCAACTGAAAGATTACGTTTTTGAAATAAGCAGCAGATTTGTTTGTTTGATGTGCCACAGACAACATTTTTTCAGTTATGTCGGGGCGGGTCTTCCTGTGTTGAACCAGTAATAAACAAGGATTAATGTGTCTTGCTCAAGGACACAACGCAGTGGCGCTGGTGAGGGCTTAAACCCGCAACCCCTCGATCTCGAGACAAGCAACCTACAACTGAGCCATTGCCCTCCCATTCAGCAGCTGAAGCGTTAACATGTAGAACCCTTCAAGAAAACAACACATGTAATTAGTTTGTACAGGATGGTTCTCAATTACAGATCAATTTCTTCTCCCTATCGTATATTTGTCACAGCAATATATCACCACAAAACAGAATTGCTTTATTGGAATTGATTAAGTGAACGCTCCATTAGAAAATTTGTACAATGTTAACGTGAGATTTTCTTACCCTGACCAGACTGTGCATATAAAGCATGTTGCAAACACCTACGGTTCATGAGCATGCTGTTTGCGTCCAGTCACTCAATACACATGTATGGCTTGGACCAAATGTTGGGGGTAGGGTTATTATGTGTATGGGTATCTGACAATAGCCCGAGTCTAAATGTATCAGGCATGATTTTGTTTGAGTAGACCTCATTTATTTGTTCTTTTCCTTGATCTTCTTGTCATTACATGATTATTCCTATCCCACATCAATAATGCCAATGAACGCATGCTGAAAGATTTTAACTGTTTACCTCCTAGAGGCGCCTTTTAATGCTTTAAATTTGCAAACAGAGCAGACCCAGATCAGGCCGCTCTTGTGCCTGGTCAGGGTCTACTCTGTTTGTTTATGAAAGTGTGATACATGTAGGTCTAATCCTACACTAGTGGGCCTGACAATTAATTTCTTTGTTCTATGTACATTTATAAAAGTATTCATAGTGAGTGACTGCGCTCAATAAAGCGAACAGTATTCTATATTCAGCAACGACCGCCATGTTCCAATGAATATCAGTATTTGGAGTAAAAACATCAACGTTAAATGAAATAATTCTGGGGTGTTGGCGCTTAATAGCCTACTAAACACTGGGTAGAACTTCCGTTACGTTGAATTTCATCTGGGTCAAACAATTTGTGAATGTTCCCAGATGAGAGAAAATTACTAGGAAACTCTCGCACCTATAAAGACACTATTTCCATATCTAATAAAAACGTACATTGTTGTCAGCTAAACAGGTTTACACCATGGATGTTTAAAAGATGCTATTTCGCTTTTCTTGACAATACAGTAAACCACTTATATTCGGAGAGTGTTTTTATTTCGCGCTCATGACGGCAAAACAAAACTCGCCAAAATATGAGGCCACGAAGTACAATTTCGAATTCAGTTGGTATCCGTATCGTCAAAACCAATTTTGACTGGTAGAGTACGTTTCAAGGTAGAGGAAAATACGTCTTAAAATGGGCTACTATTACAGGAAAGAATATGCATATTCTTTTCTTTAAAAGTGGCCCCCATGAGAATAGGATCTTACGTTAAAGGGCATTAAATTGAAAAACTGCAAACATTAAAATACGCCAAAAATGTCCTCTTTTAAAGTCGCCAAATTTTGATGCGGCAAATATTAAATGCACAACAGTATTCTGTGCAGGACTAAAGTCCACTTGTTTGGAACTAAGCCAATCGAGCGAATGTTAGTACCAGCAGAATAATTACATCAATGATTAATTAAATATTGACATTTTATCGACATTCCAGGATTACAAATGAATACCTTAGCTATATCGTAGAAATGAAAGTCCTTAGCTAAAATAAAAAATCAAAAAAATCACGCAGTTGCAGTTAAACGTGAAGAAAAAATGGAACCCTCACAAATAATCTATGTTGTTACCTTCAAATACAGCGTTGGTTTTGATCAGATGTGCCCCAATTCCAATGCAGGTTTGTCCCAACCCAAAGACTTTAACCCAGATTAGCCACCTGTTCTTGACAATGTTCTTCTTCGAAAATGTAGACAATGGACTCTACACTAAGTACATTTCTGAGACTTCGGATCAAGTGAGGTAATAAACAAAATACGGATAGCTATATAATATTGTAACATTTAGTGTCCTTTATCTGAAGCCAAATTTTCTGAAGCTGTATATGACTATGGACCCATTTCCATGCAATTGTTACATGTACTAACGTTCTGTCAGAGACTAAGTCCATAAATGTCATATTTCTACCATATTTCGAGTGTGCTATATATAGGTATGTCTTTGCCTCTTGGAAGTCATTAAAGTAATGCAGCTTGAAATATACTTAGGTTGCATATATAGATAAAGCTCAATCTTTCCAAATATATACATGATATATGCATCTACTTTCGCTGTTTTCATAGATATACCACTCTACGAATATAAAAACGTGCCTCGTATGGTCTGCTCCGAATATAGCTACTCAAACCCAGTAGCTGTATACGTACGAATATGTCTCACCGAGAAGCTCAATTTGAGGGTAGGGTGTACTCAGTACAACAAAGCTTCAAAACAGAGTGTCGTCTTCATGATCGGCCAATACGTAGACTGTACCTCATGAATACGTTACTCTATGTAAGACGGGTCCACTGTTCCTTAAGTTGAGCTGAAAAACAGAGGTTGGCGTAACCCGTAACAGCAGACCGAATGTTTTCACATTTTGTTGCTGTTTTAAGAGACCAAATACCATCTGGTAGGTAGCAATCCAGAACGTTATTTTATAAACGAAAACCTGTTTTATAAAATAAAACCATCGGGAAATGGCAAAATCACTCTGTCGTTTATTGATATAATATGTAAATCTTGCGTTAGTCGCGAAATTTTCACATCACTAATATGTATTTTAATGCTATTCGCGAAAATAAAATTCTCGCGAAAATATCCGAATCTACAGTACTGTGATCGGACAGAACAGTCCTTATTAAATACCAGTAGCCCACAAAATAATCCTCCAATTTTTGGATATATTGGCATTGCACTAAGTCTTGAAAATTGCTCTATTTAACACATCAGAAGACAACGACGGAAAAAACTTCATCAAAGAGCTGGTTACTTTACTTTAACTGTCTTCCTGATGGAATGTGACTATTAGTGTACTGTGTCCCTTCCTCACGGTGGCAAGGGTTGGTCTGCAGTGTGTGAGTGTAGCAAATGCATTTCCCGGTCATTTTTAATACTTTTGCGTCACAGAAGGTCCAAAAAATAGCCCTTTAACGCACGTTCAAGTCGGACTTTGTATTAACTTTTCAGCATGGATATGCGCGTTCTTTTCACACAATTCAGCTCACAGCAATTAACAGGCAATAAAACGCTACATACCATATCACATGGATTTTGTGGAATCATATATGAACAGTCTGCGGCTAATCAATACCAATAGCGCAGGGATTATTTCATTTACTTGGGTTGAAGCGCTAATTTGTTGTTAATGGCACTGTGCTCGATACATTTGTTTTATACATCGCAAAGTCAGACAGTCTTGGCTTTACCGGATATTGAATCCAACAGCATTGGTCCTACACACAAAATATTAACTGCTGTGTTTTGTGCGTATTACCAAAGGCGCAGATCAGCATGCGTGCATACGCATGCTGCTGCTTGTCAGCGCCATTGGTATCATTAATGGGCCTCGGCGCGAGAAAACCCGTCTTCGTTGTTTGGGAAAAACAAATGCGTAGACCAGCCAACGCAGTCTAATCAGCGCCTTTGTTATTCGCTTATAGGATAGCCTCATAACTAAACTTGCTACAAGTGAAATTCCAATTTTATAGCTAGACTCTGTAGCTGAGGAGACTGGTTTGAGTCTCGCTGTGTCGGAAACCCCGAAGACAGGTTTTCTCGCGACGAGACCCATTTACTGGCAGTCACAGCAGTTCAGTAGACTTATTGTATTATTTAATCGAAAAGCCCACATATGTTGTCCAACCAAGACGCAGAGCAACCTTTGCATCAGTTATCCAACCTGGTCATCAAACAAGTGGATATGACTGAAATGCTAGGCTCACAGAGCACAGCCTAGCCTGTCTTCAAGCCCTGTATTAAGACATCTAGCTGAACGTTCTACAACTACTACAGACATAAATTATGATACTTTATTACTTCCCCATTGCTCAGTAAATAAGACAGTCAGAGAATTTTTTCAGAGATGTATAAGCTTGTATATGTATGTGCACAAATTTGAATATTTTTCTTTTAACTGGTCTGATACCAGTCTAAGCACAACCAATCTAAGACTCAATGGGGAACATATATGGTCCGTGAAAACAGTGACTACATATAACACTCGAACGTAGTATATACTAATAAGTGCAGTAAAACCTGCGTAAAACGGCCAATCAAAAACAAACAAAACAAAGATCTTAATGATAAATGATAGCTTAATGTCGGTCGAAATTTTTCCACAGTGCTCCCCTTGGGACATTCTGCAATATTTTTGACCTGCATTAAGCGATAATATATTAGTCTTGCAAACCAGTTTTTGGTATTTTTGAGAGTGGCCGTTTTACACAGGTTTTGTTGTATATAAAAACGACGGTTTTTAAAGTAAAGAAGAAGGTAAAGATCAGGAATCGAGTACCACCCGACCCGGGACACCATATGAGAAAGTGACAAAAAGACAAGAAAACATCACACACAAGAGAGCCAAAAGAGTTCAGCCATTTCCCAGCAGATGATCACAAGGCTACAAGGAACAAACAAGACAGTGCAAAGGCCGACACGAAACACAAATAACAAAAAGTATCTACAAACTAAACACCGTCTTGGAACGGTCAGTAAAAACTGCTGGAGAGCTTAAGAATGTTTAACGGTTTTATCCCAGGAGTCGGGAGTATTGGAGTCCATACCCATATCGGTAACGATTTTATTAAAGTTGAATATAGTAGATCTAATAGAGCATTAATGGAATGAGTTTCTGTATTATTAAAGTAATCAAGTCGAAGTCCGTGGATTTAGGGATGATGCATTGATAAGTTAGGGGTATTTCATGCAAACCAAACATCTATGTGTCTTGATTCACATCTGAACTAAGGTCCATGCCGTGAAACCGGGTCAAGCCCTCCAGTTATATATTTTACTGACCGTTCCAAGGCGGTGCTTCTTTATTTTGATCATTTATGTTATTTCTGTCTTGTTTTGTTACGCTTTCGTGCGCGTCTGTTTATTGGCGTCTTGTGGTCACCGGCGTGGAAAGGGCTGACCTCTTGGCTCTCGTTTGTAATGTCTATTTGTGAAGTTTCACTTTCCCATTGGTATCATGGGTCAGGTGTGGTGCTTGATTGCATCGTTTCCTGATCTTTGCCCTCTTTCTTACTTTACTTCAATTTGTCAGTAGTTTAAATTTAAAAGAGTTTGATTGTACGTTTTATTACAATTTACAACTTTTTTTTATAATTACACCAATAGTCTCAATAGAGAACCGATGATTGAACTGTCCTATATTTCATAATTTTAGAAAAATAAACTTTTTAAAACATTGATCAGAAAGGTATTGTCTATAAATAATAGATATTGTTTTTCTGTCGAGAAGCTGTTAAACTGTGCATTCCATTTGTGAAAGAATATACAGATCTGACAATGCTTGTAAACTGCATTGTTATTAATGACTTAGTCAGTTCTTGAAACGATGTGGATGGCAAACTGTAAAATATATCATTACTACAGCCAATCAAATTTAATTCATAAACACTCTTTTCTATCCTTAAAGCATCACTGTGTACAATAAATTTGATAATTTGGATTATTTTCCATTTAGAAATGATAACCAGAAACCTATCATTCGTGTCTTGAGGATGCCTCATTCATATAACATGTACATATATATTGATATACTCTTTCTCAAACTAACAATCTGTCTGAGAACATCAGTGTGTAAATTTTCAATAATTTGGATATCTTCATTGCCCCATATCTCACAAACATATAATGCAATACGTAAGATAACATGGTAAATATAACAATATGCCAATTGGACTATTAAGATTTTGAATTTATTTTAACAGTAAATGTCTTCCTAGCTTGATAAACATTATGGCTCTTTGTGTGCTAGAAGTAAGAACCTATTTTTGGTAAAAGAACAACACTACCAGATATTTAAAATCAGTGCAATTGTCAATTTTACAACCCCCTAAAGTATAATCCAAATGCTAGTTGTGTTCAGTATCAAATGTCATGATTGCAATGTCATCATAGTTAATAGATAAATGCCATAATTTTTAGTATTAAAAACATATCTAAATCGCATTGATTATCCTTTACATATGTTCAAAAACAACTGTATCATCAGCATAAAATAGCATAAACAATTTCAAAAACACTTTTATATTATCATATTGGAACGCAAAGCTAGCAGCACCAATGCAGCATATGTCGCATACTTTAATTAGGAGTTTCTGTCATTTAAGAACAATGCCAATAAATCAGGAAGTAAAATTGAAATAAAATTTCACGTCTTTTTTTTAGTGATAAAGGGAGGGATGGTGAGCGGGCCATCATTGTTTCGCCAGTGATACGCCATTTATATGGCGTTTCACTGGCGTGCCGATGGCAGCCCAACATTGAATGCTGGCGTGGTACCTTTGTGCTTTTCAGGGGATCCGGGCCAGTATTGCTAAGAAGCCCTATAGTTTTGCCAATTTTCAGGGGGGAGGTCCGGACCCTCTGCCCCCCCCCCCCCTGGATCCGCGCATGTGGTATAAGGTATATTTAAACTAGAACTGGAATACAATATCAATATAAAATTTGACAAGCATAACACAATAAGTATTCCAGACGCCAGACATTGCAGGTCATTTTGGAAAATCGAATAAGAAAGACAATGGGCATTGCAAAAAGAAATACAGCATAACTTAACTTTGATTTACTAAATCGCTACTGTTGCATGTTTACTCGGCATTTCGATGAATCATTGAGCACTTCGTTGTTGATCTGAAATTTGACATGAAAATGTCGCCAATAATCTGTACAGTATTTTCGGAGTTCCCTGCCACCATTATATAAGATGCAATACTCACATACTTATACGCCAGTTGAGACTGTGTTTACTCACTGTCTTTCCGCCCGTCTGGTCGGCGGAATCTCGACCCTGTTATACATGTAACTAAAACAGTATAAATCTTATATTCATAAAACGTTATATGTCATGGAGGAATAAATGAAGATGTTGCACGTTTTATTTAATTTTCGATTCAACAAAACTCATGGTTGCTGCTATAACAATGAAAATAGCGAAATGAACGTCCGACCTTCTGATTGTCCGAATTTGGATTCCATGAATAAGCAAATAGTACATGTATATAACCTAGCTTCATGAAACTTATAATATGTTGATCAAGGTTTTAGATTTGACAAAAAGGTGAATGCTTTGGCAACGTTTAATGAACTATTTTAAAGCATATGGGTAGAGGAACTAGTGAGATTATGAAATTTATTTTACTTTTTAAAGTTGACGAATGTGTGGTTGCTATGGCAATGAATCGCTTAATGGGAGATATATGGATTCTGTAATAATTCAAAATAGATTATAAGCTAGGATAGTGAAATTCGATATCTTCATTGAGGGGCTTATGGAGATTATGCACATGCTTCAATCCTTTTTAGACCAGAAATCCCTAAACGGGTACTTTGGTAAACATTGAAGTCATTATATATGCGGCCTAGCCAAAATAAAGTCCATTTTGACCTCACATTCATAGTTTCTCACAAAATGATCCGGATCTATCCCAACATTATTCCTGCTGCAGTATTTTATGTACATAAATTGACGAATGAAAGGTGGTATAAAGATTCACAAAAGAACTCGATAAAGCTGTTTATACCACCTTTACCAACTTTAGCATGAAATATCACTTGATGTGCAAGGTCTACACTGATGTAGGTGGTATAAGATAGTTATACCATGGGTTGTCCACCTGTACGTAAGATAATCCACTCGCTAAAGCTCGTGGATTATCTGCACGTACAGGCGGACAACCCATGGTATAACTATTACATAATTTAATTGTAAGATGTGTAGAGGGATGGCCCTCCCAGACCCTCTGAACACAATGTTACAGGGAGATTTACAAAAATGAAGATCCAGATGATATGGCATTTTTCATGAGGATCCGCACTGTTTGCTGAGACAAAATCGATCTTCAGAGAAAGAAATGTTATTTTTGTGAATGATAATCTGTGAGCTATCAATATATACAATGGACCATAAGTAGCTTTATGGAATATTCATTTGGTCTGAAAGGATTAAATTTGTTCGAGTTAACAAATATCATGATTGCTATGGCAACGGACTCAGTTGAATTGCTATATACAATTTGATTTATAATTAACAAAAATATTTTTAGCTGCGTCCATTATTGTCGGTGAGTTGCATAGAACGCACCAAATTTATATTTGTTAGTCAAACCTCATGGTTTCTATAGTACCTGAACTTAGAAGATATTGAGTTCATAACTGATAACGCAGAAAGCATACAAGCTAGCTTATGAAACTAAAATATACACATGTTTAAAAAATGAAAATGTTATTTTTCTGTTTGACAAGAACTGTAGTTGCTAGTTTAATGGTAATACTTAAACTAATATACCATTCCAGATCCTACAACAAATCAATATGTAATTGAACAAGGATCATTAAAATAGTTTACAAGTTTATTTTCATAATCATGAAGTTTCTAACAAAGAAACATGACATAGAAAAGAACATAAAAGAAAAGAAAAGAGAAAAAACTATTCAACTACTATATATGCAGCACCGTCAAGTCAAATGGAGATATTAACACAAAATTATTTAATATACGATATCCATCATTGATAGATACTGCAAACATACTATTAAGATTATGAAAAGTTTGATTACTGGATTATTACGCAAGTTGTTTGGAAACAATTTAATGAATATATCTGATAGTTACCTGATGACACGCATATCTTTCATAGACATCAACCAATTAAATGTATTTAATTCTGATAATTGATTGAATCTTACTATACAAAGTGTTAGTTAAATAAGAGTATTTTGGACATTGTACAAGAACATGAGATTCGTTTTCGGCACAATTTAAATTACATTGCTTACATATACGACCAGAGACTGGTGTTCTTTGATATGGTGTAGCGACCTTCTTCTATTTGTTAAAATAGAACAAGGTCTCTACACAATACCAAAAACATATTGTGTAGTCTATGTGCACTTAATTTAATATTGATCAAATACTAAACAGTATCAGGCTTATCAATTATTGTTATAACTGAGCTCCATAGTTCTACTTTTAAAGAGTGGCATACTTGGACACAAAATAAGAATCCCTTTAAAGAAAAGAAGGAAAGATAATAGACTCATTCTATATTCTAAACTGGTGACATTTTTTTTCAAATTAAAATTATTGATTTCTTATGTAGCCAAATGTCAATCCTTACATGATGCGAATGCTGTGAGTTTTTTAAAGTCATATTAAAATCTTGGCTGCTATATGGTAACCAGAGCTTTAAAAATTGTGGAAATGTAACGGATAGTTTGAAAGCTTCTAATAGATAGCCTTGGAGAATAATGTATTGATTGCACATCTCAAGTTACTTGTTCACTGGTACAAAGCGACACGAGACATGTTTTGGTTTTCCATTCATTAGCAAATAGTTTCAAATTATTAAACTGGCTTCGAAGTATAAAGCTTTTTACATTCTCTACTCCATTGAGTATGCTGATATTCCAACTGCTGAAAAATACTTTACTTGCAATTAAATTCTCAAATTGTTGTATTTATCCTGCTCATAAATGTTAAAATGCCAACAATTGTTGAATTGTCAGCAGGATGAATTTCGTAATCAGTTGAGTTGAGCATGAATAATTGGTGCTGTAACACGTTAAAACCATGCTTCACTACCGTTGTTATAAGTTCTGAAATGAGGGATGCAGTGGTAGAGTGCTTGGCTGGAGATTGACGGCGTGTACAACACAGACTGTTTGCTAAGATAAAAACAATTTTAGGAACATAATATATGTAAACATCAAAATTTTGAACTTTCGACATAATTATGACCCCTCTTAAAATACAAATGGACCATCCTATACTTATTGTATTAAAACTTTCGAAAATAACAATATCAGAATAAACAGGGTTATAATAATTTACATCACGGAAACATCTCCGTTCAAAATTGGTCTCCTAAATTGCATCTTTTATATAGTACGATTTTCTTCTGATACTAATTAACATGCATGTACGTTTAACACAGATCGTGCATACTACGGTCAGTTTACAATGTACATGTATTTCTATATACAGCATGTACAATACCTTAACCCTTTCCTTCATGAATAGTCATGCTAGGCTCCGCACACTTTGAATAATAAAATATACTTTCATGTCGATATGATAGAACAAAGAAAGCATTTGTCAGGTCCAGTTGTGTAGGATTAGATATATCATATTTCAGTTGCAAACAGAGTAGACCCTGATCAGGCAGCTCTTACAAGAGCTGCCTGATCTAGGTCTGCTCCGTTTGCAAAAAGCGTTCAAAGGCGTCTCTATGGGGTAATGGATAAAAGCTAAGAAAGAACCACCCTGAATGGTACGCAAGAAATGACTCACATAGAAGTTCATAAAACGTACGTTGTACTCTGTGCTCATCTGTAATATTTTAGACCTATTTTCCGCTTGCTAGCCATAAAATGGAATTATCTATATAGTTCAGATTGAACAGTTTGTCGGATGAGATAGTATTCAGTGAGATGCAAATTCAAGTAGTCACGGGGGAGCATAATCATTATTTGTTACAATAATGACCCAAGACCCAGTAATAGTCGTTGAGAGGATCCTTGTAATGAGAAAACATATACAGGGTAAAAACATATTAAGTATAAATTTACAGCAAATTAATGGCAGCTGAACGGCCACTGATTCTCGTGTAACCTTCCAATTGCTTTAAAGGTTATGCTCTGTTTATTTGTATCAAAAATAACGAGAGTAATTAAGAAATGAATTCAATTTTTGGAATGTTCATGGAATCATAAAAACTTCGAGTCTCGTATTTACATTTTATTATAAATATCTAAAATTTAAAAGTTATTTTTAATTTAGGAATAAAACACAATTTTGTGTTTAAAATATAATCGTATTACATTGTAACGGTTAAGTCGGAGTGTAAAATGGAAAAGCGGAAAGGCCAGCTTGAACACGGGCAGCCAGTGGAGCAAACAGGAGGCATGTTTTGCACGTGCAACTCGGGTGTGGCTCGCTGTCAAGAACAACACCAGTATCAGTTCTGGCGAATGAGTTCGGTGTTCGTAGCGTATTGCACGGGCAAGTGAGCCTGGAAGCTGTCAATTCATGAAGCTATGAACGGTTGCAAAATCTATAGATTCTTTAAAGGAATGCTTCGAAAATGTAAATATTAGGTAATATTTACATTTTAAAAGCAATCCTTTAATGAATCTTTTTGAAACCGTTTGTTCATGAATTACACAAAATTTGATTGCCAGCTGACAAGCTCACTTGCCCGTGCAATTCGCTTCGAACATCGAATTCATTAGCCAGATGAGACACTTGTGTTGTGATTGACAGCGAGCCACATCTGAGTCGCACGTGCAAAACAAGCCTCTTGTTTGCTCCATTGACACACTGGCTGTTCCGGTTTTCCGTTTTACACTCCGATTAAACCGTTAATACGAATACCCTTTAAATACAAACCTGTTTTAGTTCCTAAATTAAAAATATTTTTATATTTAAATATCTATCATAAAATGTAAATTTGAGCAATAAATTCAATTTTTGGAAGGTTCATGGAATCATGAATGCTTCAGGTCTCTTGCAAAGTTAACGTGAGGTTCGGACTTCACTTACTTTGCAAGAGAACCGAAGTATTCATGATTTCATGAACTTTCCAAAAAAGAAATCATTTCTTAAGTATTGCTTTAACCCATATAAGCCTAGCGTCCTTTTTATGGGACATTGACAAACAGTGCAAAACCAGATCGGACGCCACAAAGCGTCTGATCAGGGTATCCACTGTTTGCTTACAGACTGTTCTACATGTATTAAAGTGTGAATAAAAATAGTGATTCCCATCCAACAACCCTTTAAATGGAAATGGACTCGTTCAGAAATTCCATTAGGCATAAATGGGTTAATGCTTATCATCATTGGATAAATGCTGATCTCATTTTAGTAAAGACAGTAAGTTAAAGTTCATACCAAAAGGGTGGCAGCTCAGATGTCACCACCTTTGATGTTTACTTTAATGTGACACGTTTTTGTAGTGTACAGCCGACTCGCAGTTTACGGGACCAGAGTTCTCACTTTGAGTTTTCAGTATTCGATTTTTAAAGGAGCTAGTTTATTAGAAATGTATAGATTCAGTGTTTCTCATCAAAACACATTGGCCGTTTGGTAATTAACGAATATGCGTAAAAGCACGGGTAGGAAACTTCATATTAAACTGAACCGCAAGTTCTTTTACATTTTGTACATGGAGGCTGAAAAATCGCCAATAACGTATTTTTTTTCTTTTATACTGTAGAATAGCGAAAAAGGATAATGTAGTGCTCCGCTCCGGTCCTTCAACTTCCAATCCAAGCTGGTGCGAGCAACAACCTTCATTTACGACAAAAACCGTACACAATTTGCAGCTCGCATCAGTTAAAAGACCAGACCGGTGAACTGGATTCTCCTTTTTCGCCTTTTACAGCATAAAAGCACTGAATGAAAAACTTACGGTTTTATGCCTTTCTTTTCAGCCTCCATTTACAGAACCGGAAAGAGCCTCAAGATATCCTTATCAGAACCGATGGTTCTGTCTATGGTCCCTACACGCGAAAAGCCTCGATGATGTATCTAGCAAGGCTAGAGTCTAACTTTTGGTCTGAGTCTTTATCTGCATCTTTACTTTGTATATGCGAGCAGTGAATACTCTGGCGAGTCTGCTCACAGACTCTCCTGAGCCTTCGCTACTCGACAATGCGACACGTACATGTACCAAAACCTTGTGCGTTCCTATTTTAGTAGGAGTTAGCCGCCGACTCTCTAAAATCAAACGGATGCAGTGAAATTGATGGATAGTATACTCTATAGTGACGGAAGAAGATGGGCCTGGTATAGCAGTGTGCGAAATTCCATGTTGATTCGTGCCTTCATTTTCCGCACATGCTCGAAACGGTGTTTTAAGCCGTGGATTTTAACCCTTAAAGCGCCATCTGAAAATGTCGTCTGCTGAAGTCGTCTGCTGCAAATAATTGCCTAACTATATTTACAAGTTAAGTGTAGAACAAACAGTGTGGACCCAGAACAGACTGCTCCTATAGGAGCAGTCTGATCTGGGTCCACACTTTTGCCTTAGAGGCTTCTTAAACATTTCAGCAGACGAAAAAAGCAGACGACTTTTGTTGGGATTGACGCATTAAGGGTTAATATTGTACTCCGCTTTCCAGCTTTCTTTTTCAGCCCTGCTGTCCGTAAGATAGCTGGATTTATTCGACCATACTCATCCTAGTTGATTATTCTCTATAAGACAGACTCAATGAACGAAGCTTAGTGTGGCATCAATAAAAATATTAACTTCTGAATGAGGCATAATTGGTACATGTCCTTTCGAGAGAAAACTAAGTTTCTGCCATTTCTTGAGATATCGGTACTTATCGCATATACGCAAAATTGTTCTTTAAACAGGTACGAGCAGCTGGCTAACGAGGCTAGAAGGCTGAGATTTTGTCTGAGCCTTAAAGTACTTCCCTATATTGCGTATGCGATCAGCGAAAGCTCTGGCGAGACTGCGCGGATGCGCAGGCTCGCCTGAGCGTTCGCTGCTCGTGAGATAAGAAACACCATATCATGAACTGGCTCCTTTGTACTAATCTATGACATGTGAAGAAATATTAAGAGCACAGGCTTATAATCTATTGGTAATTTGTTGCGCGTTTTATACAAGTATTGACTCCATTCTTCTGCAATTACCTTTCTACAAATGCGGCCATAATTCATGTCTATGGTTGGGTGAGGTAAGATATACTCTGTATTCTAAGATCAGTTCGAGAGACATGTATATATTATTTTTTTGTATTCTGTTGGTGTTTTCCTTAAAGTATCGTCTGCTGATTACCTTTGCAAACTTAAAGACCCAGATCTGACCCGGCATGATGTCGGGCATGATTTGTATCACTCCAATGTTATTCCTATTCTGTTCTCATATAAGTTAATTTTGAAAAAAAAAGCAGGCGACAAAAGCATGCAACATTCCCCAACGTGCAAGAAGTTAAATGTTGCGCATGTTTGTGTCACATTAATTTACATAACCGGCACGGAAGGTGTGTTCTGAGAGAGGGTTGGGCCCGGGGACACTCACTATTAACATGGGTAGCATGCCATTGGAATTCTGGGACCCCTACCTCTCTTAATACACGATTGAGACCCCATTTGTAGAAAAACATACGTTCAACTTTTGGCCTCAAAAGAGTCATAACTTCTGCTCTTCTAATACCATTCCCATGATTTTTTTTCTCATTTACAGTATTATCTTTAAGCTTATTCCAATAAGCTAAGGGAGCGCAGTTGCTCAGTGGTAAAGTGCTTGACTCGAGACCGAGAGGCCGCGGGCTCGAGCCTCACCGGCGTCACTGCGTTGTGGTCCTTGAGCAAGACACATTTATCCTAGCTTAGTACTGCTTCAACCTAGGAAACCCCGTCCCTGTTTAACTGAAAGATTGTTGATGAGACGTAAAGAATCAAATCAAACAAACAAACAAAACCAATTAACTTACGTTACCACCCCTTTCAACAGACATAATCACCCCTTTCCAGGCATGTATGTTTGGCTCCTTTCCCAGGTTATTCATGTAGCTATAAACATATCACCGTCCCAGTAACACCACTATAATTCATACAACCCTTCCTCTACCTATGTAGCGAGAGCCCCGGGGATTAGACACTGTGCATTCATGCTTGTTATCAGGCATGCGTGCATGCTGTGCGTGTGCTTCTTCTATTATACATGTATCGCGACACGATTGTGCGGCTGATCGATCCGCTAATCCTATCAGTCAGAGAGCAGGTGAGAAACTGTTACGGAGAATGGTTTCTTTTTCACAAAGAAATGCTCAGCACGTGTCTGAGTAAGTTCATTAATGGAGTCGGGATTTAATTTTCACCCTGAATCATTTATGAACTCAACACATTCATTTTAACAAACGAGTATTGATTCTTGAAAGACAACTTAGCCGGGCCTAAGATCGTCATTAGGCGTGCGCGAACAGCGAGTACTCAGGTCAGCCTGTGCGTACGCACAGGCTGCCTTGAGCATTCGCAGTTCGCTATTCGTAAAGTCAATGATTCGTAGTTATAATGCTAAAAGCGCTGATCAAATTGCACGAATGTGCATGCTGATGTGAGATACAGTTTCTTCTAACTTGCTTTTACTGTTTCCCGGCTGCACTGACTTCCTGAAGGGCTTCTGCTGTTGACAGCAGATACTGGTAATTCTTGAGACTTCATTGTGAAATGGATTATGGGAGAGTGATGGCAGAGCCTATGCTAACAAGGTAATGCAATCTTATTTAGTTTACACTTTTAGCTTGTCTAGCAAGACAACATTATTTGCAGCAAAAGTACAACGGTTTCAGGATGTCTGTAATGGAACTATAGTGCGTTTTTAACCCTTAAAGCACCAAGAAAAAAATGCATCTGAAAATGTCGTCTACTGAAATCGTCTGCTGCAAAAAATGCCTAACATTACTGACGAATTAAGTATAGAAGCAAACAACGTGGACCCAGAACAGACTGCTCCTATAGAGGCTACTTAAACATTTCTGCAGATGAGAAAAGCAGCCAACTTTTGTTGTGATTGGCGCATTAAGGGTTAAGGAATAAGCGCGGAAGGAAAAGGACATGACATCCGTTTTTAAATCTTAGCATGCTGGGTATTTTTTCATCGTCTTTTTTTTTTTTTTTTTTTTTTTTTTTTTCAAAAATATATTTTTCGAAAATGTCTTTCATGAATACCATCGGAGTGTCAAACAGTTTGGATACAGATCAGGCTTGATGTTTTTTCAGAGAAAATAAGGGTGCAAAGATCAGGAATCGATACAATCAAGTACCACACCTGACACAGGATACCAATGGGAAAGTGACAAACTCACAGTAAGACACCACAAACGAGAGCCAAGAGGTCAGCCCTTTCCCAGCAGGTAACCACAAGGCACATATAAACAGACGCGCACAAAGGCCTTATCTGGGTCCAAACTGTTTACAAAGGTCATCAGCAGACGACACCAGTAGGCAAGAGTTACTGAAATTGCGTGATACATGTTTGCAATGCTATATGCACTGGACACAATAAGTGTTTATATTCACAAAACTGGGTGGCAGCTGAGCTGCAAATATAGTGTTTGTGTAACCCTATTTCAACTGCTTTATAAGCGTGTTCTTTTTTACTGTAAATATCCGGAGACTAACTACAGAAATCTGGAGAAACGATGGCCTTATGTTGCTTCAGTAGGAAAGTAAATGTACGTTGACACCAAAAGAGGTGGTAATTCAGCTGCCAGCTCTTTTGGCGTTAACTATACACTGCACAATAAATTTAGCAACTGTTTTGTATGGGTTAGCCCATCCGTTTTATTTGCTGTCATGAAGATACAAGCGCCGATCTCCATTTAAAAAATACCGAATTACCAAACGCAGCGGCCGTGCTAAACTGACGTTAAATTTTAAGCCTAGCTGGTAAAGAGGCTATTTCTGATCATTGGGGGAAGCCAAAACCATTTTCAAGCGATTGTTTGATCACTAAAAACCCAAAAAGCATAGCAAATGCTGCAATTTTCTGAACTTTCTCAGAGAAATAAAGGACCAAGTTTTCACAATTTGACGTTTTATGAATGCTTTTACGTTATCACCTTTAAACGGTGTTTCTAGTCGGGTTTTCTTGAACCACATTATTGATGCCTTCCAATACATTCAGATAAATACTGTTGAATGAAACATTTTCACGGCTACAGAAGATAAAATCGAACGCCACCGTTATCTCGCAAATGCGTCGCACCATTTTTCAGTAACTTAAGGTTTTAATCAACCATAAGATTAGTTACATTATAAGCCTTTGATATCTTTGTAAACTGATTTGATGATGACTACGTTTTGACGCCTTTGATGGCAGCTTATTTTTCAGCATGAACTCTCTATCAAATCTGTCACATAACCAAAAGTTTTTATAGGCGTATGATGCATAAGGAAGATGAAAGGTCACCAAACGAAAAATCGCATGCTTATCATTTTAGCATTACTTACAACGGATGTGAATTTTGCTTACTGACCCTTCCTGCAATTCTTGCTCTCCCCAAATGTCTATTTGAAGGATGGCGTCTGTAAATTCGTGGTTTCATTTGCCTAAGATCCTGTTCTCATCATTGCAATTGAAATTGTTTCATATTGCACAAAGATTGGCACAAAAAGATGCGAAACATACGAAATTTATTGTGCATAGTATATCTATGTATTGTATCTGTTGGTCGTTTAACCTCAGCTAAAGGAAGTTCTTAACCTGTTGAGATACTACCGAAAGTAAGGCAACATACATCTAACCAAAGGCAAACAAACAAACAAAAACATAGGCAAAACATCGATTGATTAAAAGGCATACTATTGGTAACGCTTAAAGCTGCATAGTCTGTAACTTTTGATCTTTTCATTTCAGAAATAATGTTTCTATTTTTCAAGAACACAGTAAAAATACTAGAATTCAGGTATATATTTTACCTTTTTCGTAATAATTAACCAATTATTAGTGCCAAAACAACAGCATTTATGTTAAAAATTAACTGTCTAGAATTATTGGAGGGACGCAAATAATTAGAAACAAGAGAAAAAACACCTGTTTTTATAAGATAATTCACTTTTCAATGCAGTTTCAGCTGTAGAAATTAGATTTATTGTAACAACATAACTAAATTCTACTTTTACAAATGATTTAAAAAGAAAATATTTTTTTCGTAAAATGTTCATAGTTACAGACTATGCAGCTTTAACTTATTTTCCCCGAAGCGTTGTATTAATAAGTTATCAAAAGTATGAATAATTTATATGATTAATACTGGAGGTTTTCCGTCACTTTGCTGCTCCTTATTACATATTAACCCTTTACCTCATAGAGACGCCTTTTAACACTTTTGCAGCCAAAGCAGACACCGATCAGGCAGCTCTTAAGAGCTACTCAGGATCTACTGTGTTTGCTTATGGAAATATGATTAGATATGATCCTTCGCTAGTGGACCTGACATTCTATATACATACATGTACGTGAACGTTTATTTATATAATTATTCATAGTGGGTGGAGCTAAGCGTGAATATTCATGAAGAAAACTGATAAAGTGAAGATGGTTCAGTATCATTTTAATCCTCATTTGAGCCGTGATTTGAGATTTTCAACAATGTGGTATGTGCGACCACAAAGCCTCAGATCAGCTTGCGCATACGCGCAATCTAATTAAGAGCCTTTGCTAGTACTCCATGAGTGTTAAGCTACTGACTGAACATCATTTGGAGTTTCTAAACTTAAAAGTAGGCTGCACATGCTCGTCTGAGTCTACACTTGTCAAAAGACCACATCGTTGGAAATCACATGTCGCGGCTCATTTGTCGTTTTATCCCTGACGGCTGTACGACCAGACGCGAAATTTCGTCAGCAACAGGGTATATCAGAACCAGTATTTGACGGAGATTCATTTGATCAATTCAAAAGAATCGTGAGAAAACTACCTTTGCGATTAAAACAAACCCATTTGATAAAACAGTAGTCTTAAACATAGTCTATACGCCTTCTAGTAAAAAACCAATCAGGGTTAAAAGCCATGGGTTTCTCCAGCATTACAGGACGCAAAGTCAGGCATTAGTCTCGAAGACAACCCTCACCTAAATATTTCATCCACGAGATTGTGTCTGATGCTTTGGTTTGACAAGACCATGTGACATTACTGGTGAATTTCCAACTCAGACGGATCAAAGATCAGACGATTCGAATTTACAACACGTGAAAGGGAAAACAGGTAGAAACGTAGCCTGAATGGGCAGAGCTTAGTCAGTTGGTAGCTTAGTTGGTTAGCAATACTACATTAATTCTAGTCTTTTAAGGTGAAAGATATCCATGCGAATTCCAGTCTTGCTTGGTCAGGCATTTTGAGCCTTTTGCAATCGTTACATTAACGTTATGTGTTAGCTGGGATACTGGCTCCGAGTCACGGTATACATTTCATTTCATATTTTAGTAAATTTCAGATACATTTAATTTCCCATGCCCTCCGTCTCGCTGGCAGTGTCAGTACCAGAGCTGCAGTCGGAGTCCGACGCAGGATCAATCACCGCTAGATCCTATACCGTGATCTCCTACGCTTTACTGACAAAACATGCTCAACACACTTCAAAGTTTACCAGTTGGACCCTCTTCGTTCTAGGCTGTTCCGGTGGCTCCTCTTTTGTATTTATTTGCTTCATCAACTACTCAACGGTACTCTTGCTGACTTTCCCTGGTTCAGTGATATTTTCAGCCCATTTTCCTTCTCCTGTTTGCAAAAGCTATTGACATTACGAATGCTTTCTTTCGCATCTGTACTTAATCGGTATGGTGTTTGCTTTGCCATGACCTCGAATGAAATAGATTCCTTTCCAAATGTTTGTTGTTTGTCCCATAGAATGTTTCGTGTTTAGACCTTTGTTTGTACTGCAGTTTTGTGTACTTTCTAGTTTGGCAATCGTCTCGCAAGGAAGAGAGATCTGCTAACGCCCCCATTTTGAATTTGGACTGCTCCATAAAATGGCATACTTTCATAAAAAATTATGACAAGGAAGATGGCTTTTACATAAATTTGCCTTTCCTGGTCAGAGATGTTTCTCCCTCTCAATCGTATGTTGTTTATTTACTCCCAGGTTGTTGTCATTGTTGTTTTAGAGATTTCGATCTAATAAATTTAATAAACTCAGTGACTACACTAATAGAAAATTTCAAAAGCTGTTGTTATAATAGACTTCGTAAAGCATTTACTAAATTCTATCAGAGAGTTGGGTGTCTACTATTACGTGGGCTGAAAACTCTTCTGCAATAGAGCATGCCAGAGCCTGTGTATTTAGGTGCTCTGGTTTATAAATTGAAATGAAATTTCCCCTGATCAAAACTAAATTTGCATTGATAGGACATTGCAGAATAATAAAGATTTGATTAGGTTTTAGTGACCTTATCCTAAACAATATCCCCAGCCACATATCTTGCACAAATCACTGTTTGGTTTAAAGGTTAAGCGATACTACATAGATAAAATTTAAACCAAACAGAGCCCTGTGCAAGATACAGTAAGCAGTGCTGCAAAACACTTTATATATTTGGCCATTTAAAACGTGAAAAACTGTCGTAGATTACTTTTGAGGACTTTTAAAGAAAAATGCATATTAACAAGTAAATAGGTCTGAAAAAATAGGCATATCCTTGCAAACAATTTTAGTGCAAACTTGATCAAATTCGTTTGAGATATAAGAAAGTTATTTATAAGAAAGTTTTTATAGCATCCTGCCATCGCTGCATTTTCACGTATATAATGAGATGCTAATGAGATGTATGACATCTTATTTACATATAGATGCATAAAATCTTTGTTTTGGCATAAAACATACGATTCATTGTATAAATGATCCTTTAATGGTATATAACGCATAAACATCGAAAAAGACTGTATTTATCAAATCTAATCTATCTAATTTTGCCTAATTTTGAAGGTTAAGACGTCATAAACTCACAAATATGGCAGCATCTATTAAGGGAATAATGGCAACTTCCAATGCATATAGCTTCTTTATTATTTGATAGATTTTGATAAAATTTGCAGCAAACTTATTTGATAGAAAAATCTATCTAATCTAAGGGTACATATCGATCAGTCCAGTAAGCATGTATATCAAATCCGTTTGTGGCTGCATGCATTAAAATGGCTTAATTCAAGGGCAATGAGGCAAAATAGCACAAACCAGCCATTATAGTTCTTCTTGTCGGATAATCAAGCGTTAAAAATGCTTATCTGGTCTAGACAGGAAACGGTTGTCTCCGAATTTAAAAATAATAATCTCTGAAGGAAGCAGCAGTAATTCGAATATCGTGAAATTATACCATTGCTTAAATGTATCTTGAAGATGTGTCCCTTAACTCATCCCCGGTTGTTTCATATACTAACATGACTAATATCATTGGCGTAGTTCCCATTACGCAGTATACGCACGTGCGTTATAAAAATAGTAACACTCAAGGGAGCTCACCTAATGTGGTAAACGTGATTTCCCATACCATAAGGAACTGCTCTTAAAGAAGAGAAATGGCTCCCTCTGGGAGCAAATTCACTCCTTTAATAAAAGTTCCAATTTGAAAAGGGACATAATTGTACAGAATCAATGCTTGATACAGTAGTCTTCATTGATGTGCGTAACTTTTTCAGCGTTCTGGCTACGCCATTGAAGATGGAAGTTATAATAAGCGTGTTCTAATGTCTGTTCTTTATAATCCTTTGCGCACGACCCGAAAATGAAAAAAAAATCGGTTATTTTTATTTTCTGCATGCCAGTCTGTCCGTGATCAGTTAGCAAAATCGCAATAGTTCAGAAACTTTCTATTTTAAATTTTCCCTTGAAAAGGTTCATATACTGCTCAACGAAAGCTTAGCACGGATTTTAATATGATAAATGAACATGAAACAGTTTATTTAATGTAATCAACATGTATGGGGATCTTCAAATATACGTTTTTTTTCTTGTCCGCCTGACAAAAGGTAATCTGGTTAGGCGTCAGTGGATCGACGTTAAATTTGATGTCATGGACATGTCAAGGATACACGTCTACATCAGAAATTAAAACTTTTGATTCTAGAGTAAAGCAAAAGGTGCTTAATGATGAAAGCGTTAAAACGTCAAAGTTTAATACCCGTTTATGCCACGTTTTACCGTCTCATTATGACGTTAAAATGGCATTTTCCCACTTCTTGACTTTTCTGCTGACTGAATCAAGAGATCAAGTAATCTTTTTGATACTAGAGTTGCGCAAGCTCAAGGAACATTTTTTAGTTGGTCCTCTGAAAATGTCTTCTTAAGATAGCATTACCGCCTACATTTAACCTCAACTTCAGATTAACGTCACTTTTTTATGACCATAAGACAAACTTTTATAAACTTACCTCTCTCTAACTTTTCTTTCTTTTTGGCATTATCTTAAACATGAGAAACCTTTCAATTAAGCATGTCTACACAACGAAAACAGTACTGTTTTGACTTGTAAATGTCGTTATAATAACGACGTTTGTTGTTTCAAAGATTCATTTTTTTCTTTTAATGCTCAATGGAGACGACCTTTGTCTTTTTTCAGAATGACCGATTCGACCAAGCTGGAAAACAAAATACTTTATAAACCTATGCTATATCAATTTTGCATTGCAAATAATGCAGTTGAAACACGTTTTTGGCCCCTCTCCTGTTTAAAGCAACGAACAATGCAGTAGATATCCGATTAAAGTACACCGATTGCTTTCGTATCAAACAATCATACATGTATCATTAGATATTTATAACTTTAAACCATTTGCTCAAATTAAAAAATATGTATCCGTGCAAAACTTTTGTTGGGCAGTATATGATCACCCCCATCAAACGAATATCTCAGAAACGTCTTGAATAGTTTGATTTTTTTCCTTAAAAAGATTAATTTTGATTAAACTTGGTTTGAAAATAAATCATCGTCTGAGGTTAAGCCAATGTACATATATGAAAAGGCAGGTGCTTCGTCCATTTTAAGGGTGTATCTTAAACTATATGAAATATTCTCATCAAACTCTATATGTAGGTACACTAAGCGCAGAAATATGTCTCAAATAAATACATGTAACATAACGCTCGCTACACTTTATGAATGGAGTTTCCTTCTAATAGCAACCAACCAATGAGTTGTTGCCGCAAAGCGGCAACAACGAGGGTTGGTTGCTGTATCGATTAGAGGCTCTATTCTGTTCTATTCATCCGCATTACGAAGGCCTGATTTCCATTCTGTCGCCGAGTTCCGGTATCTATACAGTCGATTCGATCGAACTAAGAACCTTATTCTACCGAGGAAACATACAAAAAAAATCATGAAGATACCGTTTTTGTTGATATTTAAATCAGATTTTAGCCATAAGACTGAAGAATTTGTTCGATCACCAAGAGCTTGAACGTTAATGATAGCTCTTTCAAGCAAGGGCTGTGCGATCACAATGATGTGACGTCACAAATCTTATACCGTTACGTCACGAAGTAATAACGTTTTGTGCCAAACGTCAACTGTTGCGTGCATCGTCGCGCCTTTGAAAAAAGCAATCACAAGTTACAAGTATTATACAAAGGCCAGGGGGCTTCCTTCCAAATAGCTTACAGCATTATTTTACAGCTAAATGTGGTTTCCTTATACTCAGGTGTAAGGTTTAGAGTCAGCTTTTACTCGCTAGAGTATCCACTCACACGAATACCGTTTTGAGCGATCGCAAACAAAGGGTTGTCTTACCAGGGGGTCCTCCACCTGGGTAAGCATAAATGCGGGTGTACCCCAAGGCTCTATTTTAGGACCACTTTTATTCCTTATTTATATCAATGATATTGTAAAAGATATCATCTCAATTATTCGTCTTTTTGCAGATGATACTAGCCTTTATATTATAGTTGACTAACCAGAGGAAGCATCACAAACCATTAATCAGGATTTAGTAAGAATATCTGCATAGGCTGAGAAATGGCTGGTATCTTTTAATCCAAATAAGACTGAATACATACTACTGTCTCGTAAATTAAATAAACATGTTCACCCACCTGTAATTATGAATAATCAAGTAATCACAGAAGTCGAAAGTCACAAACATTTAGGAGTAACATTTGAAAGTAGTGGTACTTGGCACAAGCACATACAATTAATAACTACTAAAGCATGGCAGCAGTTTACATTATGCGTAAACTTAAATTTCGTTTAGATAGAAAATCACTAGAAACTATATATATTGCATTTATTAGGCCAATCTTAGAATATGCTGACGTTGTCTGGTGCAATATTACAAAGTATGAGCAAGACGAACTTGAGGAGTTATAGTTTGAAGCTGCCAGGATAGTGACTGGAACAACCAAATTAGTATCCATTGAGAATTTGTATAAAGAAACAGCCTGGGAGACTCTTAGCTCAAGACGAAGGCAACATAAATTGACTATGTACTATAAAATGACCAACTACTTAACTCCAGCATATCTCAGTTCATTGCTTCCTCCGCTTGTAGTGCCATGTCCAGGTATCCACTAAGAAACAGCGAACAATATCAAACAATTGACGCTAAATCCCAACTGTACTATAATTCATTTCTCCCCTCAACTATACGTGAGTGGAATACTCTAGGTAACACAGTTCAGTCCTGTCCATCAGTTTCATCTTTCAAAAAGAAGATGTCAACGCGACAACATGTTCCAAATTATTATTATCTCACTGGCAGCAGAAACGAACAGATACTTCATGCTAGAATTAGGACACATTGTAGCAGTTTGCATTACACCTTATTCAGTAAAAACATCATACAAGACAAGTTCTGTACATGTGGCGAAATTGAAGACGTCCAGCATTTCCTCTTCTCTTGTGCAAGGCTCACTGCCCAGCGTCAAATTATGCTAGAAAAAGTTTAAAGACACTGTGTCCCAACTCTTAACGTGCCGTTTTACGGTGAACGAAGCTTAAACAGCAATACCAATTGTATTATCTTCAAAGCTGTTCATGAGTTTATCACCCATTCAAAACGATTTGAGAATTAACTACCAATATAATGGCACTTTTTCTTATCCAATAAGGTCGATACCATGGAAACCTCTCTCTCTCTATCTTATCTGCTAGATCACACACACACACACACACACACACACACACACACACACACACACACACACACACACACACACACACACACTTCTTAGTATCATTTACTATCTGCATAAAATGTAATCACATATAATTCAATTAGAAACATCATCAAAAAATCAAATGCTAATCAAATTATGTTATTTAGATGATTCCTTTAGGGAAGCAGATTCAAACAAGTCTTAGACTTACGAGGGGGGTTCAATATGTAATGAAAACCTATTCATAACTTCATCCACAAACGCGTTATGATCTTATGCCATATGTCAAACGAAAGATCAAAGCGTCGCCTATAAAATGATGCATGAAACATTATTCTATCTTTCCAAATTTAATAAGTTACACACTTTTTAAAAAGCACACAAATATACACTGCATATATTTTCCTCTAAATTGTTAAGACTCATTTTAACAAAGGTAGAAAGGCTTTATGCATTTTCTAAAACAAACATTTAACATGCATGAATCACATATCCATAGTTTTATGACTCATTTTCCCTTTATCTGCTATAACGACACAAATTTTGAACGCTACCAATTTCTCGTGCAAACGGTTTTATTACGTTACCTCCTCTTACGTTGACGTCGATTAAAGCAATATAATATAACACTAAAATACGGACGGTTCTTGAAAATCGGAAATGTGGCTTTGTCCCAGGAAAGGACAATTTTGATTGTATCGAAGTTTCAATACACACAGTACATAGGCAGCAGACCAGTTAAACTGAAACCAATATCTAGGAGTATCTCATCTGAGTGGTATATCATTTTCGTTTCCTATAATTTTATTGTCTGAAATTAGCCAGCCAGGCTATGTACATGTAAATACGTGTAACAATGTTTAAATATTGCATCAGAATGCAAAAATCGATGAAACGCGGTATTTTGTCTGATCCATTTCAGTGTAAGCCAGGGATGGCATTCTTTTAAGTAATTTTCTTATTTCAAATGACGTACTTGGGTATACTTTATGAGTGAGATAAATATGGAAATTTTAAAATCGGCTGTATTACTTGCAAATGAACATCAAAGCGACCAGAAAAAATGTTACCAATGATTTTGGTATAAATTTTCGCTATGCATTCGTTCACGCAAAAACGACTCTGTCAATGGAATGCGAGAAAATGTAGCATCAATGAGGATTTTAACCAAAACGACAGCCTCAGTATTTCATAGAATATAAAGCAATATCAAAAAATTTTGCAGGTATAACTCACCAATATATGAATATTTACCACACGAAGAAGCAGACTGAAAACATCCCTTGTTCATGTAGTTATCTGCTTTTGAAAACATTGTTTTATCTCATATCGCAGTCTACTTCAGTACCCTATCTTGAAAGTGACTTGTGTAAATTGGGTAAGGAGCTCGAAAACTGCAATTTTACACTTATTTAGCCAAGAAACAGATCTTTTAATAAAAGTAATTATGAAGTGTGTAAATATAAAACTTTGGGATATACTGGGCTGTTTTCATTACATATTGAACCCCCCTCGTATTTCTGTATCCCTTTCAAATGTATTGTATTGTATATATGATGTATCTGTTGTATCTCGATATACTTTATATTTGAATCAAAAATTGTTTACACTTATACCGTATAACTGTGCTATCTGGTTGGATATCCATTAGGTGCGCCTAATATAGCCTACTCATAATACACCCTAATAGCATAAGAACCTATCGTGAGTGTAAGGATGGGATAGAAAAATCTGTCCTGGTGATCACCGTTTGGCATAACGAGGTTTGCAAATCTGCAGATTCTAGATGTGCAGGCTGGATTTTCAGCTTTGATGTTATAAACCTAAAGCAGGATTTCTCATGGGGCGCCTATATTGAGTGTAGTATAACCATTCAAGATCTGGTTAACACAATGCAGTATTATGACATGTGCAAGAATTTGTACATGATAGCCTCGCCTTATATCATGTAGTATCTTTGGCCGAATAACAAGGACAAGAGTCTTAGTCGTTTCATCTTTTATCCATCCAAACTGTAGTAGGTCTAAAGGTGGTGGGTCAGTATCCAAGTACCAGTCTGAAGAACTGTCTTGGCATTTTTGCAGAATATATCAGATGTTGGAGACAAAAGCAAGGCTTTGGTGCACATGATGGTGCCTTTCCATTCCTGGAAGCCCAAACCTCCCGTCTCAGGGATGACACATCTGATCCATTTTGTGTTAACTTGTAACACACAGTAATAAAGAGTGTTGTCTCTTTCAGAACATTTCTAAACTGAGATGAAGCATCACCAACTGATAATAAGTGTACTGACTGTGTTCGTATCACATCTACTACAATTATTTTACCAAGTGCATAGAGACAGGCGGTTGTATCTAATCCTGATAATGCATGTGCTGCTGGCAGATCAAGGATGGTGGTATCTTAATTTTCGATCACAGTAAATCTTGTCTCTAAAGTCACTCTGTCTTTGACAGGTGACTCCATGATCACAGCGGCAGTTAAATTATTCTTGGCATAGAAGTATAGTAGTAGCACAAATACGTCAGTATTGTCTGATACAACACGCACACCGCCATTGTTTGGCTGGGCTGTGTTGTGTAGTGTACCATTTGCTGGGCCAAAATATTGTCAGCTTCCTCGCTAGTTGAATTGTGGCAACTGGTGTAATTTCTATAAAAATCGGATCCTCTCCAGTCACACTAAGATTACGATTAAAGTTAAACCCCATTAGGAAAGCTACAAGATGAAACGACTAAGACTCTTGTCCCTGGGATTCTGTCAAAGAATGTGCGACTTATCCCTGAGGAAGTTTTAAAATGATCGAGTGTTCTTGTCAAAGTAAGTCACTTTGTGTGTCTTTAAAATGTACTTGTAAAAAGGCGAGTATTCTTCGCATGCCAAGGTACTGGATCGAGTTGTAACGAGAAAACAAAACCTTTATGAGTCTGCTATTTTAACCAGATATTGAAAGGTTATACTGCACCACATCAGAAAACCTTGCTTTAGGTTTATAACATCAAAGCTATAAACCAGCCTGCACATCCAGCATCTGCAGATTTGCAGTTTGATTGACACCTTCTGTTTTTGCTGCTTAGATAGGATGATATTTATAGTTGTTTTTATTCCAAATTTCAAACCTTTTGTTTGACAGTGACGCATCTGCAGCAGCATGTGCTTATCAAAATTGTACATATGTTTTTTTGCCTATTCATATTCAAGTAGAACATGTTCTATTGTTGACATTAATATCTTTCAGGTGAAAGATGGTGTATCTAGCGACTGAGAAAATTTGCTTTGGTAGCTGGCATTATGCAATTGTGTCACTCCCTGAACATTCCATTCAAGTGTTGATAATATTCAAGCCAAAGAATCTGCTTATTTAATAAAAAATCACAGAATGCACAATTTTATCCATGACATATCATGCATCATTTAAAGAGTGGGTAAGATAAGGAAATACCACAATCACACACAGCAGACCAACCCATGCTACCGTGAGGAAGAGCCATAGAACGTTTACACTAACAATACATCTGAAAGACAATAATAGCAAAGCAACCAGCTTTCTCTTCCTCTTCAAGATGATTGCAAAGCTAGAATGGACACAAAGTAATGCATAACAAAAGAAAAAAAACAGAACTCCCACAAAAAATGGGAAGTCTGTTAAACAATAGATCAACAACAACAGAACCACTGCCTTAGAACGGACAACAGCATAAAGCCACATGGGTGCTTAAATGCATTTTTACGCCAAATCTTCGCTCTGATTCTGTTGCTGTTAAAACACAAAATTGTTTAGTTCGCACGGAGACTTCCTAACTAATGCTATGTATCATACAGAGAAACAATAAGTTTTCTGTACGCTAAGGGCCTGACTCCTAGCCATGTTTGTTTATGCTTTACACACAAAAAAGCCGAGTGTATTTTGTTTGTGATACAAGAGTTATTCATGATAAATTGATATTCTAAGATATGTGCTCTCACATGTTTTCACTTCTATTCACATGGTTGTTTGCCAAATTAGTCAGTATAAAGGGCAATTGAGTTTAACTGTAAAATTCGTTCATTTTTCTATCCTAAAACAATGCTAGATGCCCTAGGCCTAAATACTGGGAATAAACTACATACTAAGACCCAAAAGCACCAGCATAGCTTATTCTATATTGCTTCTTTAACTCTCCAAACAGGCAGTAAAATGATGGTTGTACAGCAAAAAATCAGTTTTTCCTTTTTTGTCGGCCATCTTGGACACCATCTTAAATTGCACGAATTGCCCAGGGTGACAACGTGTCATTAATCAGATTCTTAACGTAGAATGTCTCAGCTTTCCAAACATGTAAATCATTTTGTATGATATTCAAATCCAGGTTCAATCAAAAAAGCCCAAATATCTGCCGGACTAAATCACTTAGCTGTGTTATTTCTGAATAGATAATCCCAATGGTCAAGATAACTCTTAATCGCGAGATGGGTAAATAGGGGAAGCTGACCACGACCCCTGGTGGCCAAGTTTTTTGACTGATCAAATCAAGTCTTTCTTATCGCAATACGCAACGTTCCTCTGGTGGCCATGTTTTGACGGATCAAATATCTTTTAGCTAAATTTGTCGAAGGTCACCTTAATAACCATTCTGGCAAATCAATTTGAATTCTGACTACTGGTTTCAGAGGAATAGATGTTTAAAGTTCGGGAAACTGGCCACACATCCTGGCTGCAACGTTCTGTTGGATCGAATTTGTTTTTAAATTAGCCATTTTTGTTGAAAGTTGTCTATTTCACAAAGTATGCACTATTAGCCATAATTCAATATGTGCAGTGGTCGAAACTAGAACAAGTAAATTTATCAAATACTTTTTTCACAATTAAACTTCATCATTAACATCTTCAAGATGTCTTCACATACCTGCAACGTATTAAAAGGATGCACTGAATGCTCTATGGGGAGTTAATTTCACAAATTATGTACTATATTAGCCATACTTACAGACCGTACAGTTTGAAATACAAAGGAGCTTAACTCTTGAAATACTGATGCTTTAGTCCAGTTTTTCCAAGCAAACATGCATTGTCTAATGGTTAAGCTTTGGTGCAAATTTGATATAAAAACGGACAAAAGCTACATTTTGTACATGCATTATTCAACAAAAAAATCGAAATGTTGACGGAATAGGACAAATATACACACCCTAAACTTTGTTTTGTGGTGAGGGATATAAAACGATTTGTTTGGAAATTGCGATTTTGCAGATACAAAATTCATTTGTGGAAACTTTTATTCCGACAGGTTGAATTAAATAACTGGCACTACCCTAGTAAGCCATTTGCTAAGAATACGAAATTGGCTGTGCTGAATAAACGGAGGACTCAAATAATTGGATAAAAATCTTTTAATCATGTTAATTTGTTTAGGTGGTTGTTTCGTCAATGCTGGTCAGTACGACAAAGTAAATTAACGTATCCTTATTTTCACAGTTTCACCGCTTGGAAAAATAAGTTCTGAACATCATATCTAACTGTGTCGTATACTTCATATGGACCTCGCTACGACAAATCTGAATTTATTACATGCGAACATCAAAGGTACAGACCAGCATGTGCGATTGCGTAGCCTTATCAGCGTCTTTGTTAATAGCTATCCATTTTTATTGTAGCAAAACTATATTCATGCAAAATTTAAATATTCTTGCGAGTCTGCAGCTGGTCGTCAACCCTGACGAGAGGTTTTCTCGCGCCGAGGCCCAATTCATGCTCACAGAACATTCAGGCAAATAATTTGGTTTGAGAGCATTCCGATCTGTGTCTAATGTATGTACTAGAATACGGTGGTGTAGGTGTGTACAGGGGCGTAGCAAAAACACAATTGCGTTCACATTTGAGCCAAACATATGGAAGATTCTTTCATAGTTCTGATGTTATGTGTGTTCAAAAAGTGTTCGTAGAACCAATAGTCTCTTCATAATCTCTCCAAAATCAATTTTATCTGAACAGATAATCCCGATAGCAAAACAAAAGGGTCAAGATGACCCTTAATCGCCTTCATGAGATAGGTATTAGGTGGTATTCATTATTCGTGTGAGGATGGGATAGAAAAATCAGTCCCTCGCGATCACCGATTGTCATCACTCGCTACATATACGCAAAAACGCAATTGCGTACACATCTGTACCAACATATGGAAGATTCTTTCACAGTTCTAATGTTATGTGTGTTCAAAAAGTGTTCGTAGAACCGATAGTAATCTCTCCAAATCCAATTTTATCTGAACAGATAGGGCCGATTGCATGACGAAAGTTTATTTTAGTCTCGACTAAGGCCTAACACGGTGCTTGCTAGCCTCCAGTTTAAATCTGGTTTGCATAACGAAAGGTGACCTTGAGTTTAACTATCCCCAGTCTAACTACCCGAGGGTAAATTATCCTTGAGGTTAAATTAGTCCAGAAGTGTAAGTCTAAGAGTAGGGCAAAATAGAAGGTTATTTTCTTTAATGCCCCGATTGTTGTCATGACAATTCCAGCCTAACACGATTTTGCACCCTGTGAACACATCAAGATGCCCCTAGTAGTGAAGTGAATCATGATCTGCCAAGAAGGTCCAGTTATGACTGTTGGGTTAACAAATTTTCAGATGTACTGTGCTTATACTATCCGTACATGCGATGTATGCTGGTGTCTTCGAGGGGGAAAGGGGGAGACTCAATATGTAATGAAAACACATTCATAACTCCATCCACAAACGCGAAAGGATTCTATACCTTATGTTAAACAAAATACCAAAGCATCACCTTTCAAATGGTGCATTGAAGCTTATTTTCTTATTTTATTGTTCTGACGTATGTAACATGTATTGAAGCCCAACCCCCAGTCCAGTCAAAGGCGGTGGTTATGTTGTTGTTGATCTGCTGTTAATGTACTTCCCATTATTTGTGGGGGTTCTGTGTTTGTCTTGGGGGGGGGGGGGCAGGAGGACAGCCCCCTAGTAATTTTGTAGGGGGCTAGAATAGTCTTTGGCCCCTCTCCCAATAATCTGTCTAAATATAATTGACATGTAATTGCTTGTCGCTCATTACTATAGTCCGTACAGAAATTCAGTGAACAACGTTTTTCTTTTTTAAAATGTCTTTAATGATAAAATTTTGGACTAAAATTTTGCACATACATATAATAAAACACCGCCTAATATACAATTGCATATTTGACTACTTATGATAGGAGAATAAGTCTGGAATCTCTTGTAAAATAAAATAACTTAGTCGTTTTCGATTTAGAAAATTCCTTATTTTCCCTCAATGTATTTCATATGGGTAACACGTGGTTTATACAGTTCAATGAATACCATGTTTACTTTCGCATAACAGGTTGTATTATATAGAAAACAGTCACCAGCAGGATAACTCTTGCACACTGCAAATGCTTTGAAGAGACTGCGCAAATTACAATTATGTCTGAGTTATCGTATTTCCCGTGTTTTCTAGGCGTTCATGGATAGCAATTGGACCGCGACTGCAAAAACCTGTCTTCGGTGATTTGTAACAATAAAGGCGCAGACCAGCCTGCACATCCGCGCAGTCTCATCAGCAACTTTATTGTCTGCTGTTTTAGATGAATCATATCTACACTTGCTACGAGAGAAATTTCAATTTCTAGCTAGCCTGTTTAGCCGAAGAGACTGGTTTAAAACTCGCTTTGTTGGATACCCAGAAGACAGGTTTTCTCGCGTCGTGGCCTGTGTTGCTTGCTCGACAGCTCTAGGACACATATTACAAGTGCAACAGATAATAATATTAAAGGCTGTTCATCAGATATATTAACGGGAGTCACATTATTTGATTGCGCTCTGCATCGTCTAATACACAAGTCATTCCTAACTACGGCCCACAGAGCCAGGGAACGCCGGGGAAGTTTGATTTCCTGGCTGCGGGTCCCTGGTATGGCCCTGTACTAATAGCGCAAATGCCCGGCGGGGGGGGGGGTGGTTACAAATGGCTGGTGCGCATATTTTTTTCGCCTTTATGCACTAGTCATTTGTGACCACGCACCAGCCCAGAGGAATGTCGAAGACAGTGACTTTGTGTCTGCAGCTCCCCATAGTAACCTGTGGGGACAGCTAGATGGCAAAACCATGACAGCCCCCCCCCCCCGCAGTCTGTTATTATACTGCACTGTCATGTTTGTCTACGTCTATCAAACCCCTACATTTCCTCCGCATTGTGGAGGCAATGTAAAAGTGAAAACGCAACACATTTACCAGGCCATGGATATCCCCGTCCTGCTCAGGGGCTGGGGGGAAGCAGTGGTTACAATGGACTGGTGCATTATTTATAGCCTATAATTCACTTCGCATGAAAATTTAGTTCTCAGCCACCCCCAAAACTATACATTGACCCCAAACACAAAATGAGCCAGTGCATGAGATTTCCAACAATAAGGTATGTGCGACCAGCAAAGCCTCAGATCAGCCTGCGCATACGCGCAGTCTGATCAGAGCCTTTGATACCCACTTGAGTATTCTATGATTGTTAAGCTACTGACTGAACACCATTTGGAGTTTCTAAGCTCAAAAAGAGTCTGCAGATGCCCCATCACCATGATCACTAGTTTCTCTTTCCGACCTCAGCATTATTTTTATTGGATGAGTCCTTTTTCTTTTGTCTTCTCATTTATAATTGCCCAGAATGACGTTTTTGCATGCATATTTTGCATTGTCTGGTGTCAACAAATCAGTATTTGGAATAAACAAATAGTAAGTTCAAGTTATTTAATAAAACAAGTTGGAAAATGTTTAAAATCTGATGATCAGATAAGAAGGGAACACAGAAAATCAAGATTTTAAATTGAGGAACAAGGGAACACAGATATTCATTTTATAGGAACAAGTGGACGGGTACCCACTGGGATTAAGGCCTCAGTATTTGCTCGTATGCCATAATTCTGTGAGCCCAAATTATTGCCATAAATCGCATTTGATGCAATTATTTTGATATGATAAGACACTTTACTTCGTCTTATAAAACTGTATAACTATTCATCGATAGTAAACTAAAGGCAGTGATCCGTACAAAGGTGCATTTAGGGTAAATTAAAAAATGCAGATGCTCAAATGAGAACAATTTCCATCATATCACAGCCCATTTGACAATACATTTTGTAACGAAAAAAATATCACCAATTAGGCGGTGTATAGATGCATTAGATTTTGATGGTCATTGTGCGATCAGTCCGCACATAACGAAATAAACGCAAAAAATGCGTTGTTCACTGAATTCCTGTACGCACATTAGTAAAATTTCCCTCGCTCTCTTTCCTCGCTCGGAGTTTTTTAATTTGGATTTAATTGAAAATTCTCTGAGAGCAGACGATTCGCTCAAATTTTAATACTTTTTACCGTAGTCAGCAGGCTGTTATCACCTTGTATTTACATGTATATGTATGTATAAATGTATATATGTACCATTTTTTCAGAGAAACCGGCTTTTCAAGCTTTTCCTATTATTCCTATTTTTATCCTAAATTTAAAAGAGCTCCAATTTTTCTCTAAACTTTTATCCCTCTTTGATTTTGGCTCTGAAATACCTTTCAGGCAATAGGCTTCAACCAGAAATTCCTTGCTCGCTCGGAGTAAAATTTTACATATTTGAGCCAGTGTATGTGATTTCCAACAATGTGGTATGTGCGACCAGCAAAGCCTCAGCTCAGCCTGATCAGAGCCTTTGCTTGTCGCTTGAGTAATCTATGATTGTCAAGTGACTGGCTGAACAACATTTAGAGTTTCTAAGCTTAAAAGGAGGCTGCAGAGGCTTGTCTGAGTCTACACTTGTCAAAATGTCAAATTGTTGGAAATCTCATGCCGTTGCTCATTTGTTTTTTGGTTCTGTTTTTATCCCTCTTAGCTTTTTACTCTGAAATACCTTACCAAAAATATTTCTTATAAAAGGAGATTCATTGCTTAATTTGACTGAAATTTCAAATAATAATCAGAAACGTCTCTAGTTAACTTCGCTCACTTGAAGTAAAATTACATGTATATTTTTTCATAGAGATCGCTTGCTTTGATTTTAATGATTTCCATATCAGGATGTAAATATACAATCTAATGTATGCGCGCATATGCATGTGCATGGATGCATGCATATGCATGTGGATACATGTTTGTGTGTTTGCATGCTTGCATGTATGGGTGTATGAACATTTAGCAGCATGTGCATGTGTGTGTGTGTGTGTGTGTGTGTGTGTGTGTGTGTGTGTGTGTGTGTGTGTGTGTGTGTGTGTGTGTGTGTGTGTGTGTGTGTGTGTGCATTTTGCAATTCCTCCCCAAGTATTGAATATTTTGCATATACATTTGTATTGAAAGGATCTGATACAATGACCCTAGGATGGAGGCATGTTACATTTCTAGTTTCATAAATAGTTTATCCACCCACGAAGTTGGGGGTTTGAGCGTCATCTCAGCGTCCTTCGTCCGGAACCATATCTTAGATTTGATGCATTATTGGCATAGATGATACGTACCATGGGCATTCGATATTATATAAGTGTTGTCAAAATCGACTGGCAAACACTTGAGTTATTGCCCTGGACTTAGAATAGGCAATCATAATGCATTAGCTACTATATTCGCTTCTTTTGGCGTAACGAATTTCACATTTCTTCAATGCTATTATATTTGACAACTTCTCACTATGGCCAATGGTTGCCAATGTTTGAAAATAAGCATGGCAGTTTCAAAGTTTACCAAATCCCCGACTCCTTGGTCGGATTCAAATGTCAATCATTCAAATTCCACAATAACTAAGTCAATTGTCAATTTGTTTTCCGAATCTATCAAGCCGTTTAGCAGGCAGAGGAACAATAGATATGAAACATATTAGACGGGATTTTAGTTTGACGCCCTTGGTTTGATCCCCTGGGTGAAGAGGCCAAATTCAACTTTTTCGGAATATGGTCATGTTGCATATCAAATTCAAGGGATCGACGTATACAGTAACATGGAAGCAAATATGTGCTGCCATATTCAAGAGTTTCGTAAAAAATCACCTTATCCTTTCGCTTAAACTACCCCCCTGGCAGGTTTAAATTTCTAGAGGTTTTTGGATAATTTAAACTCACGTTTAGCCAAAACTGGTTTTATGCAATCCATCGGCTAAAGGGCTTAACCTGAGACTAGTTAAACTTATTTTATGCAATCGACGGGCAGTAACCTGGAGTTTAAGCTTAATGTTAACCTGAGACTTGTTAAACCTGTGTTTATGCAATCGACGGCTGGTAACCTGGAGTTTAAACCCAAGGTTATCTTTAAACTCTTGTCATGCAATCGGCCCATAATCCCAATAGCAAATCAAGAGGGTCAAGATGACCCATGAGATAGGTATTAGGTATGAGCACGAGAAAAAATCCATTATTCGTATGAGGATGGGATAAAAAAAATTTCGTCCCTCGCGATCACCGATTGTCATCAGTCGGCAAGCCTCGTGATGTCAATCGGTGATTCCGGGACAGAATTTTCTATCCCGCCCTCATACTCATGATAGTCAATATATTCTTTGTCTCACAGGAGAAATTCTAACGACTCTTTGATCGGAGATCAGATTTGGGCCAATGCAAGAAGACTAGTCAGACAGAGAACGCTCTATAATCGTGTTAATAACTATTCTCTAGCAGAATTAATCTACATCATAGAATCCAGAGACACGACAATCGATTTTCTCCTTGCATGTTGTTGAATAATTATTACTATGATCCATCTTGAAATGTGAGTGGAAATTTTCAAATACAAAATAGGTGCTTGTTTCTAGACTATTCGTTGACTTTAATGTACTTTAACATGTTCATAAGTCAGCAATATAACTTTTACTACCCCTTTGAATACGAGAAACCCCCAAGCTGGTACTTTGGCAGTGAAGAACCAGATGAAATGCCACATAATGCGATATTTCATCAAGGTATGACCTGTTTGCTAACTTTAAAATAATCATCAGAGAAAGAAATATGATGTATTTTTTTTAGAAATTATAACCTGTGACCCCTTAATATTTACAATGGACCACACTGACTTACCTGTTTCAAAACTATATGGGAAATTCCATTTGTCCAAAAAGTGTAAAAATCCAACCAAAATGCTAAGTTTTCGTTTTGTTTGTTTTATCAACAATCTTTCAGTTATAAAGGACGGGTCTTCCTGGGTTGAACCACTACTAAGCTAGGACTAACGGGTCTTGCTTAAGGACACAACACAGGGACGCCGGTGAGGCTCGAACCCGCGGCCCCTCGGTCTCGACTCAAGCATTCTACCAGTGAGCCACTGCGCTCCATGTACTCCTAAGTGATTATATTTAGCGTTATTAGATGTAATGACTGATAAAGGTGTATGAAAACTAGCATGTGGTAAAAGTAAAAAAATCAATTACCTGATCCTGTCTACAGCAGAATTTATCAAAATCAAATTTTATTGTTTGTTAAGTTTTGGTAGAGGGGGTCAGTTTTAGCGAGGTACTGAATCATAACCATAGCCCGTAATTTTCATTACACGTTTTAAAATTGTATGCTCAATCAGCTAAACGTTTTTAAATTGTATGTTTAATCAGATATAAATAATAATTGAGCCGCGGCATGAGATTTCCAACAATTTGACATTTTGAGAAGTGTAGACTCGGACGAGCCTCTGCAGCCTTCTGTTAAGCTTAGAAACTCCAAATGGTGTTCAGTCAGTAGCTTAACAATCATAGAATATTCAAGCGACAAGCAAAGACTCTGATCAGACTGCGCGTATGCGCAGGCTGATCTGAGGCTTTGCTGGTCGAACATACCACATTGTTGGAAATCATATTATACTTTTATCAAAAAATACCTTCTCAAATGTAAAATACATGTACAATCAAAAGAGTATCAATAACCTTCATTTTTTCCGAGTATATATTTAACCCTGTAATTTTCCATGAAGTTTTTTTATAGTTAAGCCAGGATTCTTAAGGTTATAATTTCCTAAACAGATTGTATTTTTTCTTTGAATATTGATTCTGTCTTAGCAAACAGTACATACCCAGAAGAAATGCCGCCTTATGCGGCATTTCATCTGGGGATTCACTGTTTGCCAAAGTACCCGTTTATGGGCTTCCAGTCACCAAAGGGTTAAGCCCCACCCCCAATAGCTGTAGCTGACGTACACTCTAAGATGGCTGATGATTATGTTGGTCTTTATTGTTTGTTTTAAGTTCTGTTCATTTTGTGTTTGGTCCTTGTTTTATGGTGTGATATTGTGTGCCCTAATTAGTTGGACAACCATCTCCAGTGGCGGATCCAGAGGGGGTTCAGGGGGTTCAATTGAACCCCCATCCCCGCCCCTCGTTTTTTAATATCCTATGAAAATGAAATAATTTGGTCTCAGTGAGACCAAATTATTTCATTTTCATGTGAGATTTAAGAAAAAATGAGATAAAATCAGCAAATCGAGCCCCCCACATCTTTATATATGACCCCCTTTTCAGAAATCCTGGATCCGCCCCTGATTTCAACGAGCCCTTGAAATGCGAGCCGAAAGATAGAAAAAAACACATTAACATCCATATCTATGTTTGTCTTGTTTAAAATACGTGTGCTTTATTTAATATTAACCATGATAAGAAAATGATACCCAGTGTTTGTTTTATTCTAACATCAATGATAGAAACAAAAACGATTGACTATGAGCAGGAAATGCCAATGCCACAATCACAGATCACAAAGTAACTTATAGAATGCACGGAGGAGACCATAGGCGGATCCAGAGGGGGACAGGAGGTCTGGACCCCCCCCCCCCTTGAAAAATCACAAAAATATAGGGTTTCCTAGTATAGCAATACTGGTCCGGATCACCTGATTTATTACAAAGCCAGCATTAAATGTTGGGCCATCATCGGCCCGCTTGCGAAACGCCATTTAAATCGCTGGTGGGTCGGTGATGGCCTTCTCATTGTGGTATTTGGACCTTCTCATCTTCTCATTAACAAATAAAACGTTGTCAAAGCTGGACCTCCTCTGACAAAACTTTCTGGATCCGCGCTTGGAGACACTACAAGACAGAAAATAAATTGCACATAAAATGAATATAATCAAACGAATTACTTGTTTGTGTTCTTTTGTTTTAAACGAAATATATTAGCGTAAAATGTCACCAATCCATTTGAAGCACTGGCGACGATTTTCTCACAATATTTTAAGTAATAACCCTCAGAGATTCACGTTCCTGTATTTCGTGACATAGAGAGTCTCTTGACACTTTACTGGTGTGATTAATGCTTAACAAGAACCAGGAATAGAAAATAAAATGCAGAATAAGATGATATGAGCATTAACCTTTACCATGCCAAACTCGGTATATATTTTAGGGTGTTTATGCGTTCTTCCTCTGTTGTTAGTCATTAAGAGTTAGTTTTAATTGAGGTCGCACAACTATTGTATTGAATCATGAAAAATGTCAAATTTTGAGTAATGTATTTCTCTTTTCTTATAAAGATCATAACATATCTTGCATTTCTGTGAATATTTGTTTGAATTATACCAACAATGTAATGTTCCACTAATTTTCTGTCTGAAACAACTTGAGGCAAACATGTATTCAATGAAAAAGAATAGCAAAACTACAGTAAAATCTTTGTAAAACGGCCACTCTCTTTAAAAGACCAAAAATGGTTTTCAATGGTTTTCTTAATGCAGGTAAAAATAATTGCAGAATGCTCCAAGTGGAACATTCTGCAATACTTTCGACCTGCATTAAGCTACCATTTGTTATTAAGATCTTTGTTTTGTCTATTTTTGAGTGGCCGTTTTACACAGATTTTAGTGTTCATATTATTGCTAACAAAATTTGTCATTTAAAGCAGTCGAAAGGTGGCGCTAAGACCATTAGCAGCTGAAGTGTCACAAAATCTGGTGTAAATTACACCTTTCACAGCAATATCTAATGACAAGGATACTACAATTGTTCAATTTCAGATGAATAAATAAAACTGCTAGTTCCCTGCAATGGCGACGGTGATGACTACACTGGAGGATTTAGACCGAGGCTGGTCCTGGGTAGCTCTCGTTTACACGTTTTAATACTTCATAATATTCGGGCTGTTCCTGTATGGTGTTGGTGTGGTACACTTGGCCTGACAAAAATGGTCTTGGTGTCATTTTTCCACTGCTTTTAAAGCAGTGGAAATGTTACGCCAAGACCATTAGCCGCTCATGTGTCATTAAATTAAGTGTAACAACTGTACTATATTAATTAGGTGTAACAACTGTATTATAACTGTTCATTTTCAGATGAATGAATAATGCTTGATCCCTGCAATGGCGACCGTGATGACTGCACTGGAGGAGTTAGACCGGGGCTGGTCCTGGGTAGTTCTTGTTTCCACGTTTGGATACTTCATGATATTCGGGTTGTTTCTCTATGGTGTTGGTGTGGTACACTTGGCCCTTATTGAGGAATACCACTCTAAGTCAGCAACAACAGCTTGGGTTGGAGGGATGTTTGCAGCTTTGATCTCACTTTGTGGTAAGGGAATATGCCCCCTCTCTATTTTCAAGGTCACACCTGCACAATGAATATCTCATTTGTTTTTATCAAAAATCTACTCTGCACCATATCTCTTGAAACGAAGTTGATTCTCCTTCTAAGTAAGCGTTGTGTTTTCAGTCTCTTTAGAATCTCTAAGTTATAATTTCAGCAACAGGTTAAATACTTTTTTTTAATTTATTAAATCTTCTTAAGTCTAACTTAAAAACTTCTAGGAACTAATCGATCTCCTCAAATCTACAGCAAGCATAACGCCCTGACACTCTAGTTCACCTTATATACTATACGGTCACGTGATAGATGCTGAGACAATAGCGCCATCTAATGACATCAACATTAACCAGTCATATTCCAACTTATCAGAAAGCACCCTCTACATATGTAAGCTTCCATTTATATCAAAGTAAGAAAGGCGGCAAAGATCAGGAAACGATACAATCAAGTACCACACCTGACCGAGGATACAACATTGGAAAGTAACAAAAGTACAATAAACAAACCCAGCAAGAGCCACGAGGTCAGCCCTTTCCCAGCAGGTGACCACAAGGCAGCAATGAACAGGATGAGAAACATAAGACACAAAAGTTACTCATTGTCATACTAATTGAGCAATTCCCGAAAGGTCACATGATTGGATACATTATGAAATCCTGCCAATCAATCTCAATCTCGCCATGATCCATTTATTTGGCTGATGCAGCAAAGTAACATTTATCAACGCTAACTTTCAAAGGATCAGAATTGTTCCTCTGTGATGATTCATTGCACTAGTTATGAGGTCTCCATGCGAACTTATCAATTTTGTGTATTTACAACAAAATAATCCAGGGCGAAGATTTAGCACCAGCAAAATGCATTTAAGCACCTCTAGTAACTTAGGCTTCGGTCTGTTCTAAGGCGGTGGTTTTGTTGCTGTTGATTAATTGGTTTATGTCACCTCCCATTGTTTGTTGGGGGTTCTGTGTTGGTCTTTGTTTTGGTATGCATTGCTTTGTGTCCTTTCTAGGTCAAGAGAGAGCTAGTTGCTTTGTTCTCATTTTCTTTTTGATGCCTTATTACTGTAAATGCCATGTAGCTCTTCCTCACAGTGCCGTGGGTTGGTCTGCCGTTTGCGATCGTGGTATTTCCTGATCAAACTCACTTCCTCTTTGACCGGCGTATCAATAGGGCTCTAAGGATTAATACCAGACGTGTGTCCCTGTATGATTCCCTGTCAACCATTAACATATCAATCACAAGTGCCAACAGCGCCCTTGTCATGCATACCTGCAACTAAACTAACTCAAGCATTTACAAATATTGTAAATCCTCACAGGTAAATGCACAAACATTGTGAACCTATTCATGTGTAGCCTGCTATCTTATCTATCTTATAATAATGAATTTTGTCCAAACATTATGCATTGTTGCACTGACACACAAAAATAAGTATTTTTACTGATCGTTACAGGGCAGTGCTTCTTTTGTGGATCTTTTATGTTATTTATGTTTCATGTTTGTCTTTGTTATGCTGTTTTGCCTGTTAGTCACCTACTGGGGAAGGGCTGATATCTTGGTTATCTTGTGTGTGATATTTTTTTTGTGTTTTTATCACGTTCCCATATGATGTTCCAGGTCAGGTGTGGTACTTGCTTGTAACAATAAGTAAGTGAGTATGATCAGGTAATACCATTATCACACACTGCAGACCAACCCACGGCACAGTGAGGAATAGCCACAGAACATACACAGTAACAAGATATCCGTAGGAAACAAAAGCAAAACAAAACAGTCCTCTCTTCCTCTTCAAAATGATTGCAAAACTAGAAAGGACACAAAGTAATGCATACAAAAAAAGACAAACCCAGGACCCCAACAAACAATGGCTAGTACAAAAAAACAATAAATCAACAACAGCGGAACCACTGCCAGCCTAAGTTACTGGGGGGGGGGGGGTGGGCTTAAATGCATTTGACTGGCGCAAAATCTTCGCCCTGTATTCTGTTGTTGTTAAAACACAAACTTGTTTAGCTCACATGGAGGCTTCCTAACAATTGCAATGTATCATCACATTTAGTTTCAACTTTTAATTTAATTGGATATTCTGTAAGCAAATAGTGACGACCCTGATCAGACGCTGCGTTCTGCGGCGTCTGATCTGGGTATGCATTGATTGCCTATGTCCCACAAAATCGATGTTATGTTTATATGGGTTAATGTACTAGCGCATGCGCATAATGTATTACAGCTAATTTATATTTTGTAGGTCCTCTGTCAAGCTTGATAATTGACCGCCTGAGCTGTAGAAGCGCCATGTTTCTCGACGGAGTACTAACTAGTGTGGGCTGTGTTACGACTGCTCTCTGTCCGAACATCTATTGTTGTATACTAACGTATGGAATAATAGCAGGTATACTTCCACAGAACGCTTTGAGGCGTGACTGTAACGGTAAATGCATTGAAGGAATCGAGGCTCATTAGGTAGAGGTCGTGGTAGAAGTATACTTATTTATGTAAACAATTACACGCTTGCTACTGTAAAACAGAAGTTACATTATTTTTACCAGAACTGTGCGAAGAAAGGAAGTAATATTGTGATCTGTCAGTTAGCCGGTCTGCGATTATGATTAAATGTTAGAGTTGGTTAATGGAATAGCTAGTTCCGCTGGATAATTGCGCATTCACATCAAAATGTTGAAATAGCACATGCAGTGCAGTAAAACCTGTGTAAAACGGCCACTTAAAAATAGACAGAACAAAAAATTTAACGACAAATGGTAGCTTAATGAAGGTCAAAATTGGATGTTTATGCATGAAAGAGCCTAACTCCATATTTTTTTTCAGATTTATTTTTAAGTTATATTGCCTTATAATCATTATTATTGCAAATTGAGCCTCAAATAGCAACATTTTGCTTGCTAGACATTGTTTTCCTTCAAATGGAATCGCTAAACTAATTTTATACAACACAAAACTTATACTATGGACTTAGGACCTTTGTGTCATTGAAATATGTTTATATTTATGGAATTTACATAAATCAACTGTTGTATCCAGGTTTTCGCTATCATGCAATTTTTAGTATTGATGGACTGTCATAAACGTTCTGTATGCAATTTTTAAGTTTGCATTAATAAAATCGCTAAAATTAAGTTTTTCTCACTTTAAGCAGTAAAATCATTGCAAAATCTCCTGAATGAATTATTTTTAAACATATCTTGTTCATTTTTGCAAGAAAATCTACATATTTGAGAATTGCCAAAAATTATGTTTTTCGCGTTTTTCTCGAAATAATGAAAAATGGACTAAAGTACCTTGTTGCTGTGACCCCTTCAATTATTTTTTGCCAAACGCGACTTTAGCCATCTGCCGATAACTCTAACGAACAGTGAAGACCCAGCTCAGGATCAACAGAATGTCGGCCCTGATCTGGACAAAAACCGTTGGACACACTGTCAGTGTTCCTGAAAGAATTTTTTCAAAAAGTTAATTTTTGAGAGAAAGAATCAGCCTACGACAACAGAAGCATAAAAATTCCAAGCATACTAAGAGTTAAGACTAATTGCAAAATAGGAAACACACAGGCCCTATAGAGCTGATAAGTGACTTTTTTCAAAATACCAAAATATATTTTGAATAATTATTCGAAGTAAGTACTGTCCTGCCAGCCAAGAGTGACTGTGACGTCATGTTTTAATTACAAAATTATCAGGGACTTAGAATCGATAGCTTACTTGTGTATTAATCCTATCCGCAGGATTCTAGCTCAAGTGGTGTGTTACTTAACAAGCGTAAACTAACCATGACGTCGCTGTCACTCTTGGCTGGCAGGACAGTAATGATATTCAGCTGTATTTCGATAATTGTCCTGTTATCTTGCAGGTTTGGGTGGTGGTATTGGATATACAGCAAGTATGGTAGTGATAGGTTTCAACTTCCGGAAGTTCCGTCCAGTAGCCATGACAATAGCACTTTCCGGAATCGGAGTAGGAACATTTATTCTCTCCCCTGCCATGGAAGCGGTCAGGGAACATTATGGAAATGCGGGTTATTTCATTATCATCGGTGGTGTGGGTCTACACAAGTGTATATTTGCTCTTCTATGCAAACCATCTAGACTTGAGTTAGAAAGACAGAATTCATTAAAGGAAGAGACTAAGAAATTGCATAACTACAGGCTTCTTGTGAGACATTATGCAAAAGTGTATGCAAATAAAGCCATCATCTTTTTCTCTTTAAGTCTATTGCTATTCGCTATGGGCACCTATATGATATTTCTCCATTTGCCTACATATTCAGTCCATACTGGATTCTCTCCCATGTCTACAGCATGGCTTCTGGCTTGTTGTGGAATATGTACAGTGATATCAAGGATATTTACAGACATCTCAACACAGCGGAAGTTTGATGAAATAGTACTTTACTCTGGATCATTCGGATCACTGGCTCTAGGAACATTTTTATTTCCATTGTATTCTAAGTCTTATATAGGACAGCTAGTGTTTGCTATGTTACTTGGTGCATACTTTGGCGGTTGTTATGCGATAATCAACTCTATTAATATAAAGATTGTCGGAATACGCTACCTTTCTATAGCTACAGGAGTTGAACTATTGTTTTCAGGGATAGGAACGTTGTTAGGTCCTGTGATATCAGGTAAGCGCCTAATTTCTAAACCATTGTTTTCCTGCTCTATACAGGAGTTGACTCACAGACAGTATTCGAGAATGTGACTCAAATCAAGAGCAACTTAGTGCCATTCTCATGTAGTTGGAAAGTATATCTTCATTCAAGTGGGTCTCAAAATATAAGTTATTGTATGGTTTGCCTGTCTGTACATGGGGACAACCCAGGAACTTTAGCGAGTGGATTATCACCAATACAGACGCGAAGATCATCTAATAAAAGCGCTTATAGAGCTAGCATGAATTGACACTTTATGCTTGGTGAGATATTTGATGTTCTATATTGGAATATCAATTTAAGGTGCAATTACGACATGTAATGATCATATGAGCCGCGACATGTGATTTCCAACAATGTGGCATTTTAACAAGTGTAGACTCAGATGAGCCTGTGCACCCTCCTTGTAAGCTTAGAAACTCCAAATGATGTTCTGTCAGTAGCTTAACACTCATATAATATTCAAGCGACTAGCAAAGGCTGTGATCAGACAGCGCGTACGCGCAGGCTGATCTGAGGCTTTGCTGGTCGCACATATCATACTGTTTGAAATCTCATATCACAGCTCAATAACATGTTTTAGATTTTAATGCATATCCATGCGCCAGGTATTGGAGAAGCTGTTTGAATACAGGGTCGCTAGGCAGAGTGTTCAAGCATCTTTTGAGGGGTATGGCGAGTTTTAATGCATTGAAATTAACATAATCAGACCAAGAACATACAAATTAGTCGATTTCTAATCAAGAAATACATAATTGGCTACAATGCTTTTTCTGCGCGTAACGTTTTTGTAACAGCGGAAAGTCAAATTAAATACTAAATTACTTTTTTTATTTAAAGCCGAATTTGGCAGATGTTTTCATTGACTATAGCAATGGTAAAGGTCTAATAAAGCAAACTCTTACACTTGAGTTATTGTTCTAGTAAACCAATCAGATATAAATTTATATTCTACGGGGTGGGTTGCAAATAACTCTAAAATGCATGAAGCTCCTTCTGTGTAGTGTCTAAATGCAATGCCTGAAACACATACACTTTTATGAAGAAGTTTGAGCTCCTTTGTACCAATAAAATATATAGATCTTAGGACATAAGTTACTAATTCGTTACATGTACTAAAAATCAAACCCTCTCCAAACCAAACGCAAAACACACCGAAAAAGAGAAAACTAGTTTTAAAAAAAAATGTAAATTGTAAATGAGCCGTGACATGGGATTTCCAATAATATGGTATAAGCGACCAGGAAAGGCTCAGACCAGCCTGCGCATATGCGCAGTCTGATCAGAGCCTTTGCTTGTCGCTTGCATATTTAATGAATGGTAAGCTAGTGACCGGATATCATTTGGAGTTTCTAAGCGTTAGAGGAGGCTGTACAGGCTGGTCTGAGTCTGGACTTGTCAAAATTCCACATTGTTGGAAATCTCATATCATGGCTTAAATGTAAATTGTGTATTATCTTAAAAAACGGAATCAGACTCTGAATCCACTTCGATAGGCTGATTAGGTTAAATCTATGATACACAACCAGTAAGGAGTTTTACCAGGTTAGAAAAGTGGCAAAGTTATTTGGAGCTATATCTGTCAAATGCCTTGTTTTTGGTCCTTGCTTTGATTTGCAGTACTTTATGTCCTTTCTGGTTTTGTGGACGTATCTCTGGGAATGTGATGCTGGCTGATTTACTTTTGTTGACCTCCGGGTGTCCTTTGGCTGTTTCTGTTCTTTGCCTCTTTCTCGTGATGCCGTGGTTGGTCTGCAGTATGTGATTATGGCATTTCCAGATGAACCTCACTTATTTATTTTTGGCCGTGGCAATACGTTAACCATTTCCAGCTACAAAACTGTATTGTAACTTCATTTATCATATGACGTCGCGCCTGGGAGTGAAATAACGCCATGCAATAAAATCGATAAACCACTAGTGGTTTACAGATTTACGGGAAACGTTATGACGTCCATAACAACGTTGCGTAAATGATGACAAAATCATAACGTTTATACGCCGGACATGAGATTTCAAAGTATTTGTCATATGATAAATAGAATCTAACATTCGTGCTCTTGTATTATTGAATTTATTAAACTCGTTGCAAAAAGAGATAAAATGCTCGGCAAGCCTCGCATTTTATCTCTTTTCCCCAACTCGTTTAATAAATTCAATAAAACTTGAGCACTCACGTAAGATCCTCTATGTGTTTGTGCTGGCTGTAATCAAACAAGCTGAAATCCTGTCACTGGACGTCGTTTGTGATAATATTTTAGGAGTTTTTTCAATACAACATCATGGATATACCCACCAGTGACTTTTTTCGTTATTTCAAAATACACTAAATTGGAAAGAAACGTACCATTGACATCTTCGCAAGCCAAGGGTACTAACTCCACTTCGTTCCTTACGCAGTTCGCAAGCCAAGGGTACTAACTCCACTTCATTCCTTACGCACTGCGTAAGGAACGAAGTGGAGTTAGTACCCTTGGCTTGCGAAGATGTACCATTGATAGCAAGTGCCATAATATTTAATAGTATATCTGCCATCAATTTCAATTATTTTCATGTTCCCACTTTTGTGACCCTTGATACATTCATGGTCGACCTGTTGTATCAGCGTCTTAAACAGAGCATGTCTCAGTATGAAATCTCTTTCTCTACCTACAAACCATCTCATAAGATACGTTATTGAGCCCATTATCATCTCAATATCATTAAGAATATGATTAACCCAATGTCAACATTATGTTAGCTCTAATGTCTTCAATATTCTATAAATGACTCCTTACCTCCTTACAATAGACAGTGGCTGACGATTAATACAGTAACTGTAATTACTAGCTCTGTACATTATCACATTTATAGTATTCATAAAATTTATGTATAAGATCTGGTGTAATAGATTTTATATTCTTTTTGTTTATTTTAGGTTTAATTCTTGACAAAGGAGGAACATACGAACAATGTTTTATGGTTGCAGGTTAGTATAATTAACATTAAAAAGTATTATTAATCAATAAAAAGTTGAAGTCAACAGACCAAATATAATCAAACAAAAAAAGAAACATCCGATTTTCATGGTACTGTAATTTTCGATCCAGTTAAGATGTCGCAACAAAAATGAAACCAAAATGTTTATCAAACGTCCAACACACAAAAATTGGCAATTATTTGATTTTTATCTTCTTATCTTGAAGTAATGTGAACACAGCTTTTCTCATTATCATCAGGAAGTTAATCAACAAAACGTGACACATTTTACGTCTAATGGCAACCAGAAACGTCCGACGATGAAAAACATCTAAAAATCCCAAGTCAGTTTACTGATCGAGCGAAATCGCAGCTCAAAACCTTAAAATTACGAAATTAACTGAAATTACCTCCCTTTGAATAAAACAAATAACAATTACACAAAAGAAAAAAAAAAACGGCTGATGTTGGTCATCAAGGGTTTACGAAATCTGTGTTTCATACCCCACCCATTACTGCAAAATCATCAGAGAATTTCCATTATCAATTGTTTTGATGCTGATTAGTCTAAACTAATGTTCAAATGCTTGTTATGACAAAAAAATTGTTCGATTCTGTTGATTATCCAAATTCTAGACCAAAAATGATTTTTCTGAGTGTTTTCACGCACGCTCGTAATTGACGAATTGTGACGTCAGAGTATGTTACAGTGTAATGGCTGTGGTCGTTAAAGCAGTGCATACAACTAGCACACATAACCTCTGACTAGAGAGTTTGCTCAGTGATGTTTAAATGTGCTTGAACGGTTCAGGATTATGACGGACACGCAAGCTATTGATGTTGTGATTTTTGATTTTAAGGGTACTCGTGTTCGCTGCTTTCTCAGGGTACTCGTGTTCGCTGCTTTCTCAGAGGCTGATTTTCAAATGAATGTCTCTTAGGTGCATAACGTTTCAAAATAATCAGAATTGGTAATGTGAAAATTTGAATGAAATGCGTTCATAAATTTGGAACTGGCAGACATAAACGTCAAGCGGACATAACTTTATTGTTTCAGTATATGTATACTTTAGTAACTAATGTTTTTAAAGAATTTCTAAAAACATATTATTATGAAACATACCATTTAGCAAATTTGAAAAAGAGTATGGCCAAGAAATGTCACACTCACACACTACCGACCAACCTTTGGCACCGGTAGGAAGAGACACAAAACACATGACACCAAGAAGAAAATACCAATAAAGCAACCAGGTTTACTCAGCGAGATGATTGTAAAACTAGAAAGGACACCAAGTACTGCATAAAATGGGCCTCGTCGCGAGAAAACCTGTCTTCGGGGTTTCCGTCAAAGCGAGTTTCAAACCGGTCTCATCAGCTACAGAGACTAGCTAGAAAGTTGAAATTTCGCTTGTAGTAAGCTTCGATATGGTGCTTTCCAAACAGTGAATAACAAAGGCGCTGATCAGACTGTGCGGATGCGCAGGCTGGTCTGCGCCTTTGTTGTTCGCAAACCTCCGAAGACAGGTTTTCTCGCGACGAGGCCCAAATAATAAGTACCAATTACACAAAATCCCCACAAACAGTGGTAGCAATAACAAGCAATGGATCAAAAACAAAATAACCACCCCATTAGAATGAACAGAAGCTGAAGCAAACAGGGTGTTTCAATGTATCTAATTGGCCAAATAGTAAGTGAGTATGATCAGGAAATACCACAATCACATACTGCAAACCAACCCACGGCACCACGAGGAATATGCACAGAACAGTTATAGTAACAAAACGAGATTTTTATAAATACACCTATAGGAGAGAAAATGCAATATTTGATTGTCAAATGCAAATCCTGACTATAGTTATAATAACGACATTAAATGCGAGCCCTAGGAAACTTTATACAGCAACCAAGCAGCACAAACACAAGAGGCGTGACATCAAAAGGTAAGTGAGTATAATCAGGAAATACCACAATCACACACTGCAGAGCAACCTACGGCCCCGTTTTTGTTCTAGATTCTGCTGTTGTCAAAACACAAAAATTTGTGTAGCTCTCGCGGAGGCTTCCTAACTTATGCAATGTAACATCACAGGGAAGCAAGATGGGTCAGTGTATATAGAGGATCTTACATGAGTGCTCATGTTTTATTAAATTTATTAAACGAGTTGGGGAAAAGAGATAAAATTCAATAATACAAGAGCACAAGTGTTAGTTTATATTTATCATATGACATTTAGATTACTTAGAACTCTCATTTCTGCCGTAAAGACGTCATACGTTTGTCACTATGTACGCAACGTTGTTATGGGCGTCTTTACGTTTCCCGTAAATCTGTAAACCACTAGTTGTTTATCGATTTAATTTCATGGCGTTATTTCACTCCCAGACGCGACTTCATATGATAAAATCAATTAAATGACATTCACTACATCAGAAAGATTGTATTACTTGATCACTAAATCTACCAATTATGTAGCCAGGTTCAAAATGAATATCTACTTCATTTCAATGAATAAAATCTTATTAAATTCAACAGAAAAGAATGTTTGAAAGAATACTTCAATATTTTTATGCTGAAAGATTTCCAAAACGATTACTAAAATATGCATGTGTTTGACAAAGTTTTGTAACCTCGCACATTAATAAGTCATGGGAGGTAAAAGAGTGTAGCTTAACAGTTGCAAAATGTATACATTTCAAATGTTATTGAAGTAAATCAAAGGTTCACGGAATTTAAACTATCCTTATCCGTAAACTATCTCTTAGTGTTCGCTTGCGATATAGTTAACTTAACTGACTACCATCAATCTGCTTCTAAAATTATATTAAATAACTGCTAGTTATATTTTTGTTTCTTTTTGAATATTTTCATTGTTTATATTATCATGTATTTGTTTGTATATATATTCTACAGTACGTTATCATAATTAAAAGTAGTAGTGGTAGTAAGTAAGTAAGTAATATTTCTAGTAGTAGTGGTTTTGTTGGTGCTTGTTTTGTTGTTGCTTATTTGTAAATGTGTATCAATCAATGTGTTAAGGATAGTAATTAGTGTTTTAATATATTTATTATATTTTGTTATATTATTTTACAGCCTTCCTCATACTTATCGCCGCTGGACTGGGTATGGCTACAGTTCTCTTCCAGCCAGAAGATGAAAAACCAGAGGTTCCTAATCTTAATCTGCTAGTTGGTGAAGATGGAGAGATAACAATTGAATCGAAATTTGCTCAAATATCTAAAGAAGACAGTCCAGAAACTAACACAAAAACTGAAGATACCCTTCTGTCAAACAGTTCAACTCACCAAAAAGTATGTTACAAGAGCCCTAAAGACAGCCCAATTATTGAGAGAGAGATAGAGCCTGAACCAATTAACTTTACAGAAGAAATTCAAAAACTATTAAGGGGAGAGGAAATTCAGTTTATTGATGAAAGTTAGCAAAAGTCGAGACACAGTGATCTCCAACTAAGGTCATAACATTGAAAACAATTATAAAACACATACAGTAAACCCTGTCTTAAGCGGCTACTCAAAAAGATGACTAAAATTGGTTTTCAAGACCGATTATCGCTTAATCTACAATACTTTCGACCTTCATAAAGCTACTATTTGTCTTTAAGACCTTCGTTATGTCTGTTTTTGAGTGGCCGCTTAAGACAGGTTTAAGAGTATAAGCACTCTATTTAACATTGCAATGCACAGTCAAATAAAGCAGCGATCAGTCTGAATGTGCTGACAAAGCATAAAGTTTTCATCATCACAAACAGAATTATATAAAAAGGGACACTTATGTTCAAGAGAGAACATACGACATTTTATACCATTACGTTCAGTTCGGATTTGCATGGGCGGATCCAGAGGGGGGTGGACAGGGGGTTCGTACACCCCCCCCCCTGAAAAATCACAAAAATATAAGGTTTCTTTGCAATACTGGTCCAGATCCTCTGAAAAATCACAAAGCTACCAAACCAGCATTCAATGTTGGGCCATCATCTGCCTGCTAGCGAAACACAACCTTCTGGATCCGCGCATGATTTGGTCTGACCATGATATTTAATTAGAATGCAACATATCTCACGCCCAGTAGTACTGGAATAAAGCAGTATTATGATATTAGATGGCGAAGTAAACTCCACGTTGTTTGATACGATATAACTTTTCTATTTCAGATAAAACTAAAAATAATTATTTCTTATTTGAAATGTTGTACTAACAACGATAATCAAAGTCTTTTGTTTTGATCATATATTTTGCAAGATGAACTTTTAAATGATATGTTAGGGGTCTTTCATGCAAACCAAATATCTATGTGTCTTGATCCACATCTGAATTAAGGGTAAGGTTGGCGCGCCGTTATACCAGTTAAAGCCCTCCAGTAAAATATTTTACTGACCGTTCCAAGGCGGTACCTCTTTTGAGGATCTGTTATATTTTTGTTCTGTCTTGTGTTTGCTATGCCTTTGTGCGCGTCTGTTTATTTGTGCTTTGTGGTCACCTACTGGGAAAGGGCTGACCTCTTGGCTCTCGTTTGGGGTGTCTAACTGTGAGTTAGTAACTTTCCCATTGGTATCCTGGGTCGGGTGTGGTACTTGATTGTATCGACTCCTGATCTTTACACTCTTACTTACTTTCATGAAATCCATAAAGACAGGCAGATAATTTGCTGTGTTGCTTATTCAAAGTCTAATAACGCTCATCCATTTAGGGGTTTTTTTGGTGTGGGGGGGGGGGGGGGTGGGAGCTGTCAGAATAAATGTAATACAATGGTTCATAACCATTAAACCGTTTTAACATTATATTACTTATTACTGTATTGTTAAGTCAATCACCACACCATTTTGTAGTTTTATACAATTCTATATGAATAAAGAAAATCAGACACAAGTTGAAAGATTCAACTTTCATTTAAAATGTTATTTGATGTCCCATCCTGCTATAAAATGTAACAGCCTTAGATTTAGATAAACAAGAAATGCAAGTAAAATTATATATTTTTTCTCATCCATCAGTATAACCATATGTTTTGGGTACTTAAAAGAACCGTCTCATTGAGACGGTTCTTTTTAGTACCCACAACATATGTTTGGTAAGGAAAGAAGAAAATTAATATTCCGTCATGCACTTAAGATTATCTAGATGAATGTATAACATCACATATTTTATTTAAACGAACATGAACATGTAAACAAGTGGAATAATTTGATTTTGCACCAAGCAAAGGCTCAGATCAGCCTAGACATCTGCCTGCTCAAATCATAGCCTTTGCTGGTCACCTAACAGGTAGCCTAGAAATGAAATGTTTTATACGCTTTGAAAACACCCTTATCAGTTTGGGAAAACACTTCAGCTGCTATTATACATCAATCGTTTTATGTTTTCAAGAATATTCAGTTCTAGAGAGATGATTGTCAAACTAGAATGATACAATAAATACATGAACATGAGTAAACCAAGACCAAACACCCTTCACCCCAACCCCACCACACCCCCACAATAAGAGCAAAAACGATCAATGAACAGAATTGCTGCATTAGACTAAGCAGCGGTAGAGACCAAAGGGGCTTACTGTTGAGTCCTTATCTTTGCTTTATCTTCTTTTTATCTTGATTTATAGGTTCTATGAGATAATGCATTGATAAGTTAGGGGTCATTCATGCAAACCAAACAACTATGTGTCTTGATCCACATCTTAACTAAGGCTTAGTTTGGCGCCCGGTATAAGCCCTCCAGTAAAATATTTTTACAAACCATTTCAAGGCAGTACATCTTTTGTGGAGAGTTCATATTATTTCTGTCTTGTGTTTGTTATGTTTTCGTGCGTGTCTGTTTGTTGATGCCTTGTGGTCACCGGCTGGGAAAGGGCTGACCTTTTGGCTCTCGTTTGAGATGTCTAATTGTAAAGTTGTCACTTTCTCATTGGTATCCTGGGTCAGGTGTGGTGCTTGATTGTATCAATTCCTGATCTTTGCCCTCTTTCTTAATTTCAACATATTTTGCTAGCCACATCTTTGCCCTTGGTTCTGTTGTTGTTAAAATACAAAATTGATTTGCCCTTATGGAGTCATCCTAACTTGTGCATTGCATCATTACGGGAAATCAACAAAATCTTTAAAATTGTTCTTATCTAAACCTATGGTTCTAGTGTCCCTTCCTCTTGGTGTCATGGATTAATCTGACGTTATTGTCTTGTCAACCAAGAGTGACAGTGACGTAATAGTATGCTTACAATTGTTAAGTAAAACATTAACTTGTACACTCCACTTGAGCTAACACGAATCGATAGATCACTTGTGTGTTAATCCTATCCTGTGAATAGAAAAAATACACAAGTGATCTATCGATTCTAAGTTTTAAATAACTTTGTAAACAAAACATGCCGTCGCTGTTACTCTTGGCTGGCTGGACGGTAGCAGTGCTTGGTCATATTCACTTGTTTATGCCCTTCTGTATTTAGCAATAATAAACCAACCAGATAGCAAAAGACATAATTATTAACACGTTAATGATACTTATTACACAAAAGACTAGCCCAGTTTCCGAGACAGTATTTCAAAACCATAGCTATTGTATGGTATAATGCCTATGGAAGGTCAACTACTCTTTTATACACTGATTATTTTATTTTCTATTAGTCGCATGTAGCTTATAGTATCATCTTCCACAAAAACCTCTACATATTTAATACATTACACTAACACTTACATAGTCTAATAAGTTAAGTCTTTACTTAATGGTTTATAAATAAAGAAGAAACAAATATATACAAAGTCAAACATAAATGTGAAGTGAAGTTATGAGGCTTGTGTACCTGAAACCAGTAAATAGGTACAATGTCAAACATTGTAGACCCAGATGAAATGATGAACTATGCGGCATTTCACCAGGATCTGCAGTGTTTGCTATGCCCAAATCGATTTTTATGATAAATAAGTATAATATTGTTTGGAAATTATGACCTGTGACTCCTCAATATATACAATGGACTATCCATACTTAGCTGTATCAAACTTTATTGGAAATTCCATTGGTACAAAAAGAGTCAATATTTCCTTAAATAAGACATAGTCATACAGATTTACAATGTACCGTTATTGTTTCTCAAATAATAACAAATATAATACAATTACCGACTTCAATGAGGCAGGCATGAGGATTTATATACCCAAAAAAGTGACATTTACCAAGGCTGCAAGGCGAGCTAAATCTATTACTGTTTTGGTATATGACATTTCAACTGTGAATGAAAATATTCTACCTTCACGTTTTAGTGGGGAACCAAGGTAGAAAAAATGCTAACCCTTGCACCCGAAAGGTATACAGCTGGATTTCGTATGGTTGCAAAGGTAATTCTATGGTGTATCTGAAACCACTGTATAGCAAACTCGATTGACTTGCATAACGACAGAGCAGTCAACTTTCTACGGAAGCCCAGCAAGATCATGTCAAGATATTATTTTTCAAAATGTTATATATTTTTATCAAAAAAGTTAAGGACTGAAAAAATATTGAGTTTATATAATAATACAACATCGGCGAAGACCTCAGAAGCAGTGGTGGTCATCTATGAATGCTGCTATTGATTTATAAAGCATGTAGATAAGGGCACCCCCATTTTGAAATTAAATTTATAGATTTCTTTTCTTCTAATCTCACTAAAACTGCATTTATTGCCCAAAAATGTATTTCATAATAATTTACATATCGCTTGGAAGCATATCTTGCAAAAAAGTGTGTGCTTACTTACTCACTTTTGTCCTCCCGCCGAAGTGGTTTGATTTGCATATTTTTTACCTAAATAAATAAATTTTAAATTGAATGTGTTTAAACACTGCATACAGTTAGACAGACGTTTAGGACATAATTTAAGACAAATTATTTTATTTTATATGACAAACTAGAAAAGGTAGCTGAAAAGTAAAAATATGAAAACACGATAATTTGATACTTAGTAATTTAGTCAATGCCAATTGGTGCTTAGATAAATACCAAGACAACTTAAGAGCAGTTTAATACATACATGAAATTTATCAAGATTTAAAGCATGTTTATCTTCCATATTTACAGCAGCTTTGAAACGGAGGGTCATTGTAGGGACCAAGGGGATCTTATCTACTGAAAATAATAATTCCATTAACAGTGGTAAAATAAATATGAAAATAACTCGTATAACTATTATCGTGTTACCATAAAAAACCTGTCTGTCCCCGTCTGAGATGCAGAAATATAACCGCATAGTATTTGTAAAGACAAAAAATGTCCCTAAGAAGATTATTTTGGTGCACAAATGACTGCCCATTCTTTTAAATGCATTTGATAGTGTATTATTGTGTTATCGAACAGTCAAACGGCTTCTCATACCCATCCTCCAGATAAAAGTGCGTAATGAAAAATTAGTTTTGTTATTTCTCAACCAAAACATATGTTGTTGGTACTTAAATGGACCTATTAAATGAGGCGGTTCTTTTGAAGACCAAAAGCACACTATTTAACTTATTGATAAGGAAAACATCAAAGTTTCTATGCTATGAAAGATTGCTTTACATGACCTATGTGGCATACAAAAAAATGCATTTTTTCGCGAAATGCAATTCTTGGCGCATTGCTATACAGTGGTTTTATATTAAAGCACTAATTAGACTATCAGTATACAAAATTCCAGCCGTCTACCTTTCGGGTGCAAAAATTTGTGTTTTTGCACGATACGCGACTTTGGTTCTCCGATTATTTGTAACTAGCTTTGTACTATTGAAGTCATGCTCAGCCTAAGGACTTTTTCACAAGTTTTACCAACTGTTTTCAAAATATTTAAATGCAGTATTTTTCATATTGAAATGTATATATAGCTTCTCTGAAAGCAGAGTGTAAATCATAAAATACTGTCTTACTGGCTTACATTGTGTTTAATTCAAACAAAGTAAAATAAACAAACAAAACAATATAACATGAGGACAATATCGAACATGTACTAATCCTCTGTCCAGGAGATTGTGCAGAAGATGTCAAGAAGAACCTATCGTGAACAGGCAAAATATTGTAAAAAAAAACTTCTTACTGTCCTGCCAGTCAAGAGTGACAGTGACGTTGTGTTTTGTTTACAATTGTTATGTAAAACATTATTTTGTACACTCCACTTGAGTTTACGCGAATCAATAGATCACTTGTCTATTAATCCTATCCTGCAGATAGGATTAATACACAAGTTATCTATTGATTCTAAGTCGCTGGTGACTTTGTAAACAAAACATGACGTCACTGCCACTCTTGGCTGGCAGGACAGTCAAATGCATTTGATAATTCTATTTAACCGTTACAGATGCGTGAAATGCACAATCTATTTTAAACATAGACTATGGACTGATAACCCATTTAGAAGGTTCTTTGGCAAATAGTAAAATATCCAGAGGAGATAATCTCATCATGGTCAGCACTGCCTAAATAGTTAAAAACAGTTTTCTGGAACAGATATATTAGGTAACTTAACAAGAGCTCCACCAGCAGCGCATTATACGCTCGTGACTAAATTTATAATCCTATAAAATTGCAAGAAAATATCATGAATAACCACAGAGTTAGGGAGAATACAGGAACGATTATGGCTTGACAGAAAGCAATCAAATGGACCTAACTTTGATACAAAGCAGCCAAAACCAACAGTTATTTTATTGGCCACGTTGTTTTAACCCATCACACACTATCAAAATGCATGAAAATATCCCTAACAGTCACTGAGGTATTGTGTGTAAAAGAGAGTTTGAAAAATTATTCTAAAGGGAATAACTTTGATACAAAGACAGATGGAACAATAATTCTTATGTGTGACAGGCACTCCTGACCTAATACACATCACTATAAAGATGCATGAAGATATCCCTTATAATTACTGAGTTATTGAGTGTCAAAAGGCCTACAAATTGCTTGGAAAAATAATCTAAGGGGCATAACTTAGAAACTAATAAAACGGGCACGCTCCAATCATACTGTGGGCAACACGTCATCTTGATATATTACATATTCTTATAAAATTGCATGAAAATATCATGAACGGTTACTTAGTTAGAGAGTTACAAGAATGCATATACAAAAATAGCATAAAAATAATATGGAAATACTCTAAAAAGGGAAATAGAAAAAACATTTATGTATGCGACACATAGTATTGACCTTATATTTATTCCTATGAAGTTGCATGAAGATATCCTAAACCGCTACTGAGTTATGGTGTGTGCAAGAATGATTGGGAACAAATAATCAAAAGGGCATAACTTGGAAGCTAAGAAAGGAGAACCACCATTCTTTAGAGTGATAGATTGTCTTTGCCTAATACACATTCCTATAAAATTACATGAAGATATTATGAACAGAGAGTGAGTTATTGAGCGTGCAAGAATGTAAATTACTCAAAATAAGCATAAAAACAATCAAAGGGTCATAACTCTGAAACGCAGACACGGGAAGTAGCCATATTTGTTTGTGACAGATTGTTTGGCCTGATACACATTCCTTAAACGATTCATGAAGATATCTTAAACGGTTACTGATGTATAGGATGTACAAGAATTTTAGGAAAATAATCAAAGGGGTTTAACTTGGAAGCTAAGAAAGCGGGATTAAAGATTCTTGCGCTGGACACATTGTCTTTATCCAATTACACATTCCTTTACAATTGCATGAGGATATCATAAACAGTGGGTGGGTTATGGAGTGTACAAGGATGTTAATTACACAAAATAAGCATTAAAAACAATCAAATGGCAATAACTCTGAAACAAAGAAACAGAAATAAACGTTATTATACGTGACACGCCGTCCAGACCTGATACACATTCCTTTAAAGTTTCTTGAAGATATACGGGTACTGAGTTATGATGTGTACAACTTTTATTAATAATTAAGGGGTCATAACTCAGAAACTAAGAAAGGTAGAACACTCATTTCTTGTGAGGGACACATTGTCTTGGCCTAGTAAACATTTCTATAAAATAAAATAAAGATATCTTGAAGATTATTTACAGACGGACAGCGCCATTCCATCATATGTCCTTTTATATTGTTTTTTTTTCCAAATCGGACGTATTAAAAGTCTAGCATATAACCCAACAAGAATTAACAGACAACCTAAATCTTATAGCATTGAAGTGGATGGAAATGTATTAATTAAAATGGTTTTTATGAATATCAATGTTTAAAACAGTATGTAAAATTCATCAATTTGAGATTCTACAACTAGATCTTGGTTTTTACTCTGCTATACTGTCGTGCAAACCAAGAGTGACAGTGACTAAATACTTTGTTTACAATTGTAGGTAAAACACTAACGTGTACACTTTACTTGACCTAACGCTAATCGATAGATTACTTGTGTATTAATCCTATCCCATGGATAGGATTAATACACAAGTGATCTAACGATGATAAGTCCATGATAACTTTGTAAACGAAACATGAAGCCACTGTCACTCTTGGCTGGCAGGACAGTAAGTATAGATAACACATTTCTAGCAGTTCCACATTTTTATGATGGAAACAATGATTTTAAATTGTTCGACTTGTTCAAATGAGGTAGGACCCCCAGATAAGTGAGTGTGTTTTCTGGTGTATCACCTTTAGTACTTGTACAATGTATATGTCACAGTTTCTCACAATGATAAGCACACACACGTAGTTTGTATGAAATATAGGGCACTTTGAGTACCCACAATATATACATGTAGATTCGGATTGGATATAAGAAAACATTATACCAAATACATTGGTCAAACCATATCATCGCTAAAGTCAAGTGAAATTCACCCACAGTGCTATCTGCCATTTTACATACATATATAGGCAAAACTTCAAAAAGTATTACCACAGATTAGACTGCTCCTCAAGGACTGCTCCTTATGGGCCCAAACTCATTGCATGGAAGTTTATACTGAGTCAATTTAAGCCGAGTGTCCTATTTGTGGAACATCCGCAAACAGTGCAAAACCAGAACAGACGCCACAAAAAATGACATCTGATTAGGTTCTCAACTGATTGTTTACATAAGTGTCTTTTAAAATTTGAATAAAACTAAAAATACCACCCAACAACCCTTAAAACGGAAATGGTCTAGACAAATTGATAAAAGTTGGAAATTTCATAAGACATTAATGGGTTAATCTGTTGTGTAAGCAAAAAGCATATGATCCTTGACATGAGATTTCAACAATAATGCATGTGCGACCGGCAAAGGCTCAGACCAGCCTGCGCATATGCGCAGTCTGATCAAAGCCTTTGCACGTCGTTTGATTAATCTATGACTGTTAAGCTACTGACCGAACATCATTTAGAGTTTCTAAGCTTCATAGGAGGCTGCACAGTCTCGTATGAGTCTACACCTGTCAAAATGCCACATTGTTGGAAATCACATGTCACAGCTCATATGATATTACCCAGTGTTTTATCTAGCTATGAAAGGGTTAACTTCAGCTGTGGTAAGGATATTATTACTGCCACAACAAAAATGTTTCAGTGCCACTGTTGGCGGATCTCTGCAGTATTCATATAGTCTACTTCATCACCATCATCATAGGTCTGTTTATTCGTGTATGATACGGTAGGGTTTCCTCCTGCCTGTATCTCTGTAAGGTGGTTCAGAATTATAAAGAAATTAGGCCGAGCTTGGCTATCCTCACCTTGACAGATCTCTATTACACTATATCTACAAGGAAAGAAATTTGAAATATAAGTATCAAATACATATAAATAAAAGCATGAAATATCAAATATTAATTCAACCCTTTATGCACTAATGTATAATTCCTTTTGGTTTAATACAATTAATATGGAATGATCAATTGTATACATGTATATCAAGGGGTCACAGGATATAATTTTCAAATAAAAAATGTATTTCTTTCTATGGATGTTGCTTTTGTCTTAGCAAACAGTGTTGACTCAGATGAAACACATTATTTCATCATGTTTTACCCTGTTGGCCTAAGTACGCATTTTGGAGTCGCTAGCATACAAAAGGTTATACTAGCATTCTTAGGCCAGAATGTTTTCATTAATTGAATATTTTCAGATCTAGGGTTGGGGGCCGAACAAAAATAAATTAAAAGGCTCTGAAAATGACCAATTGACTGGTCATTTTCAGAGCTTTTTTAATGATCTCCAGAAAAAAACGGTAAAAATAGTAAGGTAAACCAACGGTCTGTATTAAATCTTTAAATATTTCATCATTTTACTTAAAATCTGAACAGGACAATAACTTTTAACAGTGTTACTCTCAAACACAGACAGAACCTCAAAAATATAATATTTTTTTCAATGAAAGAGTCGGCGGATAAAATATGAATTTTTTAGAGATTATTTTTATTTTATTTCTACTCTCAGGAAAATCACAGTAGGAGGATTTGTAAATCAATTTATTCAAAATTTCTGGCCTTAATCAAAAGTTTTTGCACATTAGTGCTGTATATTGCTTCATGTCGCATACTGCCATGGTGTTTTAAGTCAAGTTGGCATATGGCTATCGTATAGCATGAAATATCATTACAAACCTGTTTTTGAATCTTACATTATAATGCATTTTCCTTGACAATAAAAGTTACATGTTGCAAACTCTATTAATGACTATATAAAACAGTTTAACTAGTAGTATTAATGGTTCTACTTTGTAGGACATCAAGGAATGCTTATCATATTGCTAAAACCAAGTCGTTTTGCGTCTTGTTGTCAGATTTTTTGATATCTTAAAAGTCTCTGGTTGGCTTTTTACATCACATTTGATACCAGATTAAGGCCAAGAAAATCCAGTGAAATTTTCAGCTATCCTTTTTATGAAGGTTTAAAATCACTCCATTTATGTTGTTATCAACTATTCTCAGCATAGCATTGTTTTACGGGATCAGCTAAAATATTAATTTAAAAGTCACTGGTTCTTCCCAATACTGTGGTAAATCACAGACGTTCCACATTTCATTGTCACAGTGGGAAAAGGCAAAGAGTGCTTACTTCTCTACCCTTAAGTTAAAAGTATTACTTACAAGCATTTTATGACAATGTATACTACAATAAATTGTGTTTCTACTTTTCAATTTTAAAAGACTGTAAAACATGTATTTTCTTTTTTACATTAATGTATATATATTTTTGTACGAACAATAAAATTAATTTATAATTATAATCATCACATACACTGTTTAGTATAACAATCATAGTGGCATTCTTGGCATTTTTATGCGTTTGTTTTCATTTGCTGACTTTTCTTTAAAAGAAAAACATTTTATTCAAGATATTCTCTCGGGAACACTATCAAAGTGCAAAACGGTTTGGACCCAGATAAGAACCAACGTTCAGTTGGACCTGGTCTAGATCTAAACCGTTTGCAAAGTTTATCAAAAGCTGATAAAAGTTGCCGCTAGCAAGGAAATAGTTATTTTTTTTAAACTTACATGGTATCTGAACATTCCTGTGGCTTACCAAGCCTGTATCCAGCGTCACATATACAGTGTTTGATCTTAGTATCATCTTCTATATCATGGTAGGGAAGACAACCATCGGTAAATACTTCCCACATTAATACACCAAAAGACCACTAAAATCAAATCATAAGAGAATTGTGAAAGTATCAGGTTTGAAAAAGAGAAATGCCTCTAATCGCTTATTTGGCTTTCGATGAAATTTGTGTGCTGTTATTATATATGTCAAATGTCTCAAAACTGATGCAGCTTACTCAGCTTATAAAGTCTTCAATGCTCATCTATATGGTGAGTACCAGTCCTGTCGTGCCAACCAAGAGTGACAGTGATGAAATTTTTTGTTTACAATTGTTAAGTAAAAACTCCACTTGAGAACACCACTTCCCTGATAACTTTGTAAACAAAACATGACGTCACCGTCACTCTTGGCTGGCAGGACAGTACCTCATGTATTAGTCCAACAAATAAAAGTATACAAACAAATAAGTGAAAATGATCAAGATACGTCATAAGCACAGACGACAGACCAACCCACTGACGATTGAGGTATAAATACATAGAGAATACTAGGTTAGTGTATTTTAATATCAAGCTTTGAGAACGCTTGTTGACGTTTCGAGGCTTGCTGAGCGATTCAACATGTGTTCTCACAGCCAAATGACGCAAACCTGGTATTCTATTTATCAGTTTACCCACTGATTCATTCTTCAAACTAGCGATTATGAAGTTATTTTCGATTTTTGTGTTGAGTCACCATCATTGGCGACGTCATCCAAAAAGTTCAACATCATCCTGACCTGATAAAGGCACATGCCGTGAGATAGACAACGTTTATCAGGCAGCGTGCAACAATGCAGTTAATATGAGAGGCAACTGACAAAGAACAATAACAACCACATGACAGTAAGAACACAAATGCAGTATAAAAAAATATTCCACAGGTTTAGATAAAAAAAATGTAAAATTGTAAATATTTTCTTACCCATCAATTTTAACACATGTTTCAGGTGCTCAAATGAACCGTTTCATTGAGACGTTTCTTTTGAGTGCCCACAACATATGTTTTGGTTGAGAAATAAGAAAAATAAATTTTCGTTGCATACTCTTAACTAAAGTCCTTACTAGCTCTCTCGCTTCCTCTCTTGCTTCCTCTGCGAGATAATTGCAAAGCTAAAAAGGTCACTAAGTACTGCAATACAAAAACAAAGACCAAATATAAAATACCCACAAATAATAAGAGCAGAAATTAACAATAATTCAAAAATATCAGAACCACCGCCTTAGAATGGATAGCAGCCAAGCCACTGGTGTCTTTGATATATTTTACCAGCCAAATCTTTACCCAAGATTGTGTGGAGGCTTCCTAATTAACTTAAATATTTCGTCAGAAGGAAGCAAATAAATCAAATCAACATAATTCTATTTACAATCAGTTAAGCAATTTCTGATGTTTCCCATCTTTTTGTGCTCATCTTTGTGCAATATCGAACCATTTCAATTGCAATGATGAGAACAGGATCTTAGGCAAATGAAACCACGAATTTACAAACGCCATCTTTTAAATAGGCATTTGCCGAGAGCAAGAATTGCAGGAGGGGTCACATCCGTTGTAAGTAATGCTAAAATGATAAGCATGTAATTTTTCGTTTGGTGGTCTTTCATCTTCCTCGTGCATCATTCGCCTATAATAACTATTTGTTATGTGACAGATGTGATAGAGATTTCATGCTGAAAAAAATATCAGCTGCCATCAATGACGTCAAAACGTAGTTAACATTTGATTAAACTTCTAATATTAATTGGCGTATCAATTCAACAGACAATCAGTTAACAAAGATATCACAGGCTTACAATGTAACTCATCTTATGATTGATTTAAACCTTAAGTTACTGAAAAGTGGTGCGACGCATTCGTGAGATAACGGTGACGTTAGATTTTATCTTTAGGCTCGTGCTCTGTAGCCATGAAGATGTTTCATATAACAGTATTTGTCTGAATGTGTTGGAAGGCATCAAGCAGTTTTACTTGTTAATTTGGTTCAAGAAAAAACGACTAGAAATACCGATTAAAGGCGATAACGTAAAAGCATTAATAAACGTCAAATTGTGAAAACACGGTCCTTTATTTTTCTTCGAAAGTTCAGGTAATTGCAGCATTTGCTGTGCTTTTTCGGTTTTTAAGTGACCAAACAATCGCTTAAAAATGGCTTAGGCTTCCCCCAATGATCAGAAATACCCACGTTACGCGCAAGTCTTAAAATTTAACGTCACTTAAGCACGGCCGCTGTGTTTAGTAATTCTGTTATTTTTTAAATGGAAATTCTTGTCCGATGATAGACGCTTGTATCCTCATGACAGCAAATGAAACTCAAAATCTGATGTAGATGGGCTCACCCATACAAAACAGTTGCTAAATTTATTGTGGTCTCGTAGTGAGAACATGTGACTAGTTCGAACATTAAAATTTGAATGTATGAATCTTCTACAAAATGTATTTTACTGAAAACGAATGGCAAATGTGCTAACCAGGCCTGGTGGAAGAAAGCGCATTCTGGCTAGTACCTTTGTTGTTTGCGTGCAACGACTTCATTTTTGCTTATGACGAAGATTGTATGTGTTGCTGGCCGTAGAGTGCCTTTGGTTGATTAAACTGAAGAAAACCATAATAAGTGTTTTAGTCTACACTGAATCTACGAGACGATACAATTAAAGCATCTTTATATTTTCAGTTAAAGTGATACTTTTCGAATTATAAAAGTGTACTATAAAAAGGGGTTGTTGTAATATTTTGTGATTTAAACTTTATGAAAACTGCAGAACTTAAAAATTGACATTAAAGTATACACATACGTATCACGCTGTTCAATACCTTGGGACCATGTTCAACTAAAAACACTAGCCTCTTAGCAGGATTTGTGATCACATGACTTTGAAACACAGTTCAAACAGAATCTAAAAATGAAGATGGATGTCCGTTTAAATCCATGCACATAATAACACGACATTTGCACAGTCAGCGTACCGACTCCTTGCGACTTCCGCAAGGTCATCGTACTGGCATCGTGCGATTTATATAGGGAGGCTGTGAAGATAACACGATGATTGTATGATAACCTTGCGCTTGTCGTACGATGTCTGCAAGGTCTCTATCAGGTTTTGTCCTAGATTGCCGCCAAAAGAAATTGTAAGGTGATCGTAATGCCTCGGTTACATTTGCCACGGTCGTTGTACTATTTTTTTGTCTACGATTTTCTCTCGATTTTTTTGGCATCCTAGGCGGCTATAAGCTACGACATATGTGTTTACATTGCTTATGACCACATTACGATTTCTTTCGGCGACAAACTAGGACAAAACCTTACAGAGACCTTGCGGATATTGTAAGACAGCCGCAAGGTTATCGTACAATCATCCTGTTATCTTCACGACCTCCCAATATAAATCCCAAGATGCCTGTACGATGACCTTGCAGAAGTCGCAAGAAGTCAATACGCTGACTGTGCAATTGTCGTGTAATTATGTGCATGGATTTAAATGAACATCCATGTTCATTTTTACATTCCATTTGAACTGCGTTTTAAAGTTATGTGATCACAAATCGTACTATTAAGAGGCTAGTGTTTTTAGTTGAACATGGTCCCAAGGTATGGAACAGCGTGATACGTTTGTGTATATTTTAATGTTAATTTCTAAGTTCTGCAGTTTTCATAAAGTTTAAATCACAGAATATTACAACCCCCTTTTATAGTACACTTTTATAATTCGAAAAGTATCACTTTAATTGAAAATATAAAGATGCTTTAATTGTATCAGCGTAGACTAAAACGCTTGTTATGGTTTTCTTCAGTTTAATCATCCACTCTACGGCCAGCAACACATACAATCTTCGTCATAAGCAAATTGAAGTCAATGCATGCGAACAACAAAGGTACTGACCAGAATGCCCTTTCTTCCATCTGGCCTGGTCAGCACATTTGCCATTTATTTTCAGTAAAAATACATTTTGTAGAACATTCATTCATTCAAATTTCAATGTTCGAACTACGAGACCCATATACATGTATTTTATTCCTTGAAGTAATACTCAAATTCAAATCCTAGAGTTATAAACCACAAAAAATATCTGGACTTTTTATTAATCTTATCTAATTTATTTAACCACTTATCCAACCAGCATTTTGTATCTGAAAATGTATATCCATTTCACGTTAGGTGCATATTTTCAATTGCACTTCAGATAATTTTATCATGGAAGCATACTCTATGGGCCCTGATTAGCTGCTTCCATCAGTAAACTGAATTGGGTCCATATTGAGTCACACTGAGTGGTAGTATTAGAGACATAACATTAAGACAAATATTGAAATGAAACAAACAGCTAATGATAACCAATATATATCCGTCTGGAAATTGGTGACACGTCGCTAGGCGACTGCACCATCATTGTGCCATCGCCTTGGGGTTACCTCAGGATGACCGTCCGGTGTCTTTACGATTTTATGGGCCCTGCAAGGGCATGGTGCGGCAACCTTGCGGGCTCCTTACGACTATGGCAAGAGTCTACGATCATTTTTGGGCCAAAATGACATTTTAAACCCTGCGTTGTCCTCACGATCACCGTAAGGTGCCCATACAATGATCGTAGGATGTCACTGCGTTGTGTCTACGGGCTACGGGCTTAAGATTTTTTCTAATTTGTCATTGTGGGGAGTTAAACAAAATGGTAGAGGCCACGATGCCCATAAATCTGTACAATGATCGCAAGGTCTCCCTGCGGAGGCCGCATGGAACTTGTGATTTGGACATCGTACAGGCATCGTATACTCATCGAAAGGCAAATGTAACCGAGGCATTACCAATACACATTAACCATATGTTACCAATTCGTTTAAAAACACTTTACCAATATATCGATCCACATGCAATGTGCGTACATATTTTCTTGAACTGTTAAACAGGTTTTTGAATTCTTTTGTTTTTATTATCATAACATACATTCAAATCTGATTGGTGAAACGATCAGAATAGCCATTATAATGGTTCCTTTCTTTGAGCAATCATCACGCTGAGAGAAAGAGAGAGAGATTTACTATTATATTTTAAGGTTTAAAGTACATGTCATTTTGCACATGTTCAAGTGATTCTCTCTCTATTTGGGTATGGGGTGTCCTTGATATGCCAGTTCAGCATTTCCCGATTATATTTACTCGTTTAACGCCTATGGCACACTTCGAATCGAACTATAGTTCCCACTATAGTAACTATAATTTGATTCGAACATCGATAGTCGCTACTATAGTTCTACTAGAGATCAACGGTGGGCCAGAGCACCGTTCCTCTAGTAGATTGTCTGGTTCCCTCCTCTAGCCCTATCTAACAAGATGGGTTCAAGATCTGTCAGTAGCCTCAAAATTATTTGTTTTAGAAAGTTAATACTCGCTGTGCTCTATTTGCGGTCCTACTTATTCGTAATTGTTAATTAGAGTTGGCTGTGCAGTATATGAACATCGTTTTTGTCTGCAATGAAGAATTGAAAAGGGCATGCAAGGCTATTCAATTTGTTTACTTGGCAACCAACTTAAGTTCCAATTGCAGCCGTTCTGATGTAAACATGCGCGCGCAACCATTACGTAAGAACTATAGTAGGAACTTAAGTTCGATTCAAAGTGGGCCTATGTTGTTAGCATCATTATCTGAAAGGTTCTTTCAAACCCTGTACCAGTTTGCAAATGAGCTGTGACATGTGATTTCCAACAATATGGCATTTTGACAAGTGTAGACTCAGACGAGCCTGTGCAGCCTCCCTTTCAGCTTAGAATCTCCAAATGATATTTAGTCAGTAGCTTAACACTCAAAGAATATTCAAGCGACTAGCAAAGGCTCTGATCAGACTGCGCCTATGCTTTGCTGGTCGCACATACCACATTGATGGAAATCCCGTGCCACGTCTCAAATGATAAAAAATACAATACCAGGTCTGTTTTAGAATTGTAGAATCCTGGTTGTCTGAGACTTTCAGGTGCCATCCATCTAACAGGCTGATATCTGTCATTTTGTAACAGGTACTCGTCTGGATAGAGATCCCAAGAAAATGCTGCATCTCCAATTTTAGCTATACCAGTTGCTTCAACCCTGTGATAAATAAACAAACTAAGAAAATCAAAAAAGAACTATATATTATTTAGCCTTAAGAAGTTACCAATGCTGATTACTTTATGACCTAATTTTATCTCAATACTTCGCAGATCAGACACTCATCCTACTGAGATGATTACAAACTTTCTGTTGTCATAAAGAGAATCTTCGTTGCTCGTCTAGCTTAATTGTGATTAAAATAATAGTCGTTTGGTTGTCATCTAAGTAAGAATCAGGAACTGATACAATCAAATGCAACACCTGATCCAAGACACCATATGGGAAAGTCATTAAAACATCATACACAAAAGAGCCAAGTGGTCAATCCTTTTTTATTATTGGTTTCAACTCTTTTCATGGCTTGCTGTGAGTAAGCATCTCTGTATGAATCGTTTTGTCAAAAGAGCTAAGAATTCAAGGGCCGTTTTTGCAGGCTTGTAAATGATCTGTGGCTCTTCCTCAAGGTGCTGAGGGTTGGTCTGCAGTGTGTGCTTGTGGTATTCACTTACTTTTTCAGTTCAATGTATCTGGGGAATATACTTACAACATTCAAAGAATATTTCACTGAAGCACTTAATGTACATAAGAAACTATAAAACGAAGGTCTACTTTCGTCATTTAAAAGGTTTTAAGTAATTTATCTTTGAAAACAAATTAATTGGGCCATGTGCAAGAGATTGTGGTACTTATGGCAAAAACCTCTTATAAACGCCCATGAGTGCGTGTCTAGCAGGGCTAGAGGTCTAATATTTCGATCAGAGTCTTTATCATCATCCATACTTTCTTCTTCAGAGCAGCAAATGGGGTTACGAGCCTGTACATGTTTATAGAGGATCTTACATGAGTGCTCATGTTTTATTGAATTTATTAAACGAGTTGGGGAAAAGAGATAAAATGCGAGGCTTGCCGAGCATTTTATCTCTTTTTTGCAACGAGTTTAATAAATACAATAATAAAAGAGCACGAATGTTAGATTCTATTTATCATATGACATTAAGATTACTTTGAAATCTCATTTCTGGCGTAAAACGTTTTAATTTTGTCATTATGTACGCAACGTTGTTATGGACGTCATAACGTTTCCCGTAAATAGATAAACCACTAGTGGTTTACAGATTTTATTGCATGGCGTTATTTCACTCCCAGACGCGACGTCATATGATAAACCTATTTTAACTTCTGATGGTATCAGTGACAAAATCTTGTGCACTGGCCCATATAGTAATATTTACACTTTCCAAGCAAGTCCTCAATGAATCCTTATATCTTTGCAACCGGTCATAGCCTCATGACTTACACAAATTTGATTGACAGCTGCCAAGCTGGCTTTCCCATGCAATACGCTTTGAACATCGAACTCATTCGCCAGAAGTGACACTGGTGTTGTGATTGAAAGCGAGCCACACCAAGTCGCACGTGCATAACAAGCCTCTTGTTTGCTCCATTGGCTCTCAATGTTCAAGCAGGCTGTTCCGCTATTCCTTTAACACTCCGATAAAATTGTTTAAATGAATATGTTTTAAATACAACACTGTTTTAATTCTAAAATAAAAAAATATGTATATTTAAGATATGTATAATAAAATGTAAATATAAAAAATAAATTAACTTTTGATCTGTTCACGGAATCATGAATACTTTGGGTCTCATGCAAAGTTAACATGAAGCCCTTTGGGCTTCACTTACTTTGCAATAGACATGAAGTATTTATGATTCCATGGTCATTCAAAAAGTTGAATTCATTTCTTAAAACATACCAACAGTTTCTTGCTGCGATATCTTTATGAACAATTTGTTCTGCTTCAAGGTAGTTCATTCCTTCAGCTGCTTGTATGCATATATTTAACTTTTGTGTCTCGTTGAATGGCTGAAAATATTAAATACCATTAGCTATATTTACTATGTATAATTGCGAGAAATTTGCATTAGTCCTAGTCATTATTATTAAGATGCAATAATGGGCAATTAAATGTTTTGACCATGACAAATTTAGTGGGGGCTAGGTTCAGCCTTACCTTGTCGCAAAAACTTATAACACATGTAAACCCTATCATCACTTTATTGTTTATGCTGACTTTTGACTTCTGAAGATAACATTTGCATATAGTTTGAACCCAGATCAGGACTGAAAGGACGTCAGTTTCACTTTGGATCAAAACTGTTTGACACACTTTACTGATAGTGTTCAAGATTCAAGATTTTGTAAAACATTATTTAAGGAATACTGTACTAATAGTATTCCTTAAATAATGTTTTACAAAATCTGAATCTTTAATCTTGAAAACATTTGGCAGACGACAACAAAAGCATGAACAATTGTCCAGCATACAAAGAGTTGGAACTTTTACAAAGTATGAGAGGGGTATAAACAATAACACGCAAAACAAGCATTAGTTGCTATATAATCTCTAAATATATTCATAAAAATGGAATTTTCACAAATAAAACTAAAATATAGTGTGAGTTAATGATAAGTAAAACACTTACGTCCCTGAGTACCAAGTTCCCAATCCCTGTAATGACAGTATTTATCATTGAAATTTTTTTCTCACACACCAGATCGGGATTTCCGTTGTTTTAACCCATGTGAGATATTTCCATTTCACATACCATACCAGCCCGTAGGAAAGATAAAAAAGAGCAGCACGTTGGCTGCACGCTGGCCGCACGTCGATCAGTGACGCCATTGTCATGTTAAAATGAGTCAATATGTCGCATCTCAGCGTATTCACAATTTTCTGGAAACCTTTTTCATGTTTTTCAAACATAAAATCAGGTTTTTTTATTTTACTGTTGAGTCCTTATCTTTGCTTTATCTCCTTGTTATATTTTGATTTATATGTTCTAGGAGATGATGCATTGATAAGTTAGGGGTCTTTCATGCAAACCAAATATCTATGTGCCTTGATCCACATCTGAATTAAGGGTGAGGTTGGCACCGTGAAACTGGTCTAAGCCCTCCAGTAAAATATTTTTACTGCCCGTTCCAAGGCGGTACTTCTTTTGTGGATCATTTATGCTTTTTTCTGTCTTGTGTTTGTTATGCCTTTGTGCACGTCTGTTTATTTGTACCTTGTGGTCACCTTCATGGAAAGAGCTGGCCTCTTGGCTCTAGTTTGTTATGTCTCATTGTTAACTTGTCACTTTCCCATTGGTAACTTGGGTCAGGTGTGGTACTTGATTGTATCGATTCCTGATCTTTGCACTTTGCACTCTTACTTACTTTTAGTGGTGAGCAAGAAAAATAATCCATTATTCCTGTGAGGATGGGATAGAAAAATCCGTCCTTCGTGATCTCCAATTGGCATCACGAGGCTTGCCTATACCACCCTCACACTCATGAAAGATTTCTTATATAAATTACCTTATGGACATACGACAATTTCCAGCCGAGTTTCTAGTGAAATAATATTCCTTGACATTAGCCCCTCCTTCCCAGCAGCAGCTGATTAATCTGACATATTTTGTCAACTTGCTCATCAAAATCAATGATTTGTCTACTATACAGATCCGTATAATGGGTCACGTGTACTGTATGCTCCCAGCCAGTGATGCCCCCATTGAAAAATGGGGGGGGGGGGTCATAAAAATTACTGGCCTGATTTGAAAATAATTTGATGATGATCCTCTACCAAGGGTGCACTCGCCTGATTGTTAAGGACCTAAGCTTTCTCCATGCCGACAGAATTCATCATGTTCACGAATGTTAAAATGCCAACAAAATATTTATGAGCATGATAAATGCAACATTTGGGCATCTGAGAGCACGAGAAGTCTTTATTTTTAAGCACTTCTGATTATTAATATAAGCATTTGAAATCCCATGCTAAATTGAATTAAGCACGAAAGTACGTTTTATAATCTTGGGCCTGAGTGCCAAGCAATAAAGGTCCATGTGAGTCTGTACATATGCTCAGATTCCAAAGAGCCTTTGCTGCTCACAAACACACTATGGGTGTAGATAAAGACTCAGATAAAAAATTAGATTAACCCCTTACGGGTAAGTCAGCAATGGTGTGTGAGGGAGGTTGCGCATTTACTGTAAGTACCAAATGAGCTGGCCAGCATTTTTGTTGTTGCTTTTTAAGTGTTTTAATTAATATACCGTATATGCGCTGCTCATGTATTCTTTTAGACTTCTATTTGCCATCTCTGGGTACAAGACATAGATGTGTTTCTCATCTAGAGCTATTCCTAGCAATGTGAGAACGTTTGGATGGTAACAGTCACGTAGTTTTGTACTTTCTAGAATACCATTTGCTAGCCATGCTGGTAGCTCGCCTTTGGCTGCAACACAATGAAAAACTGGAATACGTTCTTAAAAAATTTATCCTTTGAAGCAATGAATACACAAAAGAGCTGAAAGTGTAACGTGTGCATTTTTTTTGGGGGGGGGGGGCAGTTCAGCTCTAAACGTTTAACCCTTTAAGCGCCAATCACAACTGCAGCAGACGACAAATTTTGAGACATCTTTTTTCCAATTTTTGACACAAATAAGGTATTATATTACATCAGAATCGTCTGCCAGCAGACGATTCTCATGAAATATCATGCCTTCTTTGTTATTTTTGAAAAAGCGGCAAAATCTTTTAATTGTCGTCTGCTGCAAAATATATGTAGCGCTTTAAAGGTTAATATTCAGAGCATCAAATTTTGCGATCTTAAAAGACTGGCATATTTGCGTAGTTATTTTTGTGGATTCTCAATTTAATGCCTTCAAAATGATATTCTATTCTATTAATTAAGGGACTACTCTTAAAGAAAAGAATATGCTCCCTATGGGTGGGAGCATATTATTTCCTTTAATAGTAGCCCCTTTTAAGACATTGTTTCAATATCGTTCAAAAATTGGTTTATCAATTTAGATACCAACATACTAAGGATGTATGTTTTCTTTTATTGCTTATTGTGTGACTGAATTAGAAAACTGTATTTCGCAGTTTCATATTTTGGCGAGTTTTGTTGATACCACCATGAGCACTAAAATACCTGCAGCAATGGGCAGACGTGAAAGCATGCCAACATAAGACATAAATATTTAACACAAATGATCCACAAAAGAACTACCACTTTGGAACAGTCAGTAACATATTTTACAAGATTGCTCAAACTGGTTTCACGGCACGCCAACCTCACCCTTAGCTAAGTTATACATGTATTTTAGCTAAACTTATTATCCTTGTATGATTAAACATTATTCATTAAAAAAAATGAGATAGCCTTAAATGATATTAGATCAATGAGCATGTTACAAAATGAATCATTTGTTAAGTCATAATAAACAACGTGACATCACTGGTGCTGGAAAAAGATGAACAACGCACATAAACTCAACTGACAGTAAGCGGACCATATGAACTATTTTAAAACAGCCTTGTATGATCTACCTAAAACATCTTCTTGAGAAAAAGCTGCATTTTTCCCTTTGTCATCATAGGCTTCGCTGCTTGCAAGCACATAATTGGAACGTAAATTAAGGCACAAGGCAAAATTTTCACATCTTATAAAAAATGACTTAACCCTTAAAGCACCAATCACAACTGCAGCAGACGACAAATTTTGAGACATCTTTCCCAATTTTCGAAAAAATAAGGTTAGCTATTTCCTGAGAATCGTCTGCAAGTAGACGTTTCCCATATAAATATCATGCCTTTTTTATTTTTGATAAAGTGGCAAAATTTGAAATTGTCGTCTGCTGCAAATTGTAGGTGGCGCTTTAACAGTAAAAGCATAATACCAAAATATCATGTGGTAGCCAAAACATGCATTAGTTTTGACACCGAGAGATTTCTGGTTTGTTCATGTGGTTTGTTGTTTTTTAGGGGGGTTTTTTTTGTTGTTTTTGTGGGGCGGCAGGGGGGAGGATATGTGGTATTTATACTTTTACCTTCGTATGGATCTATAAGAGTCTTAATCATGAGATTTGTTCCTGCAAATGGTGACGAGGACGAACTGCTAAACTGGCCATTGATAACACGAACCAATCCTCCTAGAGAAAATATAAAAAATACAGTTACAGATAAAAAAAATGTAACATATAATAAGAAAGAAAACTAAATTACACTTAATCTTTAACATGGCTGACAATCTGTTGAATGTGAAACCGGCGGTTCAGCAAAGACATCCGGGCGATTAATTTCCGGTTTCGCAAAGAGGATCCGCAGAAGGTAGACAAAGTGTACCTGTTCCAATTTTAATGATGGATATTTACTTATACAGAAAGTAAATAAAAAATCTTAGAATGCTATTTTGTCAGTTAATAATTAGTGTTTTGGCACGCTAAAGTAATTTATTTGATTTTGGCAAGGCTTTCAGGGAATTTATTCCCTCCTCCGAAACTCCTGTTTCAACACGGTCAAGGTCGCCAAAAATACAAAGGAAAATAAAGGATTTTGCCATTATCAGTGAGTCTCGATGAAAAAAATCACTGTCTAATTGTTTGAATTATATTTTCGTAAGTCGGCGATTGCGCCCCAACTAACACAGTGTTTAGCATATTTTAGAATAATGATTGAAAGGGAAGATTGTTCCTGGTTCGGCATGTAGTCGAGAAAAGCAAGACGATATTTGTTGCAATATGAAAGAATTATTTCAATCCTTATGGAACATTTACATGCAAAACCAAAAACTTGAGACCGAATTAGCCTACAAATCTGCAAAATGTAATACCCTACGCCAATGTGGAGTTATTACAAACCCCCCGCATTATATTGGAGCAGTCTGACCTGGGTCCACACTGTTTGCCATAAAGGTTTTTTAAACATTTCAGCAGTCGAGAAAAGCAAGACGATATTTGTTGCAATTGGCGCCTTAAGTCACAATCACAGATCACAGCCAAAACACTGAATCAAGGGAAAGAAACACAAGTACTGTCCTGCCAGCCAAGAGTGACAGTGACGCCATGCTTTGCTTACAAAGTTATCAGGGACTTAGAATCGATTGATCACTTGTGTATTAATCCTATCCGCAGGTGGTAGCTTAGTGCAGGTCAAAAGTATTGCAGATTAATAAGGCGATTATCGGTCTTGAAAGCATATTTTAGTCGTCTTTTGAGTGATCGCTTAAGACAGGGTTAACTGTACAGGCAAACGATTAATTTAACAAAACGAGCTCTTTCTCAGTAAGACGATTGCAAATCTAGAAAAGACACAAAGTACTTTATAAATAACCAGAAAATGCCTCACTCACAAACAGTAGACAAACTTTCTGTCTAAAAGAAATCTAGTTTTAAGCTGTTGGAAAAACAGCTCTTCCCCACCCCACACCAGAAAACTAAATGGTCTGTTCCTATAGATAGGCTTTCAAATGGGCCCTGTCTTTACATGTATAACGTAAAATATTAAATGATCATTAAGTCATGCGTTCGTGTATGGCTTCATTGTTTTTAAGAATTCAATCCTACAGAAAGAAAAATAACTTTTTATGGAGATTTGGCTTATAATTTGGGGAATTTGGGAAGCTGAATTGATATTAAGTATTTGGGGAGCAATCGCAAAATACTTTCAGGAAGCTGAGATTGTTTTCAGGGATTTGGGGAGATCAATGCATTTGTTTTATAGAGCAAGGGAGCACAGACCCCAGCCCCTGTGGCCTCAGATTTACAACCAGCCATGAAGACTTTCGCATTTCGTTCATGTTACAGCCCACTCTGTTATAATGTTTGGTTATCTGTCTGAAATGCTTAGAAAAAGAAGGCTTTCTATCGATACTTCTGGATTTACAAACTAGATCACTATAAAATACTGGCTCTGATATGCCCTGGTTCAGAAGTATATGTTGTATATGGCATGAACCACATCAAGCTCTACCAAATTGCAAATCTTCTGATCATGTCTTTGTGTATGGGGGTCTAGGAAGGGGAGTGTTTTATCTCCTAGGACCTTCTGATACCACATACAGTGTAATACGTTGTCATGGCATCCACTTAGTTCAACCTAATTATGAGTCTGTTTGGTAACATTTACTTAAACATAGTGAGAACGACCTTAATGAGAAATGGATGTAAATATAAGTTTTGCATAAAAAGCTGTGACGAACGCTATTATTAGCCATGTTTTAACCGGCAAAAACACATGTATTAATCAGGCAATTCACGTGCTGTTGATGCACAGCTTTTGTACTTTACATATACGCATTCTAGGCCGTCACAAAAATTGACGTCGTCAACAGTAACGTGCATAGGAATGAACGTTATTTAGTGACGTTAGGATGACGTAAGTCTTTGCTCTGGAACAGGCTTTTGCAAAACCTACCAATCCTTTATGCTTTTAGTAATGCACAAATGAACTTTTTGAAGCGTTTTTGTTTCAAAGTTTTTCAATTGACAAAATGACTTTATGCAAAAATAACGATCAAACATGGTTTTCTGATACACTAACATCTGCTAGACTCCTCATGGGTCGTTAATACCCTCGCGTTTCAGGCTTGGGTTGTAACCCTACCCTCGGGGCCCAGCAGATGTTGATGCATAGACAAACATGTTTGAAACCAGAACAGCTATGTAATGCTAATTTAACCCTTTCAACACTACAGACCGGAACAAAAGTATATGCCAACAGTGTAGATCAAGATGAGATGGCTCACATGAGCCATCTCATCAAGATCTACACTGCTTGCTTACTCACTTTGCTTTTCTCTCAATCTCAATTTTTTGCAGGATTTTCTTCAGTTTTTCACCCCTTTTTAACCCGATGGACCCATATACAAATTAAAGTGGAAAAGTTTTCCTCACAAACTTAGGGGTGAAAGAGTTAATAAAGCATCTTCACACATTTGTATTTACCTTTCTGCGTACAAACTCTTCCTAGATCAATATGATGGCGATCAATCAATGACGTCTTCACAGCCTTAGCCACATTTGTTGGTAGACGTTTTAAAAAGGCTTTCGTGGGACTTATTTGAGCAGCTGGAATAGGCTTCACTTTGGCAACAGGAGTTGAGTCAGCCACAGGTGGTGGCATCACCGTATAATTGTTAGAAGATGCTGCAACTGTAATAAAATTGGCAAATGACATCTGATTGTGCCATGATTGTTTGGTACTTATCCAATATTCGGTTAGCAAAGTATCTGACAAGTCTGTATGTATGTATGTATGTATGTATGTATGTATGTATGTATGTATGTATGTATGTATGTATGTATGTATGTATGTATGTATGTATGTGGAGTTCGCCATTTTGCTTCAGGATGAGATTACTGACTGTAAAAATGAAACTAACTGTGGAGCGTCCTTTATAAGTGTATATAAATAAAATATCTTAGGCGCTGATGCCATGTTACGTGACGTTGTGACGCATGACTGTTTTAGCGATAAAATATTTGATGTTCAAAGATTATTTACAAGACGTCATAGTCTGCCGCCTTTAATTTCTACGAGGACTCCTGATGGCATTTTTGTTAATGCTTGGCATCCAGGCTAAAATTATTCCTTGGACTCTTACAAACAATAAAGGGGTGGATGCCAAGCGTGATTTTTCGATTTAAAGTCAGGGTGAGGTCAAAGGTCAAGTAAGTGCAATTATACAGAAAAATGACATTTAAATATAGTCAATTCTATTTTTTCATCACAAAATGCTACCAATATGAACGAAAACACATGTACGTGAGAATAGAATGGCACAGAGGATTGCCACAGCCTCCAAATTGATATTTGCAAACCAAATACTGTATTTATGATAATAAACTTTCATGCACAACACAAATTAATAACAATATAGCCCGGGGTCAATAAAGCCCCAGGACAATTTTACTTGGTGCCAAAGTTTTTATTACGACCCCCTAAATGCAAAACAAAGTTCTAGAAATGAACCTGTATGGGCTATGTGAAAATGCATGGTTTCCATGGCAACCCATAATGGGATTCAAGAATAGGGATGCACCTACAAAATTACTCATTTCTCAGCTGCTACTTGTCCTAGACTTCTAAACATGGTGTCAAATTAAAACTTAGACAGTGTCCTTTCATCCGTTGTCACTTATGCAATTTATCTATTTTATCTAATTTGTATAAATATTTATGAAAATATTAAAAATGTGATTTAAGAATGGGGGTGTACTAAAAAATCAATACTATCTCAATTGCTACTTATCATAACCTACTAAAATTGGTACCAAATTAAAGCTTAGACATTGGCCTTATATCAATTTGTGACATATGCAAATTATCTAATCTACATAATTTACGTTTTCATGAATATTAATAAAACGTTAAAAGAGGAAAGACATTAAAAACATAAATAAGCTGATTGCATCCCCATATTATCATTGATGCATATTGTTATGTCATCAGTGATACAATTTGACAAGTCCATTCACCCAATTGTTCTATTTAAATTTTATCTCATGTGCATATCCATAAATACGAGTATATAAGTGTAATCTTATAAAATGAGGGAAAGTCATGTAAAAACTATAAACCTGGGGAGAGGGGAGGGGGGTGGTAATTAGACCCTCCTTGCACCCCTAGGAGATTTTCTCGTGTATGTCAACTTGTTTAGTGAGGTCGCATTAATGACAAAATATCGACATAAAATAAAATGGAATATTAAAATTACATATTTTACATGGCAACCCATCATGCAATTCTGAAGAATGCTAGTTGTTTTGGGATTCTAATGAATAAGTTGACGCCCATGAAAAATTGTCACGACTAGTACTACACATGTAAATCGTATAAACATGACCCTATAGATTTGATATATAATTTTATGTTATTCAAGGCACTTTTAATTCACTTCTACATTGTATCAATTTGATGTATCACTTCATTTAGCATACACATAGCTTCGAATAAGTGTATGTATGCTTTTGATTTTGGACACCTATTCGCAGGGAACCTAAGTCTCTACAGGTAACTTGTAGTCCTATAAGATAGGCACATTCCACTGCATCGTATGTACATTCTATCATGCAGATCTTATTAGCCTTTAACATTGTAATACATCAGACGGTGCTGCACTTTTATGTAGCCACAAGTGGGGATGAGTATGATCAGGAAATACCACAATCACATACTTCAAACCAACCCAAGGCACCGTGAGGAAGAACCACAGAATATTTATAGTAACAATACATCTGTAAGACAATAATAGCAAAGCAACCAGCCTTCTCTTCCTCTTCAAGATGATTGCAAAACTAGAATGGACACAAAGTAATGCATAACAAAACAAAGACAAACACTGGACTCCCACAAACAATGGGAAGTACAGGTCCATTACAAAAGTTATTTCACTACGCAATATTTCAAAAGTTTTTTCACATTTTTTTAAATATAAATGTGGTCTAAGTTTTACCATACATGTAATTAAATTATCATGCACTTTTGCTTCTATAAATCATATCAACGTATAATCAGACAACATTTGTAAATGAATATTAAATACATTCCAATGAAAACACACTAACATGCTTAAATACATTTCATTGAAAACACAACTATATACCTGTACGCCTACATCATAAAGTCAGTATTCGTTGCACTTCAATTTGCTTAATAAGATCTGCAATTCTCCTTGGCATTGAATTGTTAAGTTCTTCCAGGACGTTCGGTGCTTCACTTTACCACTCTTCACATACTCGCTTCCACATCGTTTCTTTTAAACACGGCAGTTGCAATTGGTTACCAATATCTTTCTTCATTATCTTCCAAACATTCTCTATGGAATTCATTTCTGGTGAATATCCTGGCCATTTCAGAACGATTATTTCGTTACATTCTAGGCATGTTCTAGTTCTTTTAGAGTAATATCATGAGGCAATTCATGCATAAAGATATATCCATTCTGTGGGCACATAACGCATTCACATTAGTCTGTATTTCACAGTCATAACAATCGACGCCGTTGTCGTGTTTGGCGCAAACATAATGTAAACTATCAAGCCAAGTTCATTCAGACTACTGTAAAATTGCCAGCAAATGTGTAAATCTGGGGAGCCATTAGCAACAGAGGCCAGTCTCTTCAGAGAAATGTAAATGGTAACATGGATAGTGCAAAATACCAGAGTGATATATTTCATGATAATGAATTGACACGTGAATGCGTTGTGTTCCTACAGGAGGGATATATTTTTATGCATGATCTCGCGCCATGCCATAACTCTAAAAGTATCAAAATATTCCTAGACTTAAAAAGAATAGGCCTTCTGGAATGACCAGTGAATTCGCCCGACATGAATCTTACAGAAAACGTTTGAAATATAATGAAGATAGAGATTGGTAAACAAATGCCATGTAATCTAGAAGAGATGTGGAAGTGAGTATGTTAAGCGTGGTATAGTGTAGTACTAAACGTCCTGGAAGAACTTAACAATTTATTGCCAAGGATAATTGCAGATCTTATTGAAGCAAACGGAGATGCAACGAAATACTGACGTTATGATGTAGGCATACAATGTTGTTGTGTTTTCACTGGAATGTGTTTAAAGTAATGTTGTTGTGTTTTTCATTGAAAACTATTTGATATTTATATACAACTATTTGTCTGATTATACGTTGATGTGAAATGGCTTGATAATTTAATTAAATGCATGGTAAAACATAGAAGTATTAAAGTATAATAAAAATGTGAAAAAACTTTTGAAATATTGCGTAGTGAAATAACTTTTGTAATGGACCTGTACATTAAACAATAGATCAACAACAACAGAACCACCGCCTTAGAACGGACAGCAGCCTAAGATACTGGGGGAGGCTTAAACCGGACACACAGCTGACAATCTGTCCGCCCGTAAGTCTGAACCTTAATCATGTCCGGAGCATATATGTTATATAATTTGAGGCAGGAATTCCAAATTTAGTGTGTGGATACACCTTTGGGTTGCAGAGTGTCGCATACTGTTTCTGGGTCACTGTGACCTTGACATTGTCATCTGACCCCAGTCTCAGAAAAATCGTGTCCAGAGCATATATCTTGAATTGTTTAAAGGTAGGAATCCCAAATTTAGAGTGTGGATACATGTTGGGGTGCTAGAGTGCCCTGTACTGTTTTGGGGTTACTTTGACTTTGACCTCTGGCACATCTCGTATATAATTGGAGGTAGGAATCTCAAATTGAGTGTGTGGCTACAGCTTGGGGCTGCAGAGTGTCACACACTGTTTATAAATCACTGTGACCTTGACCTCTGGTCTCATATGTGACAATCTATTGTCTTTGGGGGCATTTTTGTCACAATGTGACACAATTCATGTTTTTGCCTAATAATAACCTCTCAAACAGTGCAATTCAAAGGTATCTTTATAGGTCGTACAACCCTTTTCTCACGTGGAAGAAAAGATTGAATTGTATCAAATCAATATCTCTATTTTCTCTTTCTACGTGGCACCCATACAGGGGAAATCTCTTTTACTTTCCAAAGTTGCCAGCCTCTACCTAATGACAGTACCAGTGTTTGTGCTTCCAAGTACTACTTACAACATGTATTTTGTAAATATTTTAAAGAACAGATGTATTTATCTATTATGTCTCAGATTGGAACTTTCTGGTCACCTGAGCAAAACTGTTAACCAAACATCAATGCAAAGCTAGTATAAGCGAACAAACATGTATGTGTTTTCTTACTTAACTATCTTTTCTATTTCATACTCTGTTTTATCATAAAAACGGCGATTGGGTCTTCCATTTGATGGAAGAAGTTTGGCTTATCAAGCTTGTGAAAACGGATTACCACTTGGTCAAGCTTTGCAAGTGTGTTGCTCTGTTGTATAAAGTTTTCTATCAAACTGTTGTCAGAACTGCGCTGCCAAGCCATCATCTCTGTGCAATGTAATGTAAATAATTTGCTATCCACTGTTGCTTTTAGCAAAGCAGTATTATCGCATGAAAATTGTATGAGCCATTGTTTGTCAATATTATCAGGGACATATACATATCCATTTCTTTTGACAAATTTGTCAAAAACGTATTTTGCAATCGCATCGTCAATTCCATGGCATGAACTTGCTTTAGTCCAATAGCGTGGCTTTCTGCATTGAACAGCTGTACCAGATTTTCCAATCTGGTTGCCTGGTATAAAGCTTGATCAAAAACAAAACAATGAGTATGGTCATGAAATACCACAATCACACATTGCAGGCCAAACCAAGGCACTGCGAGGAAGACAGAGATAACATAACACAAACAGTCACAAGACACCAGTAAGACAAAGTAAATCAACCAGCTCTCTTTTCACCTATATTTTTTGGTGTCAACGTTTTGTGGCTTGACATACCATATATTACGTCTTCATATCACGGTTCCAACAGGTTCTCCATCAAACCCTCCAAAATATCTATGTCTCAAAGAGGAACTAAGAAACAGGAACAATTTCTCAGGAATGATTTTTTCAACGTGTTCTTGGTCTATGCATTGTTATAGATCAGCGTGACCAGGTGTCTTTATCAGATCAGCCTTAAGTTTTTAATTTTGTGACAGCATAAAGCGGTTCTTGTAACAGACTTAAATTGAGTGTCTGTCATCGTGTCATCTTCAGAGGAACTTTCTAAAGTATCCCCTTTTTGAGGCCTTTCTCAAAGTTTGAGAATGTCATGGTCAGATTAATCAACTGGATACATGAATAGCGGGGCCTTTATATCTACAGAGCACACAAAATTAGCGACCAAGATGCATCCTTACATCATAAATGAATGATTGACATCTTGATAAATATATCTGTGGTATTTTAAATTTGGGTTTTTTTTCTGTAATTTGCTGGTGCATGTACTTTTCCCAGACACCTCATATCATTCACATGACCAAGAGCCAATCTGTTTCCAGAATTGTGAAATATACCCCCCATTTTTGTGTATTGTCAAAGTAAAACAGCATTCAAATATATTTAAGACCCTATTACCAATCAAATAGTACAAAGAGTGGTCTATAACTATGGCATGATTGAAAATCTCGTTGAAATTAAGAACAACTGTAAATATGAAAAACTACTCCAAAATCACTGATTTTTCTGCGGAAAGTATATTTTTCTATCACATAATAGAAATAATTTTCCACAACCTATTATTTTCAACATTTTTATATCTGACTTTTAGTTTTCAGCATATTAAACATAATTAGAATGATTTAGATAGCATCTAAAGCAATGTAAAAAACCCTAATGCTGATTCTAATACGAAAATGCACCTATTTGACCTTTGACCTTGTTGTGACCTTAATTCGAAGTTTCAGACGTGGCATCTACCCTGGGGCACTTTGTCATACCCCAAAGAATATTTCTAGCATGGATGCCGAGCATTAACAAAAAATGCCATTAAAACCATTTTCTAGGGATCTTAGAAATTATAGGCTGCAGACTATCAGGCTAACATGGTCCATTTGGTGAATGTATAACGTTTAAAGAAATAAAAATGTGCATTTTCAAATACATGTTATTCTTTAGTATTATAAATCTGTCGACATATCAACTTGTGGACCTGTCAACTTGTCCATCTGTCAATCTGTCGACCACCTGTCAACCTGTCCATTTATAAGCCAAACACTTTTCAACTGAATTACTTAGTTTGCATACACGGGGGACTGTTTGGGTCTTATATTTAACTTGACCCCACTTGACAATAACACGCTTACCAAACGCACTTATAAACAACCCTTGGTTAATACAAAAAACAATTGCCCTATTCTAGAAAGAAAATAAAATGTCATGCAATAGCCTATCGATTCATATATTTGTGGTATAAATACGAGCTCATAGAGTGTTTTCTTTATGTCATATTTACTTTTCGCGTAATGAACAACTTCCTGCCTGATTCTGGTACGCCTTTATTTTGTAAAACAGAAATCTGACAAAATTAGAGAACTTAATATCACAAACGCAGGAATCCATTGGATATTGCATGCCATTCACAGTTTTTGATTCTCTTCCTAGGGCGATTGTTTTTCATATTTAACCAGCGGTTGAGCCTCAGAGTGGTTGGTAGGCGTGAATAACAAGAAAAATAATACAAAAATACACATTTTGATCAGAATCCAACACATGTGTATTTCAAATTAACCACAGCTAGCTGTTGCTTTGTGAGATAAGAGTTAATATATTTTTCATTAAATCTTAAGAACAGACTTGTTGATACCAAGTCATGAGTATTGATTCTAGCCTCGAAGTTATAAAACTTGAGTTCATTCTCAAACTCAAAATGGTGTGCAATGATTGGCTGCTTGCAGACCGTAAGCAGCAAATCTTTGCGCTTTATTCTCAAGGCCTGTACTAACCATTTAAGGACCATGAACCCTTAAACGGGTACTTAAACAAACAGTAAAGACTTACATGAAAAGCTGCTTAATGGGGTATTTTATCAGGGCCAACACCGTTTGCTAAGCAAAATCAGTCTTCAGAGAAAGAAATACAATATATTTTGGAAATTACACCCTGTGACTCCTCAATTTATATAATGGACTATCCCAAGTGTTTGTATGCAACCAGAAGGAAAAATCAATTGGAACACCAAGGGTTAAAATATACCGACTTTCGCTAATTTTACAGGATCCGTTTTTTTTTTCGAGATATTTTTGAGATCACAACAGCTGTTGTTGTGCCATGTGATGTTGGTAGAACGTCTATACATATTGTTGATATTTCAACATTGGTCCTTCAGGATTATTGGGTTCTTGCACAAAGCAGATAACAAATAAAATGCTGCTATACTAGGGGCTGTTAGAAGTTTGGCATTATCCAATGATTCTCGTGAACAGATTCAATGGAATCTGGCCTCGATGGTAATAAAACTGTTTTCATTGTATGCTCGATTCAATTTATACTCAGAAATTCAACTTGCTTATAAATGAATAAATACCAAAGTGTTGGCATTTTAATATTTATAAGCAGGATAAATACAACATCCAAGAGTTTTAAAGCAAGAAATAATTTAACCTCATAAGAACAATCAAAATGTCATGCTCAGTTGAGCATGTTAAAAGTTTTATGGCCTCAAGGCCAAGTCTTCTGTTTCAAATTATGTAGATTTTCTTTATTTCTGACGAATTTTAAGTTATCATATACACTGAACTGAGGTTATAAGTAGCCACCATACAATGTTTACTCTCGTTCAGAAAGTAAAAATCACTCTAAAAAAATTTAAATTCTATAAAAAGGTGCAAGGCTTTGACGAGACTCTGCAAATTATGTCATTTCAAAATGACTGGTAGACCTTGCACAGACGAGGTCCGAGTAAAGTCACCCTCATTTCAAAAAGTCACACTTTTAGTGTGATATAAACTATTCATCAGATACGTTATCCATTTATATTTTAATTAGATTGAAGATGTTTATAACAGCTGTGATATTCAATGAAAATAATTAAAAGGTTTTTTTTGACAATTGAACACTCTATTTCTCTTCTACGTTAACATGAAGACAGCCACGGTCAATAACTTAATCAAAAGATTTTTAGCTTAACCATGCAGTTTGCATATTCACTTTCCATTACCCTGTACGCTTAACCAGTGCAATTTTCAGGGGTTCTTCATTATGAATTGGCGTCACTGTTCTGCTTAAAAATCAAAAGAAATCTTTAGCAAATGCCATTTTGATGACCTTTAAAGTTTCACGTTGAAATCGGAAGTGGATACCCAATTAGTAAAAAAATCGTTAGAAAATGGGCTCATCAAGTTGCATGGTATTTTGTTAAACATATTTACATAAATAAAACACATACAATGATTTTAGGATGTGCAGCTGATGATTTCCGATTTTTTTTAAAAATTCGGAAAATTATCAAGTTTTAAAAATTCTTAAAAATCTGTCATAAGCAAAATGTCAAATGTTTGGTGTTTTTTTTCCAAGTCGACTAGGCAGGTTGCAATCACCTGTACTTAAATTCGAAAAAAAAACTGCATTCAAAACGCTTATTTTCTTCGAAAAAATGATTTTTTGCATTTTTAACCCAAAAGTCGTCAATGAATAGAAAACTCTTCCAAAACATCGCTTATCTTTAGTCCATAACAATGCACATACTTGGGCAAAAATTCATTTCAATATAACTAGGGCTTAGTCAGAAAAAATGAAAAGTGGCTACTTAGAACTTTGGTTCAGTGTATAATACTTTACCTGGCCTTAGTTCAATTCCAGTGTGTCTCTTATTTCCTTTCACACCTTTGTGGCATCTTCGATATATACAAATTGCAATCACTAGAGCAAGTATCAAAACAACTCCACCACAAACACAGCCAATGATGATGTATGCTTCATCAGTGTTCCAGAAACTTATGAAAGTCACTTTGCCCACTTCTACCTCAAAATATCCTATTAAAAGCTGAAAGACAATTAAACCTTTGGTGTTGACAACTGGGTAAGACAGAAACACAAATTAGAGTTCTAAATCACAGATATTTTATACTCCCTGATCATATCACCCGGCATCCAATTTAGGTAACCTTGCACCCCCCCCCCCAGGACAATTTTTCATGGGTGCCAAATTGTTCATTGGGACCCCCCTGGAAGGGAAACGAAGGTGTCCTCAAAAAAATTTTGGTTTGGGCTATGTGAAATTGCATGTTTTCTATGGCAACCCATAGAGTATTTGAGAAGGGGGGTCTGCCTACAAAATTACTCATATCTCAGCTCCTACTTATCCTAGACTACTAAACTTAATACCAAATTAAAGCTTAGACATAGGCCTAGTATCCCCTTGTTGCATATGCAAACGATCTAATTTGCATATTCATAAATATTTATGAAAACATTAAAAATGTGGTTCACGAATGGGGGTATACGTACAAGATCAATAATATCTCAGCTGCTTTTAGTTGTAGATTACTAAAATTGTACTAAAGTAAAGCTAAGACATATGCCTTTTATTCCATGGTAAAATATGCAACATACCTTATTTGCATAATTTGCATATTCATGAATATAAATGAAAACGCTAAAAAATAAGGGAAAATCAATACAAATATAAATAGGCTGATTTCATCCCAATATTGTCATTGTTGCATGTTTTAATATAATCAATGTTACAATTGGACAGGTCCAATCATCCAGTGGTCCTATATGAATATTATCTCATTTGAATATTCATGAAAATGTGTGAAAACTTAAAAAAATAGGGAAAATAGCGTAAAAACTATAAGTATAGAGAGGGGTTAAGGTACGATCTATCCTGCACTCCTAGGGCCTTTTAAATTCATGCCAAATAGTTCAATGGGACCCTCAGAATGTGAAACGAAGTTCTCCACAAAAGAAATTTGGTATGGGCTACGAGAAAATGCATGGTTGCCATGGCAACCTCTTATATGATTCTCGAAATTTGGGGGGGGATGGCCTACAAAATCAATCATACCTAGAGTGTTACTTATCCTAGAACACTAAAATTGGTGTCACATTAAATCGTAGACACATGTTTTTTTTCCTGTGGTCAGATTTGTATATAATCTAATTTGCATATTTATGAATATTACTGAAAACCTACAAAAATGAAGTAAAATCATAAAAAACAACATAAATGAACATATTTCAGCACAAAAACATCATCAAACCACCATTGTTGCCAGTTTTTATATCCTTAGTGTTTCAATTTGATAAGTTCTTTCATCCAGTGGTCCTAGATGAAAATTATCACATTTGCATATCCATGAATATTAATGAAATCTTAAAAATGAGGGAAAAACATGGGTAAACTATTGTATGTAACAGGGTAATCAGACCTAAAATGAACACATAGGACATTTTATTATGGGCGTAAGTTTGTCCAATAGGACCACTTAAATGCAAAAAAATATTGTCCTCAAAAATAAATGTTCTTTGGGTTTTTGAATTTCATGGTTTCCATGGCAACCCATTATGCTGACTGTAAACAATGAGGGTATAAGTACAAAAAATACTCATATCTTAACAACGTCTCATTTTAGATTACTAAACATGGTACAAAGCTAATCCCTGAACATAGCAGTTTAATTTGGTAGTTAGATATGCATATATTCATGAATATTAAAGAAAAGTTTAGAAATGAGAGATAAAATCTCCGAAAAATGAAGGGGATACGTATAAAATTACCAATATCTCAGCTGCTAAGCGTCCTAGTGTATCAAATTTGGTGCCAAATTAATGCTTAGACATAATACTTTTACCTTAAATTCAGCTTTGAAAATAGTTAACATAAATAATATGAATTTTAATTAATACAGAAGAAATAAATGAAAAATCGCGGGAAAAATCAAGGGGGGGGTACTTACAAATCTAATAATATCTCAATTGCTAAGTGCCCTAAAGTACCAAAATTGGTTTTAAACTAATGCTTAGACAATAGTATGTGTTACAAATTATCAAATTTTAAAATGGTCATATTGTAATATTCATGAATATTGATGAATCCATGAGCATTTTGAGAAAAATACTCGAAAATGAAGAGGATATACCTACAAAATTACTCATATCTCAGCAGCTTATAGCCTTTACGTAGCAAACAAGGTGCCAACTTATTGCTATAATACAGTCCTTTATCTCAATGGTAATATTTGCCAGTTGTCTTATTTACATATTCATGAAAATTAATATAAACATTTGAATAAAGAGAAAAATTGCCGAAAAATGAATGGGGTATACCTACAAAATTACCAATATCTAAGCTGCTAAAGGCCCTAGAGTAGCAAACAATATACTTAATTTAAGTCTATGCATAACAGTTTTACCTGGTGGAAAGATATAAGAATTAACTAATTTGGTTAACATCATTATTAAAAAAAAACTTTAAAAATACAAGGTAAATGTATACAAGTTGATAGTAGTGTACCTACAAAATTACTCATATCTCAGCTGCTATAAATCTTATACTTTTTTACTTTTCTTTTACTCAAAAACACTTAAGATTATGCTGTTTGATATGGTACCAAGCTTGCTACTATTGGACAATTGAAAGCTAAGATATGAAACGCTTTGTAGGTATACTCCCTTAATTTTCCTGTAGTTTTCTCAAATTTCTCATGTTTTCATCAATATTCATGAGAAATAAATTTGATGTGTTATGAATTAAATCATTTAGGTAAACATGTTGTGTCTATGCACTGACTTAAAATCTGGTTTGGCACTATTGGGCGCTTAACTACTGAGATAAAGGTTTGATACACTGGAACACATGGTAGGTGAAATATTTGTCATTTTATATGTACATCCTTTAATACATCCCTTAAGATTTTTTCTTTCATTACAAAAGTTTTCATTAATATTCATGAATATGCAAATAAGATAATTTTCATATAGGACCACTGGATGAAAGAATATATCAAATTGAATCACTGAGGACATAAAAGCTGACAACAATGGTGGTTTGATGATGTTTTTGTGCTGAAATATGTTCATTTATGTTTTTTTATGATTTTACTTCATTTTTGTAGGTTTTCATTAATATTCATAAGTATGAAAATTAGATTATTTACAAATCTGACCACAGGAAGAAAGACATGTGTCTACGATTTAATTTGACACCAATTTTAGTGCTCTAGGATAAATAAAACCCTAGATATGATTGAATTTCTAGGCCTACCCCCCAATCTCTAGAATCATATAAGAGGTTGCCATGGAAACCATGCATTTTCTCGTAGCCCATACCAAATTTCTTTTGAGGAGAACTTCGTTTCACATTCTGAGGGTCCCACTGAACTATTTGGCATGAATTTAAAAGGCCCTAGGAGTGCAGGATAGATCGTACCTTAACCCCTCCCTATACTTATAGTTTTTACGTGATTTTCCCTCACTTTTTTTAAAGTTTTCACATATTTTCATGAATATTCAAATGAGATAATATTCATATAGGACCACTGGATGATTGGACCTGTCCAATTGTAACATTGATTATATTAAAACATGCAACAATGACAATATTGGAATGAAATCAGCCTATTTATATTTGTATTGATTTTTCCTTATTTTTTAGTGTTTTCATTCATATTTATGAATATGCAAATTATGCAAATATGGTATGTTGCATATTTGACCATGGAATAAAAGGCATATGTCTTAGCTTTATTTTAGTACAAACTTTAGTAATCTACAACTAAAAGCAGCTGAGATATTATTGATCTTGTACGTATACCCCCATTCGTGAACAACATTTTTAATGTTTTTATAAATATTTATGAATATGCAAATTAGATCATTTGCATATGCAACAAGGGGATACTAGGCCTATATCTAAGCTTTAATTTGGTATATAGTTTAGTAGTCTAGGATAAGCAACAGCTGAGATATGAGTAATTTTGTAGGCAGACCCCCTTCTCAAATTCGCTATGGGTTACCATATAAACCATGCAATTTCACATAGCCTAAACTATTTTTTTTTTGAAGACACCTTCGTTTCCCATCCAGGGGGTCCCAATAAACAATTTGGCACCCATGAAAAATTGTCCTGGGGGGTGCAAGGTAACCTAAATTGGATGCCGGGGTATATACACCTGTTTATTTACTCCGTTTTAGATGCATTATCCATTTACCTATTCATATCATGAATTACCATATTACCTGACCATTTACGTTTGCAAATCATAAGGTTAAATGTCATAATAAACATGTTAGGATAGACAAGATAAACTTGTAAAATTCTATTTTTATCAACAATATATTCATTCTGAAGTAGAAGTGCTGCATATTTCACCTCCATTGATCTCTTAAATTCAAAGTTTTTGGGCATTGAGGTTTCATTACAAATTATAAATATTTCTAATTATAGTAAGGTAGATATATAACGCCAAAAAATAATTATTATTACGGGATGTGCAATGTGTTGTTGTTTTCTACCATAACATGTTTTGAGCACAGAAAACCTTGAGACGTTTCTTATATCCACCAAAAAACATATGTTATTATATACAGTTATCAAAATATATCATTAATAGGTCCTATTCCTTGAATCTAGTGAGTCCCAAATTTATACTGTATTACCAGGTATTTTGAAAAATCAAAGTTCAAATTTATGAGGTTCTACTGTATAATTATGCTCCATCCAGTTAGCTAGCTCACCCTAACAAGTTTCAACACACCTATAACTGACCCCCACCCTCACCCAATAAAACAATTCAAAGCAATAAGAAACATGAACACGTTAGCAATATCGATGTAATTCGATTTCTTGAAATAGTTCCAGCATGAGTAAGGTTGTGAAAGTCTTTAATGTTATGAATAAATAAAAAATTATATTGTTTTATTTCAATTTTTTTTTTAATTTTACTCACTACATGCATGACTAACAAAGAATTTGACTGAAATCTAATGAAAAACAAAACACAGATTTAATTGGTTTCTGAATGCAAACTGTTTAACCCTTAAAACACCAATCACGACTGCAGCAGATGACAAATTTTGCCACATTTCTCCAATTTTTGACAAAAAAAGGTATGATATTACATGAGAACCGTCTGCAAGCAGACAATTCTCATGAAATATCATGCCTTATTCGTTACTTTTGAAAAAGCGGCAAAATATGAAATTGTCGTCTGCTGCAAGTTATAGGTGGCGCTTTAAGGGTTAAACATTACCACTAGTGTAGCTTCTCTACTGGTCCCTGGATACTGTTCGAATGGGTCACAGACAATTTCAGTCTCAGATCTGCTGATTAAGCTACATGTCACATTATCAATCAAAACACGCACATCCACATCTCTACAGGCTCTGTTTAAACCCGAACCCTGAAAATAAGATACAACGATGCAAGTACCAGCTCAGAAAAAAGCATAGTACATGAAATCAATTTTGTGATATTGCTGTATATTAATATAAACAAGGACCTCTGACACTTTGATAGGGTATCTGCATATTTTTCAGATGCTTCCTAAAAATTTCCTACGCATAAGATATCACTGGCATCCCTTTGAATAAGACGCCCGATGTATAAGGAACAAATTTAGGTTTTAATTAGAAAGACATACCTCTATGACAAAACAGGAGACCCTACCAAAGGGATAGGGGTTGCAACATTTGACTCACAAAACTTTAAGAAATCAATCATTATGACATGTAAGGGTATTATTACAAATCACAGTGAAATTATTTTAAAGTCTGAAATCAAGAGCAGTTGATTGATTATTTTATTTGTTGTTTTTCTCTATCTGATTTGTTAAAGATATTTTGAAGTGCAACTGGAGTCTATATTCAACCTTGATGACAATGTATTAACCTGGTGCAATATTATGCAGCAATGTACTATAATCATTCATCCATTCGTAAAGAATGCCTATTCAAGGGCCATGTAGCTTATGTGTATAAGATAGATACACTATATGTGCAAAATAATTTATCAACAGAATTTAGTAAAAGGACAATTTTCACAATCTAAAGAAAAATATGCTTAAAAATATAATGTTTCATGACTGCGAGATTATGAAAAGGAAGTTTACTTGTATTAATTATATCATTATATTGAGAAAAAAAGATTTTCAAGAGAACACACTAAAAATCCAAATACTGATGTCGGGCTCGCCCAGATCGAGCTGTTTTAAAGAGGCAAAGCCCATGAAGATGATTCTTAATAAATGTATATTTCAAAATAGGTTTCCTTAATTTCAATAACAGGCAATGTCAATGTGCAACTACAACATACGTCAATTCAATAAATGAGTGTTTTCACCATAAACTTTTTATTCACATTCTTCTCAAATATTTTTTATGTTTCTGTGTAATCAGCATGTAGAAATGAACAAGTTTTTGTTTAGTTTGGCGTGCACTTCAATGCCAATTTAAAATTATTGACAGCTAATCTTTAGATGTTTCATTGGTATAAAATGCTAAATTGCTGGTTGCCTGGTTGTATATAAGTGGGCATGATACAGTTTATCTAACCCTTTACCCATTTGATTCGCTGGCTTGCACACATTTCAAATGAAGCATCAAGCCTTATACGTTTTCCTTAATATTCTATAGAATTTGGAACAGTTATCTGCTGCATATATGGGTGGCTGTTAAAAGTGTTTATATCAGGAGAGAAGAATACTTACCACTTTGAGTCGTCCCTGGGTAAATTTTAGAAGGATGTTACATTGTAAATACTAGAATAATATCAACAAAGATATTTCATATTTTTCGCTTAAATTTTTAGGGTAGTTATATGTGTTATATGATTTACTAGCTTGAGTCCTGACTTATGAGGAGATGTAGGTAAAGACAATTCTGTTTTAGTTACAATGTAAAGCAGCAATATTTTGAACTCTATTTTTGTGATTTTAGACCAATGGATCAGAGGAAAATATAGGATCCAGTTATCCAGATTATTTAGAGGTCACAACAGCTGTCATTGAGCCGCGTGGAGTGGTTAAACATCTCCCTGTACATCCATATAGTGTTGATATTTTTTCATATTGTGGTCCTTCAGGAATATTGGATTCTGTCGGAGAGCAGAAAACCACTTAAGGCCCTGCTAGGGGGCGTGAGAATTGTTGCACGTTCCATTAGTTCTCATGACCAGACTCAATTAAACCAAGTTTGTAGTTTTCTTATAAAGTAAGTTCTCACCATTTCTAAAGGATCTGTTTTTCCAGATTATTTAAGTGAATTTCCCCCTTCAAATTTCGTTTTGAAAAAAGTGATATTTTTAGCAAAATTACATTTTTACATAAGACATTCCACGAAAGAGATTTGTAAATATTCACTATCATCAATGGGCCACCAATCTAATCACGTGACATTTGTATTTTATAGATGAATCTTGGTATTGATTGGTCAGACTATACGTTCATCTGTATGGGGATTTATGTTAAAATATGTTGTGTTCCTTTAAATATTTTGAGCAGTGTATAAATAAAGTCATTAAAAAAAACAGCCGCAAACTTTATTAAGGGTCTGATGTTATAAAACTTTTTTATACTCAACTCAGCTGAGTACGTGATTTATCCTGCTCAGGAATGATAACATGCTAATAATTGTTGGGAATTTAACATTTATAATCATGATAAATGCAACATCTGAGAGGCTTAAATCAAGGAACTTCTTTATTTGTAGGTATTTCAGTTTGTATGAGCAGATGAAATCTCGTGCTCAGTTGAATTGAGCACCAAACAAGTTTTATAGCCATGGGGCCTAGTCTCCATTGTGGCCCTATTCATAAGAGACTGTTCCGATTGGGAGTATTTCTAGAATTATAATAGACCAGCTTACTTACCTTAATTATGATTTTCTGATCAAATGAATTTCTAAATTTTATTCTAGTGTCCACTGTAACATTGGGATCAGGGAATATCTTCAATGATGTCGCAGCCTTAGAAAACTTCTCATAGTCCTGTACATTATCCAAACCAATACCATATGCCACATCACCTCCAGACTTTAATGGTTCCACTTCAGGTGTCAAACATGTAATCATCTTTGACTGAACATTATGAGAACAAGGCTGCAATAATTTAAAGGAAATACTTTCATTACAAAGTAAGTGAGTATGATCAGGAAATACCACAATCATGCACTGCAGATCAACCCACGGCACCGTGAGGAAAAGGCACAGAACAATAACAATCACGGGACATCAGCAGACATATAAAGTAAAGCAACTAGCTCTCTCTTCCGCACAGAGATGATTGCAAAACTAGAAAGAAGACAAAGTATTGCATTACAAAGCAAGAAACAAGCACATAACCCCCATAATTGGAGCAACAATAAACACCGAATTAACAACAACAAAACCACCGCTTAAAATGGACAGCATCCAAAGTCACTGGGTTGGGGAGGGGGCTGAAAAGCATTTAGCAGGTACCAACCTTCGCCCAAGATTCTGTTGTTGTTAAAATACAAAGTTATTGAGTTCGCATGGAGGTTTCCTAACTTTTGCAATGTATCATCACGGAGAGAAAAACTGAATAAAATCAACACACTATGATGAAGCAAAGAAAAGGGTCCATGACTCATAGATAGTCAAAGTTAAAGAAAACCTCAAGTAGAGTTATGTTGGGCCCAGCCAAAGACTAGCTTCAGGCACCAACCAAAGGATGAAGGCTTTAAGCCAGAGCCATCACTGAGTCTGAGGCCTGACCCACCATCGTACAACTGAAGAGAAAAAACATAGCTATAAACCGTGATATGTTTACAATAAGACATGCAGACTGACACATTATATCCATGCTTAACCCAACTTTTTTATAACTTTTGATTATCTATTTGAATTGGTCGCTAAAATTAGGCTTTCCAACAATTTTGCATTTTACCAGCTCTGATAGGCATTGTTGTAGCTAAGAGTTTTTAAACCAATATTGTATTTAGCAATCACTCCTGAGCGTCTGTGGTAAAATTTAGAAAATGCTTTACGAATTTTATTTTATCAAAACTTATCAGTCAAAAGGTTGTTTCTTTTTTTGAAGTCGCTAACAATAGTACACACACTCACAAAACGAATAAGCTGCGAAATATTCTCCTCAAAATAATTAAAGGACCAAGATTTTAGAAAGCGAGTATAATTAGCTCAAACATTTAAATTCTGTAAAACTAGGCCCAAATCATTCTCTTCTTTATGCCCATAAATCAAGAATCATTATTAATGATTTCCATGCCTAATTCTGCCATAACTGTGTCTCAAATGCACATACCCTCAAAAACACACTTTCAAAAGGCAGTGGGTGGGGTAAAGAAATTCCTCTGTCGTCATTCGAGTAGAATGAAAGAGACATCAAATTAAACTTTGTTTTAAACAGTTCAGCTTACATGCAACAATTTCTTCAAACAGTTTCAATATACTGGGAAGCAAGCGTTTTCATCTCTGGCAATGGAGTTTTGACATTGTCTTGTTTTCTGAAAACAATGGGTGTACTTGGTCATCAAGAATCAGATTTTCAATCGTCATTCTATGCCGTTGAGTGTTAGAAAGATGTCTCGACGAATTGTTTAAAAATTATCACAGACAAACACCAAAACCAGTTGTCGGAATCCATATTCTGACCATTATGCCACAGCCAAAAGGGGCAATTTTCTTTCACAGGAAGAAATGGATGGTATCATCGGGATTAAAACACCATAGAATCATGCGAAATCAGAGATTTCAACATCTAAGAGCAATTCTCATTCATTTCATGCAGTTCTGTGGTCCATGGCTCACACACAAAAAATGACATTCCAATACATTTAGGTCAAGTTTTGAAATGACAAAAAATCCTTGTTGGTAACATTTTCTACCATTTTCTTTTTGCTGTTTCACTTGGCAATACGGCGTCAAAGATGTCCGAAAAATTTAGGATATATCCTAAAATTGGTTTTCAAAATACGTTCTACACAAAATGCATCAATATTATGATTGATAGTATTGATGCTTCAATTATTTTGAGGAGTATATATACACCATAGGAAAGGGATTTAGGAACATCTCCATTAAGAAATGGGAAATTACATATTTCAAAATTAAAATCAGCCCATTTATTGTAATCTTTAGATGAAACTATGCCATTTGTTATGGACAAATCCAAGTCCAAAAGGGGCTTCATTACCAATTTGCAAATAATTTAGCTTTATTTAACTGAAAAATGAAGTTCAGTGGGATATACCTGACTTACCTTTTGTTCGAAATAAGGGTTATCAGTATTAAGCAAGTCATCTAGATATCTTGAGGTAGATTAAAATGATTCAACAACATCAGCTTTATTATTGTTGGAAAGAGATAAAATGAAGTCACTCTTATAACACAACTTAAAATAAATCTGCAACAAGATGGAGCTTAACTCTTAAACCGTCAGATGGCACTTAGATTCTTTGCATTCTGGGTAATTTTATGCTCTTGTTGTCATCTTCCCCTTTCTTGCTAGCGGCAATTGTTGTCATCTGCTAATAACAATTTGCAACACATTTGGCTCCAAACCGTTTAACAATCTGACATTGTACCTGAAAGATTTTATTTTTGAAAAAGGAGATTTTGAAATACGGCAATAGATGACAACTGAATCATGAAAAATTACCCTGCACGCAAGGACTTAAAGAGTGGTTAGACTTAGCACTACACTTGTTGTCTTATACACAGCTGCATATGTACAGTAAACCCTGTGTAAAACGACCACTCAAAAATAGACAAAACAAAGATCTTAATCACTATGACAAATGGTAGCTTAATGAAGGTCGACAGTATTGCAAAATGCTCCCCTTGGAGCATTCTGCAATACTTTTGACATGCATTAGGCGATAATTGGTATTGAAAACCAAGTTTTTGTCTTTTTGAGAGTGGCCGTTTTATACAGGTTTTACTGTTCATACTTATTCCTTATCCCACCACTATCTTAGTCCTTAACAGTTCATCTGCGCTTTACGTCTGCTGCATACATTCAAGTGTACTTCAGACTAGATTTTTTCAAGAGGAAGCAACAATATAAAATGGTAAGTTAGTGTAACAGGAAATACCGTAATCACACACTGCAGACCTACCCACCGCACCCCAATGAAGAGCCACGGAACATTTACAGTAACAAGACATCCGTAAGACAGTAGAAGCAAAACAACAAGCTCTCTCTTCCTCTTCAAGATGTTTGCAAAACTAGAATGGACACATGATATTGCATACTGCAAAATAAAAGCGCTGCAGGCATGCAACATACCCCGCCACAGGATATTTTCAATGCAAAGAAAATCACTTTGAAACTAGACCTTTTCGTGCAAAGTTTGAAGAAACTCGGTAAAGAAATGCTTAAGATAGAGAGTGAAAAATAATTTATAACGTCAATCAAGGGTCATAACTCTATACTTATTTATTGAAATTTATCCATTTGCAATACCAAGACACTACTTTTCAATATCAACTCTTATACCCAGTTTAAAGAAAATTGGTAAAAATATGCCAAGATAGAGAGTGAAAACAAATTACTAACGTCAATCAAGGGCTTTAACTCTGTACTTATTTGTCAAAATTTACCAATCTGCACTCCCAGAACACTCCTTTACAACATCGACTCTCAGACCAGGTTTGAAGAAAATCGGTAAAGGAATGCCAAAACCAATTTCTAACGACAATCAAGGGCCGTAACTCTGTGCTTATTTGCCAAAATTTACCCATCTGCAATCCCAGGACACTCCTTTCCAATATCAACCCTCATAGCAAGTTTGAAGAAAATTGGTTAAAATGCTCCCAGCAGAGAGTGAAAACGATGCGCTGGCGGACGGACGGACGTACAGACAAACAGACAGACAGACAGTTGTTAAAACATAAAATTGTTCAGCTCGCATAGAGGCCTCCTTACTAATGCAATGTATCATCACAGAGAAACAATTGAATCAAATCAACACACTATGATGAACCAAAGAAAATGACGCATGACTCACAGATAGTCAGAGCTAAAGAAAACCACAAGTTGAGCTACGTTGTGCCCAGCCAACGACAAGCATCAGGTACCTATCAACGGATTAAAGCTTTACGTCAGGGCCGTCATTGAGTCTGAGGCCTGACCCACCGTCGTGTAATTAAAGACGAAACGCTGATGAGACTGCATAAAACGGAAATCTGATCTAGTTCCATATTGTTTGCAATGTAGGCTAGCTGATGGACATATGCTGACGAGAGGAACACATGACAAAATTTGTGACTGGCGGGAAAAGGATTAAGGTTACTGCTTCTTTTAAATGCCATTTTCATATATTATGACATAAAAAACAAAACGCAGAATAATTAACCCTTAAAACGCCAATCACAACAAAAGTCGTCTGCTTTTGTTGTTTGCTGAAATGTTTTAGAAGCCATTCCAACAAACAGTGTAGACTCAGATCAGACTGCTCCTATGGGAGCAGTCTGATCTGGTCCGCACTGTTTGTCTTTATACTTAACTTTGTTCAATAAGGTTAGCAATAGTTTGCAACAGATGACAAAAGCAGACGGAATTTTCAGATGGGTTTTCTGCTGGCGTTTTAAGGGTTAATTATCTGAGCGCCAGAACACCTAAGTCAAATTAACCAGCATGCGCATAAGAAAGAGAAGAACAGTCTGATAAAGGACTATTTGCTTGCGTTTTCAACAATTCATAGAATAGTATAACCCTGACTCTTTCTAGGAAATTCAAATTCAATATGATAACCTGGCCACGAGGTTATAAATCTTTGCTCACGCCCTCAACTGAGCATGAAATTTACCATGCTAATGAATGTTTGGCATTTTAAAATTTACTAACATGATGAATACAACACCTGAAAGCAAAAAGTTTTTATTTTTCAACATTTTGTTTTATAAGCAGATAAAATACCATACGTAGTTGAGTTTTGCATAAAGAAATATAACCTCTTGGCCTGGATTGATGTCAATGTAAATAGAGAATAATAGGTGAGATGCCTGATAAACGTTGTCGTTTTCCAGTATGTGCCTTTCATGTCATTATGACGATGCACTTTTTGAATGACGTCGTTAATGACGCTGAATCAACACAAAAATATATATAAAAAAAATACGTCATTATCGCTAGTTTGAAGAGAGAAACATTAGGTAAACTGATAAATATAATACCAGGTTCGCGCCTCTTGATATCGAGTTTACCAGGCAAGGCTTTGAGAATGCTTGTTGACATTGCGAGGCTTGCCAAGCGATTCAACATGCGATCTCAAAGCCGAGCCTGGAAAACTTGATATCAGAAGACGCGAACCTGGTATTATATTTATCAGTTTTCCTAATGTTTCTCTCTTCAAACAAGCGATTATGACGTAAATTCTTTTTATTTTTGTGTTGATTCAACGTCATTAACGACGTCATTCAAAAAGTGCAACGTCATCATGACCTGATAAAGGCACATACTGGGAAATCGACAACGTTTATCAGGCAACGGGCGACAATGCAGTTAATATGAGAGGTGACTGATAATTCGATTTACCGATGTGATGTTTCTATTAGCTGCATACATTAACAGATGTGGATATGGAACACTGTCAAGATTCTCGCCATAGATATCTAAAGAACAGCCGCCACTGAAACAAATATGATCCAAATTTAAAAGTATAAAATAGTAATTATTTTCTTACCCATCACTTTAACATATATTTTGGGTGCTTAAAAGAACCGTCTTGTAGAGACGGTTCTTTTGAGTATCCACAACATATGCTTTGCTTGAGAGAAAAGAAATATATTCTTAAATAGGAACTCTTATCTAGGGGCCTGTCAGATCAGGATGGTAGACAAAACTCAAAAAATGTACTATGTGTACAGAAAATAGTTAGATCAACATAAACATTAACCTTTACTGCGTACTCCACCAAATCAGTTCCTGAGAGCGGTGGTCTCATCATTTGGACAGAAATACTCTTTAGCGGAATTGCGCAGTTGGTATGGCTATGAGTCACTTTTGTAACTTCCAACTATTTGATATATAATTAGTAGCGTACATATGTAGAAGGTGTTTTATTGATACCTTGGAATATCATTGGTTAATGATGATGCCATTAGGTGGCGCTGTTGTCAGCTTCTATCAAGTGTCTTTATGTTATAAAAAGTGAAGCCAGTGTCTTAAGAAAAATTGATAAATTGTAAAATTATAAAATCCGTTTCTGAAATTAAAACTTGAAAATTCTTAAGATACTGAAAACACAAATTTATAAGAATGTTAAGAACTGTTATTACAAGTCATGCACTGTCCTTATTTAAGAAATGAATTCGATTTTTGGAATGTTGATGGAATCATAAATACTTTGGGTGCTGGATCATTCGTGATCATTCCAAAAATTAAATTTATTGCTTATATCTACATTTTATTATAAATATCTAAAATAAAGAAAGTATTAATAATCTAGGTAACAAAACGGTTTTTGTATTTAATATGTAATTGCATTAACGGTTCTGCTGGAGTGTAAAACTGAAAAGCGAAACAGCCAGTGGGAACACGGACAGCCAATAGAGAAAACAAGAAGCGTGTTTTGCACGTCCGCACGTGCGACTCAGGTGTGGCTCGCGGTCAATCACAACACCAGTGTCGCCTCTGGCGAATGAATTCTATGTTCGAACATGAGCCGCAAAGGAAAGAAAAAAAACGTCTGAAAAAATTCAAAACGACTGGTATTAAAGTGTAGGGAGAGTCGTCTTGACAAGCTCCTCACTATTAAGCATTTTGAAAAGAAATAAAAGGTCAGAAGATTAATTATCAAATAGTATACCAAAACCACATCCATATCTAAAGAAACAGACACAACTGCAAAGTTTCAGAGCGATTGGTTAAATACTGTCAAAAGATTTGTGTTGAGAAGCTACCCATTATTTACACTTTTCAGAACAATGGATTTTTATAAAGTTACATACAATACATTAAGAATGAGCCATTATATAATTATATTTAGGGCTCACAGGTTATAATTCTTTTAAAAAAATGTAGTTCTTTCTCTGAAGATTGATTTTGTCTTAGCCAACATGAAATGTCGCATTCTGCATTACTTTTATCTGGGTCTTCACTGTTTGCAAAAGTACCCTTTTCCATTTTACTTTACTATGAACCTGGGCAGCGTTTCACTAACAATCTTAGCGCTAAGAAAATCTTAGGCTTAAGAACTTCTTAAGGATTGTCGTATCTTTTTCTTAAAGTGCGTTTCACTAACATTTTCTTAAGCGCGGTGCGTTTCATAGCATTTTCTTAACTAAGAATTCTTAAGCTACTCTTCCGTCGGAGGTAAGAAAATCCATAGCAACGAGCGCGCGCGGGCGTAAGCGCGGACGTAATTGAAAGCATCAAAACAGATCAGAGAAAATTGGGCGACAAATATAAAAAAGGTCTCAAATACTTTAAAAAGAGGGTGGTGCGCTAATCATTCTCGTATTACATAAAAAAAATAATTCATGAAAGTTACTTCTTACATTTAAAATTGATTCTTATCACTCTGATTAATAAAAATAAGTGTGAGTGATCTAGTAAACACTTGTAAAAATTCAGCTCTTGAAAACTCTTGTAGGCAAAATAAGCCTACGGAACGGTATCGATTCGCCGCTTTTAAACTTCTGACAGGGAGCGCAGTGTGCTTGACTCGAGACCGAGGGGCCGCGGGTTCGAGCCTCACCGGAGTCACTGTGTTGTGTCCTTAAGCAAGAACATTAATCCTAGCTTAGTACTGATTCAACCCAGGAAGACCGTCCTTTTACGACTGAAAAATTGTTGATGGGACGTAAAGAATCAAATCAAACGAATAAACAAACAAACAACACTTCTGACCACTGACCAAGACTGTTGGTCGTTGAAAAATGCACAGCATATCTAGCTGTTAACCTGTGCTACATTTTATGACTTTCACGGGCCATGCGATGACTGGACATGACTGAGGGTCTGGATGGGGGGGAGGTGGGGGGGGGGTCTGGTATTCACTATTCATTAAAAATTTAGCCCATTATTCATCTCATTAAAATTTTGGGTTATTCATTAAAATAAGACCAATTATTCATTAAATGTAAAAAAGGTGGCAAAGAAATCTGATTATTCACTATTCATTATATTTTTCTTCAATTCATTAAAAAAATAGGATTATTCATTATTTTTTAGGCCCTCAATATTCACTATTCATTTTTTTGGCACATTATTCACTATTAATTATAAAAAAGGGCCATTATTCACTAATCATAATACCCCATCCAGACCCCAATGACTGTTATAGGTTATGCGTAGGCATGAGTTCGGAAGACTATCACGGATCATGCAATTACTGGTTCGGGTCATGCGGTGAATGGGCATGAGTTCCGAAGAGTTATTTGTCTTGCAATGCATTCGTCATTCCATATATTGACATGCGTTCTGATGCGATGATTCGGCACGACTCACTGTTCATGTTTTGACTGTGTATGTGTTTTGCAGACTATCGTGTGTCATGCAATAACTGTCACGGGTCAAACGATGAATTTTCATGACTACTGTCACGGGTCATGCGATTACTGGATACGAGTTGGGAAGTGTGTGATGGTTCATGCGAATACTGGGCATGGCTGTCAAGGTCATGTGTTGACTGAACATGAGTTCTGAATAGGTTCATGCGATTACTGTACATGACTGTCACAGGTCATGCGATGACTCGACATAAGTTCCAAATACTGTCACGGTTCGATGACTGGAGATGACTGTTACGGGTCATGGCTTGGCTGTCTGAGTTTTAATGACTATCACGGGTTATGCGATGACTGGGCATGAGGTCTGAAGGCTGTCATGGGTCATGCGATCACCGGACATCACTGTAACAGTTGATACGCTGAATGTGCATGTTTGTTTTTTTAGACTGTCACGGGTCAAGCAATGGGTTCGAGCCTCACCGGCATCACTGAAGCCCTGGAAGGTTTTTTAGGGATACAGGGACATTGGCAAAAAATTTAAAGGGATACAGGATATTTTTGTAAATACTTAATGGGATACGGGATACTTGGATCAGTTTTAGGGATATGGGGTACAATGCTTTCTGAATTTTGGGGATATTTGCCATATTTATTTTAGGGATATGGAATATTTTTCAAAATAATAAAAGGGATATGGGATACTGGAACCCCCCCCCCCCTTTCCAGTGCCTCATCACTGCGTTGTGTTCTTGAGCATGACACATTTATCCTTGCTTAGTACTGGTTAAACACAGGGAGACCTGTCCCACCATAACTGAAAAATTAATGATTGGGACGTAAAGAATCAAACCAAAAAAATCAGGAGGTGATGTCGTTTGAAGAGATTTCTTATCTAAAGCTCTGGTGGCCCTTTTCTTCAGCAGAACAAAACCATTTGTGCATTTTTGGACTAGGGCATTATGAGGAATATTTCTGTAAAACTATTTTGAATTAGGACCAGTGGTTCAAGAGATGTCATTTAAAGATATATTATCTAGATATATGGCATCCATTTTGTTCTGTGTAGCGAAAGCATTTGTGTATCTCTGGTAGAGAGCATCATCAGGAATAATTCTGTGATTTTTTTTTTGAATTTGGACCAGTGGTTCAGGAGAAGTGGTTTAAAGATATTTCCTATCTTGAGTACTGGCGGTCCCTTTGTTTGGCGGAGCAGAACCATTAAAAATTTTGTGCAATTTCGATAGAAAGCATCATGAGGAACAACTCTGTGAAATTATTTTGTAATTGAACCAGTGGTTCAAAAGATGTCATTTGAAGATAGTTCTTATCTAGAGTTCTGGTGGCTCTTTTCTTCAGTAGAGCGAACCATTTGTGCAATTTTGGTGGAGAGTATCACACGGAACAATTCTGTGAAATTATTTGAATTTTGACGAGTGGTTCAGATGTCGTTTAAAAGATTTCTTATCTAGAGCTCTAGTGGCCCGAATGACCATTTATGCAATTTTGGTTGATGGCATTATGGGGAACATTCCTGTGAAATCATTCTAATTTGTACCAGTGGTTCAGGAAAGAAAAAAGTTTACAGACGACGGACGAAACCGATCACAATAGCTCACCTTGAGCCATTTAATGTCACCATTACAAGGGGATTTTGTGGCCTAACTTTTACTGATTACCAACTTTTGGGCCTATATTTTACTGATTATTGATTTCTGATGTACCCCATTGAGACCCTCATGACTGCCAATTTGATCTTGTGAGCTGCACCGTATAGTCATAATATCAAAATATCAAAAAGTTGCCCCATATGAACGTTTACTTCAACTGACCATCTGATTTCCAAGAACAATATTTTCATAGGGTCAAACTTGACCAGAGGTAAACTAGGTCAATGTAAACTTAATCCCTGCGGTACTCTTCGGGAACTATATTGACTGAAGAATGGCGTGCGGACAATGACGACAGACATTAGAGGATCACAAAAGCTCATACTGAGCCCATGGCACAGGTGAGCTAAAATAAAGGGATGCTGATTGTTAAAGACTACCATTTACTGTGATTTGACTACCATTCACTTGGTATTGCTGGTGTAGAGTGGAGGGGATTTAAGTTATAGATCACTGCGGTACTCTTGGGGAACTATGTTTGCATAATGACAACGGACATCAAAGGATCACAAAAGCCCATATTGACCATTCACATGCCATTGCTTGTCTAGAGAGAAGTTAAAATGTAAACTCCCTGTGTGCAGGTGAGCTCAAAATACAGCATTTTACAAATGAAATGATTTACCATGGCAAAAGCTTTTAGATGCTTAGCTACATGTAGGGTCGTTTTTCCAACATCCTTTGGTTTCTTAGCAATAGTCGATCATGCATAGTCTGAAAAGTTTGTTGTACTGCACAAGTTTATATACAGTTAAAAAGGTTTATAAACAAAAACGTTAAGCGTAAAAATTGTAAATATGTTCTTACACATCAGTTTTATCATATGTTTTGGGTACTCAAAACAATTGTCTCATTGAGACAGTTCTTCTGATCATCCACAACATATGTTTTGGTTAAGAAATGTGAAAGTTATTATTTTGTTAAGCACTCTTAACTAAAGGCCTGCCGTTAAATCAAAGTCCCTAGGGCCAAACTTTTCGTTGTTTTATTTGAAGTTTGAATAAATATAGCTGATCTATAAAAGGATAACCAGTGCATAGGCTAAACATGATTACTTTCACTTTTATATATCCAAAGATATGCTGTATGTCTAATGGAGACATACAAGAACCATGTCAATGCGATGTGCTATATGAAGAACATTTGCACACAAACGTAGCAGTCTCACTGAGTATGCCCTAAGTACATTCAAGTCAGCATATCTTTAGATAGCAAATACGGAAGATACATGTAATAGTGGACAAAATATGTTAAATGCAGCTGTATATATTACATATTGGACTTTAAAAGGTAGTTTAATGTTTAAGGATTCGAATTAACGAGAGTACACTGAAGTGTCATGTATAAACTGAAAAAAAACACACACACAACTATTAATTAAAACCTGCTTTTTTTTATTGAGCTTCGTCTAGTAAAACCCATGCTACACTCTAACACTTCATGGAATGTTAACTTCTTTGAAAGCTTTTTATCCAATTGTGTCTTATTCAAACGTTTCACTTTTTCAAATGGTGCTACTTCGAATCCTACACAAAACTTGGGCCTCTGGGACTTGTAGTTGTAGTAACTCCACCTTGTCTGTTTCTGTATAGTAAACATCTCTGATTAATATCTGAAAGAAAAAAATGAACCTCTAAGTTTCAAAGTGATAGACAGCGTTTTACATAAAAATGATATCAAACACACTTTATTAACCCATTTAAGACTAGTACATTGAGAAACGGTGCAGATCCAATCACACATTACTAAGACAATGTAACATTCTACAATGAGTATCCAATGGTGTGAATAAAGCTGACGGAAAAAGGAAAAGACTTATTTATATGTGCCCCTATCCAAGATCAAATTTATTCTCAACGATAATTTGAGGGGGAGATGGAGGGGATGGGTAGTAGAGGAGGAGATGGGAGGAGGGGTGAGAAGATAGAAGAGGAGATGGAGGGATGGGTAGTAGAGGAGGAGAGTGTTTAGGAGGAGGAGATGGGTAGTAGAGGAGGAGATGGGAGGAGGAGATGAGAAGATAGGAGGAGGATAGTGTTTAGGAGGAGGAGATGGGAGGAGGAGGAGCAGATAGGAGGAGGAGAGTGTTTAGGGGGAGGAGATGGAGGGGATGGGTTGTAGAGGAGATGAGAGGAGGAGGAGGTGAGAAGATAGGAGGAGAGTGTTTAGGAGGAGGAGATGGGTATTTGAGGAGGAGTTAGGAGGAGGAGGTGAGAAGATAGGAGGAGGAGAGTGTTTAGGAGGAGGAGATGGAGGGGATGGGTAGTAAAGGAGGAGATAGGAGGAGGAGAGTGTTAAGGAGGAGGAGATGGAGGGGATGGGTAGTAGAGGAGATGGCAGGAGGAGGAGGAGGTGAGAAGATAGGAGGAGAGTGTTTAGGAGGAGGAGATGGAGGGGATGGCTAGTAGAGGAGGAGATGGGAGGAGGAGAGTGTTAAGGGGGAGGAGATGGAGGAGATGGGAGGAGGAGGTGGAGAGGGGAGAAGATAGGAGGAGGAGAGTGTTTAGGAGGAGGAGATGGGTAGTAGAGGAGGAGATAGGAGGTGAGAAAATACAAGGAGGAGAGTGTTTAGGAGGAGGAGATGGGTAGTAGAGGAGATAGGAGGAGGAGGTGAGTAGATAGGAGGAGGAGATTGTTGAGGATGAGGAGATGGGTAGTAGAGGAGGAAATAGGAGGAGGAGATGGAGGAGATGGGTAGTAGAGGAGGAGACGGGAGGAGGAGGAGGAGAGGGGAGAAGATAGGAGGAGGAGAGTGTTTAGGAGGAGGAGATGGGTAGTAGAGGAGGAGATAGGAGGTGAGAAAATACAAGGAGGAGAGTGTTTAGGAGGAGGAGATGGGTAGTAGAGGAGATAGGAGGAGGAGGTGAGAAGATAGGAGGAGGAGATTGTTGAGGATGAGGAGATGGGTAGTAGAGGAGGAAATAGGAGGAGGAGATGGAGGAGATGGGTAATTGAGGAGGAGATAGGAGGAGGAGGAGGTGAGAAGATAGGAGGAGGAGATGGAGGGGATGGGTAGTAGAGAAGGAGATTGGAGGAGGAGGAGGTGAGAAGATAGGAGGAGGAGAGTGTTAAGGAGGAGATGGGTAGTAGAGGAGAAGATAGGAGGAGGAGATGGGTAGTTGAGGAGGAGATAGGAGGGGGAGGAGGTGAGAGGATAGGAGGAGGTGAGTGTTTAGGAGGAGGAGATGGGTAGTAGAGGAGGAGATAGGAGGAGGAGATGGAGGATATGGGTAGTTGAGGGTAGTTAACCACAACACCCACCATTTTCATCAGTAATGCCTCACTGTCACATGTTTAAATATTGGAAACTGTGATGTATGAAGTCTGAACTGTGAAGTGTGAACTTATATGTGTGAAGTAAGAACTATACACTGTGAAGTATAAAGTGTGACATGTGAAGTATTAAGTGTAAAAAACGAACTGTGATGTCTGAAGTGTGAAGTATGGTGTGTGAATTATAAAGTGTGAAGTATGGACTGTGAACTTTAAAATGTCACTTGACGTTGTCTCCTACACATAATTAAAAAGTGTGAAGTATGAATTGTTAAGTATGAACTTTGACCTATGAAGTGTAAAGTATAAACTATGAAGTGTTAAATGTGAAGTAAAAAGTGTGGGCTATGAAGTATAAACTCTGACGTGTGAATATGAAGTGAGAAATATAAAATGTGAAGTATGAACTGTGAAGTCTGAAGTATGAACTATGTAATGTGAAGTATAAACAGTGAACTTTGAAATGGCATTTAAATGTGTCTTCCACACATAACAATGAACGGTGAAGTACGAATTGTAAAGTGTGGAGTGCGAAATATGAAGTGTAAATATGTAACGAATCTGAACTATGAAGCGTGAAGTCTGAAGTATGAAGTCTGAATTAGGATGTATTCACTATGAAGTGTGAAGCATGAAGTCTGAACAATGAAGTATAAAATGTGAAGTATGAACTATGAAGTATGGACTGTGAAAAATGAAGAATGAAGTATGATAATTGAAATATGAACAGTACAGCATGAACTGTGAACTTTTAAATGTCACTACAGTTGTGCAACGAAGTCTGAACTATGAAGCATTTAGTGTGAAGTATGAAGTTTGAATTAGGAAGTGTTAGTTATGAAGTGTGAAATATGTACTATGTCTATGACGTCTGATTTTTTAAGTGTGAATCTTGAACTATGGAGTGTGAAAACTGACGTATAAAACTATGATGTGTGAACTGTGAAGTAAGAAGTGTCGACTGTGAATTGTGAACTATGGACTCGGAGGAGTGTACTGTGACGTTTGGAGTATAATTTCTGAAGTATGGACAGCGAAAAGTGATATTTCTAAGTTCAAACTTCACATTTCAAACTTCACAGTTCGACTTCATACTTCAATAACCTTACTTCACAGTTCATGGTTCACACTTTACAGTTCAGAGTTCAAACTTCAGAGTTCAAACTTCACATTTCATACTTCACAGTTCAACTTCATACTTCAATATTCATACTTCACAATTCAAACCGTGCGAAGTATGAAGTGGGAAGTGCGTAGCTTTAAGTGTGCCAAATGAAGTGCGAACAATTAAGTGTGTAGAATGAAGTCAGAACCATGAAGTGGGACGTATGAACCGTGAGGTATGAACTGTGAACTTAAAAATGTCTTTTTAAGTTGTCTCACTCACATAACTATGAATTGGGAAGTATGAATTGGAAAGTATAAAGTGCAAAGGATGAGTGAGAATTATGCAGCCTTAAGTCTGAACTATGAAATGTGATGTATGAAGTGTGTAGTGTGTGAAGTTTGAAGTCTAAACTATGAAGTGTGAAATATGAAGTGTGAAGTGCTAACTGTGAAGTGTGAACTGTGAACTTCAAAGGTTACTTTATATTGCCTCCCACACATGACTATAAATTTGAGTATGAAGTGCCAAGGGGAGCGTGAAGTCAGAACTTTGAAATGTGAACTATGAAGTCTGAACTATTAAGTGTGAAGTTTGAACTATGAATTAATTGTGAAAACTGAATTATGAAGTCTGAACTATGAAGTGTGAACTGTTAAGTAAGAAGCGTCAACTTAGAAATGTGATCTATGAACAAAGAATAGTGTACTGTGACGTTTGGAGTATAAAGTCAGAACAATGGAAAACGGGAAAGTGTCATTTAAAAGTTCATACTTCACATTTCATACTTCACATTTTAATCTTCCCAGTTTATGGTTCACACTTCAAAATTCTGACTTCACCCTTCAGAGTTGAAACTTAACAGTTAAGATTTCACATTTCATTCTTTACATTTCCACTTCATACTTTAATGTTCATACTTCACAATTCAAACTGTGCAAAGTATGGTGTGAAATATGCAGCCTTAAATCTGACTTATGAAATGCGAACTACTAAGTGTGCAGTATGAAGTGTGAACTATGAAGTGTGAAGTATGAACGGTAAAGTATGAACTGTGAACTTCAAAAATGTTATTTTGCGCTGTCCCCCATTGCACATAACTATAAAGTGTAAAGTATGACTTTTGGAGTATAAAGTGTTAAGTATGAAGATTGAAGTCTGAACAATGAAGTATGAAGCATGAAATATGAAGTGTAAAGTATGAACTATGAACAGAAGGGTGAAATGTGAACTATGAAGTGTAAAGTTTGAATTCTGAACTGTCTAGTTTGAAGTACAAATGAAGTGAGAAGGAGCTTGAACTGTGAAGTATGATGTATGAAGTATGAACTAACAGGAGTTTACTGTGATGCTTTGAGTATGAAGTCTGAACTATGGTAACATAAAGTGACATTTGAAAGTTCATACTTCATAGTCTATATGTTCATGGTTCACACTTCACAGTTCAAACTTCACAGTTCAGACTTCACATTTCATACCTTATAGTTCCATTGCACACTTTACTGTTCATAATTCACAATTAACTTCAAACTTCATAGTTCCAACTTCAAATTTCATACATCATGCTTAGTAATTCACACTTCTAATATCACACTTTCAGATCTTCTTTTTTAATGTTTAAACCTTGTCATCGAAATGCTCTTGTTTACTATACAATAATACACTAGCCCAATATTGCAAGATTGATGCGATTTATATTGATTAACAAAAATGTAACATGCAACAACACACACCATTTTTATCAGTTATATGTCACAGTAAGGTGTTTGAAGATCTAAAACCTATGTAGTGTAAACTTTAAAGTGTGACTTGAAGTATGAACTGTGAAGAGGGAATTATGAAGTGTTGAGTGTTAAGTAAGGAGCTTGAATATGTACTTAAAAGGGTATCCTTTGGAAGCAAAGAATGCACCAAAGAACTGAAACTAGTGTGTGCATATTATAGAGTCTGAACTATGAAGAGTTTCTGTTGTATTTCATACATTTAATAATGTATGAAGTGTGAAGTATGAACCATGAAGGTGAAGTATGAACTGTTAACTTTGAATTGTCAGATTTTGTGCCAAATATGAACACTGCCAGTCAAAAAGTGAAGACAAGTTCATACTATAAGCCTTAAGCCAAATACTAAGTCTATCTGACCTTAATTGTCCTTTTGAGTCCAATGTTGTCAGATTTTGTGCCAAATATGAACACTGCCAGTCAAAAAGTGAAGACAAGTTCATACTATAAGCCTTAAGCCAAATACTTAGTCTATCTGACCTTTATTGTCCTTTTGAGTCCAATGTCATATTGGTAATCTAGAACCCTTGTTAAAATCTAAACTCAGCAGCCAATCATTGTGCCATATTTGAACACCCTTGGTCGAAAAAATGGAAGAAGTGTTCCTTTTAGGAGTGGAAGGACATATTTTAAATATATTTTACCTTGACCTTTTACTCAAGAGTCATATTGGCGATCATAAACCTTCATTGTAATCTACACATCATAGGTAATCATTGTGCCACATCACCCTCAATCAAAAAATGAAGAGTTTGTGTTATGAGCAAGTCTGAATGACAAATGGACCCGATTACAATATATGTCTAACATATTATCTGACTTAAAGCCACTTTTCTCAAAAAGGATGGATATAATTTTTTAAGTTTGCAGGCAATTCAGAGCAAACTGGGAAGATCTTGATGAGATTTGTAATTTTAAGACATCTAGGTTGAAAAACTGTTTGAAAAAGAGAGCATGTTTTCTATTTTTCTTATGAGTTAAATGATACTTTACATCCCAGTCAGCATACATTTGGTCATGTTGGGATGTTTCATCTGCGTTTAACCATTACTATATAAGCAAAATATTTGAGTACAGAACTGTCTGTTTCTTTAATTATCATTTTAAATGTCTCATTGAGACGGTTCTTTTGAGTACCCACAACATATTGTTTTTAGATAAAAGATAAGTATTTTTCAATCACACATATTTATCTGAAGGCAGAGGCACTCTTTTTACCCTTTTCTTGCTGTTCACGGCAATATCTGTCATCTGCTCTCTTCTGCTATCTATGTTTTTGGTGGCCTATATTGCAAACAATATGGACACAGATCAAACTGCTCCCTTTCGATCGAACTATCTGATCAGGGCTCATAGTGTTTGAATTATCAGCAGGATAAGGGTTAATTCTGGCACAATTTGAGTACAATGCTTATTTTGGGTCATATGTGTAAGGGGGGGGGGGGGGGGGGGGGGGTAGTGGTGTAAATGACTGGTGCATTATTTGATTGACAGAGGTATTAATGTTTGTCTGCAATTCAGGCTTTACAGCCCAGTCAATATATAAATAATGCATGTTAGCTCGAACACATTCTTCTGTCAGATAGAAAAAATGAAAATGTTTTGTCTGTATTTGGTGATACTTTATGTCCCAGTCAACATACTTCGAACCAGGGCTCACCCTGCCATTAGCCATTAAAGCCATTTGCTATTAAAAATGTAGAGTGGCTACGAATATAATAAATTGGCTAAAAAGTAAAAAAAAACAAAAGGGTGTCAAACAATTAGGATCGAGATCAGGCCCGACAAATTGGCCCGACAATTTGACGGGCCTGACCTGGGTCCAAACTGTTTGCAGAGGTTATTAGCAGATGGCAAAAGTCATCGCTTAAATATAGAACAACTTATTGAAACTACTTTCTGGCTAAAACCTTGGCTAAAGTCAATTTCTTTTGGCTCCAACCTTTTTCCATTTGGCTAAAGTGTTGGCTACAACAAATTCTGAGCCAGGGTAAGCCCTCAGACAGATAAAATGAAAACTTTTTGTCTGTCTGTGGTGATGCTTTACGTCCCAGTCAACATTTTAACCATCCTATCTGGACCTTTCTCGAGTTGAACCAGCACAATTATGCAGATGATACAATGTCATGCTCAAGGACACAACACAGTGCCTTGTGTGCAGAACTTCTTGAGGGGCTCAAACCAGCGACCCCTGGACTCGAGCTCAAGTCGAACACTACCATCAATAGGCCACTGCACTCCTCAGCAGTACATGTAGATCTAACCTTATCCTTACTTAGGCTAATTTCTATGATAGGGTAGTTTCAGCTGAGAAGCCATGTACTCACTCTGAAGATCTCTTGTGTAAACACATCGAGCAATTTATCTGTGTAGACTTTACAAAGACAGGTGTCAGCAGGCTCCAATAATGAATTCCTCACTTTCTCTTGTGTCAGCAGACAGGTCGAATGAAATTATTGTTAAGTCCGTGACATACTCCTCTTGATATATAAAACAAACAATAAATGAATAGTTCAAAACGTGTCGATTCAAACCGAAAGTAGGATCGATTTCGTAGAACTCGGACTCTTTACACAGTCTAAATCATTTCCGGCGACAGGTACTCATCTAAAATAAATTCCCTCCGATAATTTTGTCGATAAATAATACGTTTTGACAGAATAATAAGCGAATTTTGTTCCGTATGCTGGTTGGGACAGATGAAGGCGGCCATATTTACGAAATTTTCTGAAAGATAAGATCGCCTCCCCCCTGTCGTAAAGTTACGACAATATTTAAGAAAATCTTAGCGAAATCCTTAAGAAATTCGTAAGTCGATGGCGTTTGTGAAACGCAAACTGTTCTTAAGAATGAACTTACGAATTTCTTAGCGCTAAGAATGTTAGTGAAACGGGCCCCTGGTTTGTGCATAAAAAAGCCTTATTGCATTAAGCTGAACTAGTATGACCGCCTTGACACGCTACCAAATACATTTATGAATGAATGATGGAGTGATGAAATGCTGAAATGCTTGAAATGCAGGAAAAGGCATATCCAGTATAACCCCATGGCTATGATAACATGATTTGTGTTTCTGATAGAAACAACAAGAATTTCCCTGCATATACAATTGAAACCAATTCTACATCAACAGCAACACACACTATAAGTACCAATTTGAATATAACACATATTACACATTCCTGCAAAAAAGCTGCAATGGGTGGTTCACTTATTATTTAAATAGATTGGTGGAAAAAGAAAACATGCCAATATTATATCACATAGCTTTAGGTGCGTTATATAAGAACAAAGTATATAGATAAAATAAGATTACATCAATATAAGGTATACAAACCAATCAACTCAGGGACCTCGGACAGTCTCCTATTCAATCTGCCCAAATTTGACAGCCTGTGGCTAGGATAATGCGTACTTGACAACTATATTTTGTGCTTAAATCAAACCCTTATATTTAGTTCACCTAGCAAAATAAAACTTTTTAAAACATATTGCATCAATATACCAGGACTTACGGCTTTAGGGGGTAGGAGTATTTTTTTGACCAAATTTTATTTCACAGAATGTCAAAGTTACATCAGGTATTCACCTTACATGGAAGCGTAAAGTTTGAGACGAAAGTGGTGTTTTTGCATAAAATTCGATTTCAGAAGTTTTCATCGTTCCTTCTAAATATGTATGCTGTCCATGACTTTTGACTATTACCTGTTATATTCCAAGACCAATCAGTTTGACCTGACGGCTGAGATGTATCATGCCTGCATACTGTATACATCACAGTCTAGATGTCACAATTTTTGAGTGTAAAAATTGTTATTATTTTCTTACCCGGGCATCAGATTTAAACTATAATTTTGTGCTTAAAAGAACCGTCTCATTACGACGGTTCTATTGAGTACCCCTAACATATGTTTTGGTTGAAAAATAAGACAATTAATTACTTGGTACGCACTCATAGCTAAAGCCCTGATACATGCCATTGTAAACTGATATTTACCTACAGATTTGTACAAAATAAGTTAATAATAAGTTTTTATAATAAATTGTTTTTGAGCATTTTGACAGCGTCCCCCCAATGACAACTCATGCCGTTTTTATATGATGTGAGAAATGTAAAACTACAACTGTATGCAAAAGGATTAGTTTGGTCACGTGGGGGGTGGGGCACTTTAAACTTTTTCTATTAGTTGAATAGCAGAAACAGAGGTTTAAACCCATATTTTTTCAATTGGTACTTGTCCAATGAGAAAAACACCTTTTCCGATAATTCGAAAGTTAAACCTACTACAATTTCAAAGAAAAAATATCATTTTCATGGTCATTTTATGGGCAATTCTTCATTTAGACTGTCCGAGGTCCTTTCAATTGCTCTCTCTCTCTCTCTCTCTCTCTCTCTCTCTTACATTTCTAAACATAACTGGTCGAACTGACATGCGAAAAATTGGGATCATTGCATAAGAATGTAAGGTATCGTTTTTAGTATAATGTCAACGTTTGTGAACAAGAAAATTAAAATCAGCTTCTAATTATAATGCGTATTTCAAAACAGTTGATAGCCTGTTGAACGTTTCATACTCCTTTACATTTGATTCAATGTAAAAGCTGACACTTAACATCCCTACTCCACTTTCATACCAGCAGAAGATATAACGAAAGTAATATAATTTTGAAAGAATCTGATGAAAGCTGCCAAAAGTATATTGAAGCAATTAGTAACATAACAGGGGCGGTTTCGGGATTTCTGAAAAGGGGGTTCATATGTACAAAGGTGTGGGGTTCACTGTGCTGACTTTATCTCAATTGTCTTAAATATCCCATGAAAATGAAATACTTTGGTCTCACTGAGATCTAATTATTTCATTTTCATAGGATAAAGAATGGGGCTGGGGGGTGGGGGGGCAGAGAAGGGGTTTAAGCGAATCCCCTGAACGCCCTCAGGATCCGCCGCTACTTAATGTTGGTAAAACGGAACGTTGAATGATTATAAGAGTGATTATGTAGACGTACACTGATTCCGGTATAATATACATACTGTAAATTTGGAAATTTTAGCGAAAATTTTTAGTTTCGTGAAAAGCGTTAAAAGAATTACATATATCAGTAAACGACAGAGTGATTTCTACATTTCGTGAGTATTTGAGTTTCACGAAACTTTGCATATGCAAAGTTTCGCGAAAATAAAACACTCACGAAAATTTCCAAATTTACAGTAAGTACTAACCTGTTATTTCACGTTTGCATAGAATTTTGAAATTTCTATGCCTCATGTTTCCTGTGAAAATTTATACTGACAAATTGATGTGATAAACAGCCAAGAAACAATAAGTTAAAATAAAATACTCAAGCACAGCAGTTTTTTCCAGAAGAAAACGTAATTAATTCCTATGTAAATTGAATTTCAATTTTAAGGCCTCATATATCCATAGAAGAGATCTATTAATAGTTACGAAATAGGAAGACCATAGAAACAACTTATTTATAAATCAAGCATAAACTAAGCAAACTTAGCGGTAATACAGTGAGCCACTATAGTTACGCACCACTTATAAAATGTAAAATTAATTGGAAAAGACACATGCTATTTTTATTCTGAGACTACCAGCGTAAGGCGCATTTTTATTTGCATTAGCCATCGCAATTTAATTGTGATCAGATGAGAAACAAGTTAGAAAATGGATCTTGAAAGGCACTACTCTCAAAACACCATTTCACATTGCATTTTTTCGAATGAAACTCAGATCACATTGCACTTTTTTCAGGGTCGAATTTCTGCAATGCCAGAGATAAGAGCCGATTTATTCTTGGCAATATCTAAGATTGGAATGTGTTTGTTAACTTTATCCGTTTTTAAATCGTTTTACTATTTTGGTTCGCAGCTGAACAAGGTTTGAAAAAAGTTAATTTTATTACTTTTTTTTAAGTTAGTTAAATTTTCGTATGATTCTGAGTAAACTAGTTATCAAAACACTTATTTTATAATTTCACTTTAAACAACCATGCATCCGCCGTTTTTTTCGTAAAAAAAATAAATTGATTTATTGGCGTCATGGTGTTGACGTTAGTGATGACGTCATTACTACCAAGGCTATAAGACGTGTCAATGATAAGATGTTTTAGTGTTTTGATATTTCTATGTCAACAATTTGCGAATAAAAACCTGTTTGATTATTGTAACTGACGTTTATATGACGTCAAAACGAGCATTTCTTCAAAAAGTAACAGTGTTACTAACTTCAACGACCAAAAACGGGGATTTTAATTGAATAAAACAATTGTTTTGGTTTTTTTCTGTCATAACGATCACCATGAATAATTCTTAGCGCAAAACGCAAATAGAAAATATAGACGTTCAGGCTGCACGAGCATTTTTGTCAAAATTGCCTTTGACGTTGCAGAATGATTCGCATGAGTGATTTTGATATTTTTCTTTGTCATCAAATAGATAAACTGTCAATAAGACAATGATCATTGGAAATGTTTGATTCCAGCATTTTTGTCAAACAATTCGGGTCCTGAAAAGGTGGTGCGTAACTAAAGTGACTCACTGTAAGTGTGCAAGTACATTTAAACCTGTCTTATGCGGTCACCCAAAAAAAGACAAAACAAAGGTCTTAATGACAAATGGTAGCTTAATGAAGATCGAAATTATTGCAAAATGCTTCCCTTGGAGCATTTTGCAATAATTTTGACCTGCATTAAGTGAAAATTGGCCTTGAAAACCAGTCATCTTTTTGAGTGACCGCTTAAGACAGGTTTTACTGTAAAAACAAAAACAGGTAGAATGAGAATATACAATTTTAGGTATGCGCAACACTTTAACCCACAGTATTTATGAAGACTAAATAATGGGAATACCCCAGAACAAACCATATATACTGTTACATTTATCTAAATTAAATACTTCCCATATGGAAAAGAGTAAAGAATGAACTGCTTCAACAATACGCAAATGATACATACCGTATCATTCGCATTTTGTTTAAGCATATATTTTCACATGCTAATGAGCTGACCATAGTTTTAATGATACGTGAACAGTGCGCTTTAACACTGCGTTAGTAAAATACAGAATGCAAATGAGATAATGATATTAATAAACTAACCATACGCTTAAATGATACACTGATGAAACACTTCAACAATACGCTATAGATACACAAAACCAGTCATTTTAAAGTATGCACGTGCATACTGTCGATCCAAAAATGCATGATAATAGGACTATACAGGTAAATATATTATTACAGATGAGGGTAGCATATGATATATACCGATACAAAGCAGGCATTACCTGGATTAGTTTATATTTTTGTTTGCATCAGCTCTCGTCTATCTTAAAAATGCAGTATTCTCTTAACTGTATTAACATGTTTTTTTAATTCCTTTGTTTTTATTACCACTATATTGCTTGTATGAAAAGTAGCATCATCTGCGTAGAGATATGAATAACAATATTTCAAGAAAGGTGGACGATCATTAATGAAAAGTAAAAACAGTGTGGGGCCAAGGATAGGTCCTTGAGGAAGTCCAAATTTTACTCTCATAAATTCTGACAGTCCTTGGTCACTTTCAATTACTTTTTGTGGCGATTATTCAGGTAGGAAATAAACCATTTAAGTGATCTTTTATCAATTTTATACATCGAAATTTTCTAAATCAAAATATAGTGATCTACTACATCAAACGCCTTCCTGAAATTGACAACTAAGGCACCGACCAGACCACCATTGTCTAAGCAAGCCATCCACTGGTCAATAAGCTTAACTAAGACTGCCTGGCAGCTGTGCTTCCATCCAAAACCGGACTGGCTTTCATGTATAAGTTTATATTTATTCAAACAATTCATTAAGTGTTTGTTTACATGTTTTTCGAAAATTTGAGAAATAGTTGCCTTAACAGAATACCCAGTGCCTACATATTTTTGTAGAAGATGAGCCAAAAATTGACTGAGTAAAAGCTGCGAAAAAAGTGACAGAAATATTCTGACAATTACAGATTAAGCTCCTGCACATTTTCAGACCTGGACAAAAACACCTGCAAACTTTCAAAAAGATCCAGCTAAAATTGTAGGAGGAATTGCGAACACAAGATAGTTACCCGGTGTCTATATACTTTGATAGAAGTTGAGCCAAATATGACTAAGTTCAAAGTGCAAATGAAGTAATTAAAACAAATCTGAGAATTACAGCCATATGTTATGTACATTTTCAGACAATGACAAAAAACACCTGCACAGGTTTCAAAAATATGTGGTTAAAATTGTAGGAGGAGTTACGTTCAACAGATACCGAGTGTCTGCATGCTTTGGTAGAAGGTAAGCCAAAAATGACTAAGTGCGAAAAAAGTGACAAAAATTAATTTGAGGATTACAGCCAAATGGCATGCACATCTTCAGACCTTGCAAAGTTTCGAAACGATCCAGATAAAATTGTAGGAGGAGTTGCGTTCACAAGATACCCAGTGTGTATATGCTTTGGTAGAAGTCAAGCCAAATGACTAAGTTCAAAATGTGAAAAAAGTGACAAAGATTAATCTGAGGATTACAGCCAAATGTCATGCACCGTCTTCAGAGCTTGACAAAACACCTGCAAAGATTAAAAAAGATCGAGATAAAATGGGCCTCGACGCGAGAAAACCTTTCTTCGGGGGTTTGGGAATAGCAAAGGCGCAGACCAGCCTGCGCATCTGCGCAGTCTGATCAGCGCCTTTGTTATTCGCTTATTGGAAAGTATCATATCTGGACTTGCTACAAGCAAAAATTCAATTTTCTAGCTACTCTCTGTAGCTGAGGAGACTGGTTTAAGTCTTGCTTAGTCGGAAACCTCAAAGACCGGTTTTCTGGCGTCGAGGCCCAAATTGTAGGAGGAGTTGCTTCACAAGATACCCAGTGTCTGCATGGTAGAAGTCAAGCCAAAATATGTCTTAGTTCAAACTGCAAAAAATGAGACAAAAAATAATTTGAGGATAACAGCCAAACCTCATGCACATCTTCAGACCTTGACAAAACATCTGTAAAGTTTCGAAGAGATCCAGATAAAATTGTAGGAGAAGTTGCTTTCACAAGATGGGACAAAATTTATGACGGACAATCAGACTGACAGACGAGTAAAGAGCGTAAAACAATATGTCTCCTGACCCTGACAGTGGGAGACATAACTAAGTGATAGACATATTAGCTGGGTAGATGACTTGATGGTTGAATGAATGGATGGTTGGGCCAGACATCCATTATTAAGACAATAGATTGAGGCACCTGACTAGGCTCTTCACTGATTGAATGCAGAATATTCTATAAAAAAGAAAAGTACCAACAGCATCCCTAAAGGTGGGAATAGTCTCGTCCAACTGATTGGGTTGAAAAGTCTTTTCAGCTAAAATAGGTTAAGAAAATCAGAAAATCTGTAAATTAGAGTTTTATCATATGACGTCGCGTCTGTGAGTGAAATAACGCCATGCATTAAAATCGATAAACCAATAGCAGCTTACAGATTTCGGGTAACGCTATTAAATGGCGTTTTTAATTTCACGCATATGGCAAAACTCTTACGTTTTTACGCCAAAAATATGAATTCAAAAATAATTTTAACGTCATATGATAAATAGAATCTAACATTCGTGATCCTGTTTAACTGAATTTATAAAACTCGTTGCAAAAAAGAGACAAAATGCCCAGTAAGCCTCGCATTTCATCTCTTTTCCCAAATTTGTTTAATAAATTTAATAAAACATGAGCACTCATATAGGATCCTCTATGTAAATTTACCTTGCAAATGTAGTAATATCTTCATTCGGGACTGTCACTGTAGGGTCTTCTTTGTATGTAAACACCAGATTTGTGTCCTTAAACGTTTTTTCACCCGGCTTAAACCACACAATAGTCACAGGGACCTCACCAACTGCAAAGTGTTGGTTTGTCTTTGAAACCATCAAAGTATCATTTCTGAAAGTTTTTTGAAAGACACAAAATAAAATGTACTATGAAAGTTAAAATATGACTAAACGAGTGAATATGACCAGTTACTGAGATGAGCACTATGGATTATACATATGGTATACCATATTCCGGCATAAAACTAATACAGTTGTGTTAACACTTATTTGCTTCAAATCAAAATCATAGGAAGCTACTTTGTGTTCTATTTTTTCTTGTTTTTCTTGCTGTTGTTTTTATTTAGAGTTTCATTTGAATTATTTTATCAGAAATACAAATATCAAACATACCATCAGTTTTTATTAATAAGTACATTAGATACGACCAATTAATGCAGTGTGTGTGTGTGTGTGTGTGTGTGTGTGTGTGTGTGTGTGTGTGTGTGTGTGTGTGTGTGTCCTTCTCTGCATTATGTAGGTTCCTCACTGTAAGCAGTCAATATATAATACAGTTGGTGTGAAATAAAAAAATGAGTTGTTCTTTGGTTAGATTAAAACAAAAATAAACTGTTGTTGTTTTTAGTCACAACAATATATTAATTTAGGTCCTGAATTCATCTTGTCTTAATTCATGAAACATCACTTGTGTATTTGTATGTTCATGGATAATCCCTGTTTCTCAATACAAATTGACAGTGTTGCAAATATCAAGTTTGAAATGCTTTAGCAGCAAACTATATGTAATCTGGACGATTAACCTGGTTTTGTCGTAGCTTCAGATATCCACATCTAATCCCATTTGCATATCCATGAAAAATACATGAAAACTTGAGGGAAAGTCACGTAAAATATATAAACTTTGGGTTGAGCGGGTTGATAATAAGATCTTCCTTGCACTCATATGTCGTTTTTAATGCATGCCATATTGTTTAGTTGGATCGCCTAAAAGCAAAAAAAGTTGTCCTAAAAGTATAAACATGTTTGGGCTAGGTAAAAATGCATGGTTTTCATAGCAACTCATAACGCGATTCTCAAATATTTTGATGCACCTGCAAAATCAATTATATCTCAGTGGCTACTCATCCTAGACACTTAAACTCGACATCAAAGTTTAGCTTACACACATGTCTTTAATCCCATGGTCATGAATGCAAATTATATATTTTTGCATGATTTGCATATTTCTGAATATTAATGAAAACATTTATAATTGACAAAATACTTAACAAAAAAGACATAAATAAATTGAATCCCGCCCCAAACCATCATCGTTGCATGTTATTATATTATTAGTGACATTGGACAAATACTTTCATCCAGTGGTCTTTTATAATAAATAAAGTCATTATGTTAAATCACATTGTTCCATTGCAACCAATAATGCAATCCTAAAGATCAGGGTAAACCTACAAAAATGCTCATATCTCACAAGAAACCCATTCTAGAATACCAAACCTGATACCAAGTTAATGCCACGGCATAAAAGTTTAACCACAATGTCTGCTCTGGGTAATTTTGCATGCTTTTTGTCGTCAGCTGTGCTTTTTAAAATCATTTTATTTTAAAATTTCTAAGTGTCAAACAGATTGGATCCAGATCTGTCCCTAACAACTACAGTAGAACTACAATGGCTCGAACATGCTTGGGCTCATGAAATATAGTTCCATGCAAGGGTAGTTCCAGCCAACCAGGATAGATTATGCATAAAATGACCTGTAGGGACCATGATGTTAGTTCTAGCGAGCCAACGTGAATGAGCCATCAGAATTTGAGCCATTGAAGTTCTACTGTATAAGTAATTTTGTAGAGACCATCCCCTCTATAAATTTTGCTATAGCTTTCCTCTAATTTCTTCCGTTTTCATTTATACTCATGAACATAAGAAATCGATCATTCGCATATCAAGCCACTGGGTAATTGTGCTATGACTTAGTATTAATTTGGTGCCAAGTTTTGTACACTAGGGAAATAAGCAACTGAGATATGATCTATTTTGTAGGTATACCGCCTTTTTTTCTGCAATTTTTCTCTAAGTTCAAATGTTTTTATTTATATTCATGATGCAAATCGGACCATGTGGGTAAGAGTGCTTAGTCTTAGCATAGATTAAGTACTATTTCTGTACTACATAATGTAAATGATGCCATATTCCCATATATGTACATATACTGAACAAAAATGAAAACGCTACACCTAAATTGTATGTCATCTATAGACAAAATTATGCAAACCAAGATTGCAATTGAAAGTGTATCTTAATGTTCAAATACTGGGTAATGCATAACAGTAAAGGTTTTACAGATGTTGTCACGAGGAAACACATGAAAGCCTTTTAAATGCGACAGGGGTCCATTTTTTCAGGTTGCCAATTTGAATGGAAGTCTAACACAATTTAGGCCCTCAGAAATCCACTACCTACGAGATCCTACTGCACGAAATGGTAGTCTAGACATGTGACAAACAGAAATGCGAAGGACGTATCTCAAGTGTGTTTTGATCGTTTAGAAAAACAATCTTAAAAAGCGGAATTTCCATCAAATTGTCAAGTTTAAAAATTTAACACTGAAATCTCAATAGAAAAATCAATGTGTTGTTGCATCTAAGTATGAGGACATTACTAGTCGAAAAATGGTAGAAACAATGTGCTGAGAGGTCTACCTGATTTGGCAAAAGAAAATTATCGAAAATCGTGATGAATTGAAGTTTACAGAACATTTAATATTCCCTATTTGTTTTTGTCAAAGGGAGATAATTTTCAATATTTTACAAATTTGCTAAATTCGAAATTGATTTCTGAGCTTGTTTCAAGTGGTTAAGCAGTTTTCTTGTGTTTTTATGTAACACAATTAAGACCAAATTTGATAAGCATACCAATTTTAATTTGCGCATGCGCAATAGAAAATTTCAGTGAATTAAGCTTTAAACACTTGAAGGAGCATAACTCATACATCAAACGAGACAAATAGGTGGGGTTTCGACGAATCGTTTGTTGAATTCTGGGCAACATTATTAAGCTTTAGTAAATACGTTTTGTCCAATACTTTCTCATAAAATATAGATAATTGTTGTGTAGCGTTTTCACTTTTGTTCAGTATATATTCATATTGTATATCTTTAACCCCTTGTATTCATCCTTTTTGATACAAAAAGTATGGGACTGCCATTTTTGTACTGTAGGGGTCACAGGTAGATCTTTTAATAATGATGTATTTCTGTGCCTTAAGGTACTTTTAATAGTAGCAAACAGTGCAGACCCTTATGAAATGCTGCATTATGCTGCATTTCATCTGGGTCTTCATTGTTTGCAAAAGTACTCGTTTAGGGGTTTCCTGCATACAAAGGTTTAATATATAACATACCTAAAATCCTGTTCTAGTATATCCAAGAGAGTAAGCCTAACACCAACACTGCTGTCACCCAACAGGTCACCTGTGATAGTTATTTTTGTTCCACCAGCAAGAGGACCAATGTTTGGCTCTAGACGAAGATTATTTGGATTCTGAAATCAGAGCAGAGAGTATGTGACAATTAGTAAAACAAAGCTAACACTCAACAGATCCACATATGTTGAAGCCTTGTTTATCTATACCATAATTTTAAGTGATCTCTCTTGAAGGAAAGAATTCGGTCCCTCCAGGAGCAAGAATAACCCCATTTTGAAAAGTGATGCAATTGGTGAGAAACACTGCTCGTTTCAGGAATCAACCTTTGATGTGTGTAACTATGTCGGCGTTTTTGCTACACCCTTGATGGAAAAATATAAAAGGTGTGAAGTGTTCGTGGTTAAGCAGGACACAAAACTAAAGAAATGTAAGCAACACACTAGTTTCTTTATGAAAAAAGTTTTTTACACTTCAGTTACATAGTATTTTCAAAATTTTGGTTACCATAAAGATCAAGATTTTTGTAAGAATAAGAATATCAAAAATCGCTACGTTATTGTCTTTAGTTGGACTGATTACCCCACCCACTTTTAATACACTATTTACATCAAACCAAAGGTCTGTTCGATTTAAAATTTTCAGCAATGCATGTCTCCTTTATGTGCTGATTTGTACCTAAATTGTTTTTTCAAATATTCAACTACCAAGAGAACCTTCTTATCTTAACTATGCCTATTGCAAATATTCTGTCAATTGAGTGGTGATTGGATTCATTGGGAAACAAAAAAAATACAGACTGCTTACTCTATGCGTATGCTACAGATGCGTAATATTACGACTTGTCATCACGTTTCTACGTGATTGTTTTTTTTTACTACATGGACCTATTACGCTTTCACAGTATGCACTCTCTTTTTTGTTTTGTTGGATGACTTCAGACTGAGAATCAACTGACTGAAGGAAATTAATAAACATACACACTGTCTATTTTCCTCAACTGAGTGTCTACATATACATTGCCCTGTTGTTTTGTCACAAACTGTATTCGCCCTACCAACAAAGTTACAATCACATGAAGCACAACCAAACGGTTCAATTTTGTCCAGTTTATAATATTCATCTTTGCACGTGTTACAGGTTCTACCTGAAATTGACAAAAAGACTACCAACTAGATAAATATATCAAACGATTCTGCCATTTTTAAATAGATATTCATCTACTTTCAGAAACTAGGAACATACCTAACAAAATTGGGCCTCGTCGGAAGAAAACCTGTCTTCATGGTTTCCGACAAAGTGAGATTCAAACCAGCCTGATCAGATACAGGTACTAGCTAGAATATTGAAAATTCGCTTGTAGCAACTCTAGATATGATACTTCCAAATACGCAAAAAACAAAGGCGCCTTTGTTGTTGCAAACCCCCGAAGACAGGTTTTCTTGCGTCGAGGCCCAAATAACAGTGTCTGAAAATTCACTGTTCTTTTTTTAAATTTTTGAAGATGAAATAAATCACAATTTGGCAAACCACACACCAGTATGTTTAGTGAAATATTTGTGCTATGTTTTATAAATTCATTCTTGATATTATTGCAATTCACAATAAGTGTTCTTGGTAACGAAAGAACTGTCTCCGTGATGGTTATTTTATTCTTTATAAATTTTATTATATTAATGATACATTATCTGTATAATCAATTTTGATCACATTAAATTTTGCATATATTTGTAAAGTGCTAACTATACTGAGCGAAACTTCCAAACCGCCACTCGACATTTTCTTATATATCGTAAAATATATGATACATACATGGCTAAAATTTACACTCAATATGGAAAAAATCAATTAAACAGAAAGAGTCGAAATTTCATTTTCATAAATTGAAAATAATATGCTCAGTTGATAGACTGTATAAAGGCACCATCACACTTCATTTTCACACAAACGCTAGAATTTGAACTCATTGTTTAAAAACCGAGTATTCCAGGGACCTAAAGTGAAAAACACCAACTTTATTGTGTTATAAATGGACATTATTGAACAGTTTGGGGTTTTGCTTTTATTAAGTAGCAATCTTCATGTATTCCACAATGTTCCTATGGAAGCCCATATGACATAAAACAACACAAGATTGCTTTATGGAGATGACATGTTTCTGTCCACAGTATTATTGAAGCTTTCTGGTGTTGTAAATGGACATTATTGAACACTATCGTGTTTATTTTGTAATAAAGTAGCAATTTTCATGCAATTCAGTGCTCCTATGGAGGCCCATATGGCCTTAAAGAACACAGAAATGTGTTTATGGTGATGAAATGTTTTTGTCTTCGAAATTATATTGAAACATCCGTCACCCATTAACCGTTTACTGCACATCAATCTCGACATTTCCGACGTTCCAATGCGGCTTTTGTACATCACCGCACCAAAGTACGGTGGACTATACAGGACATTTTATGACATACGTAAAACTCAGTTTTTGTCGATTTTTCTCGTCGTACGAGTGCAAAAATGAAAAATGACTGACATGTTGAGGTGTAAACTTTCGGCTGTATCAAAACATGTCAAACTTTATGATAAATAATGAATCAGTCTCAGCGAGGCCCCGTTGTCGATTAAACCCACAGCCCGACCCAAACGTTGGCATTTTTGTGATAAAATAAAGTTGTCCGCTAGTTGTCGATGAAACTACGAGTACACACATGGCAAAAAACATTTAACATCAGTGTGTCACGTGCAAAACCGGTATAAGTACTCTATCGTTACGCATAAGTGAACACCCTTATTGAATAAAACTGTGCTATGTTCAATCAACGCATACATGTGCCCAAATATACTATGTCAAATATCATTTCAAACAGTTTAATAATAAATGAGTTATATTGAAAAATGTGTTTTTTTCACTGGCGGTTTAGAAGTTGCGTTCAGTATATAACATTCTCAAAGGAAAATTTTGATATTAAAGAGAGTTATCTGCGTGTTCTATTCACCTATAAAAAACGAACCCAAATATGTGATAAATACAAATATGCTCGGTTCATATGGACTGAATGAAAAAAAAACCCAATAAAGAAAAGCGATGAGAACAGAAATAGGAGTTGGCTAAATCAAGCAGTACGATAATTTTGCATACTTTCTTGTCATATGCAGATTTGATTTTCAAAATAAACGTTTTAAAGAACACACGTATGCTACCAGAGTGTCAAACAGTTTGGACTGATCAAGGTCCAAACAGTTTGCAAAGATAATCAGAAGACGACAGAAGTTACCACTAGCATGTTAAGAGTTAAAACTTTTACTGCTCAACTAAGCATGAAATTTCAACTGATACTGCTAAAATGTAAAATGCAAAAAATAAAGACTTTTCTTGCTTTCAAACTCTCAGGTGTTGTATTTATCATGCTAACACAAAATATTAAAATGCCAACAATTGTTAGCATTTTTTACATTTATGAGCAAGAACAATTTCATACTCGGTTGAGGAGAGCGTGTAAAACGTTTTGTAATCTCAGTGCCTGGCTTCCTACCTGTAACATACTGTTTGCAAGGACACTGGCCACTATTGACGTCACAGATACGTGGAATTACGTCATTGGTACCAACATCATCACATTCACATGGAAGACAACCATCAGTTTGTCTTATACCATAGAAATCTGGCAGGCAATGGGTGCAATTTCCCGACTCCTGTTCCACATTAGGCTTGCAGACACACGAAAGGTCAGACATGCAAGTTGTGATTCCCTCAGAATAACAGGAACATGCAGTACAGCCAAGCTCGCTGTCGCTACCCAGATTGACAGTATTAAACTTACAGACGTCACAAGTGCGAGACTTATCATCTACATTCGACTTACACTCACACTGTCCGCTGACCTGCCAAAAGATTAAAAAAACTACAGCGTTAAGACATTATATAGAACAATTCACCTGTGGAGTCCAAGTATAAAATCTACCCTTGTTATTCTGTGCATGCTAACTACCCCCATCGCTGTAGCTATTAATACGTCATGTCCGCGAGTGACATAACACTATATATAAAAACCTATAAAACACTAGTTAATTACGTAATGAAATAACGCCCATAACAATGCTGCATACATATGGTAGACTTGTAGCGTTCACGCCGAAAGTGCAATTTCAAAAATTTAGTGTAATATCATATATGCTCCTGTATTATTGAATTGACATGCCTCTAGATAATAATGCTGCGTAATTGAAATACTTTACATATTTCTCAACCAAAACATATGTTGTGGGCACCCAAAACAAATGATAAATCTGATCGAAAAGAAAATATTTACGATTTGAGTTTAAAAATGTTTGTTTATCTAGACCTTTGATTGACAAAATTCGTTTCTACAAAGCGGTACAATGATCAGCAAGCTTTTCCCATTATGTTCGATAAACTCAATACTACAAGAGCACCACTGTTAGATCTTCTTTTATTACACGACCCTTGGGTCTGCACTATTATCACTATTAGCCGGCCGTCAGTCCGTACATCCATCCATCCATCCATCCACCCTTCCATCCATCTATTACCACTTAGTGAAAGTCCTCATAACTATTGAACCTTATGAGATATGAGTATCAATTTTTGCATATTCTTTTATTTTGATATTGTCCAGCCACTCGTTGCAAAATGCTGACTAGGCTTTGCAGAGAGAAAATATTTTGGCAAAGCCTAGTCACCGTTTTTGCATACCTTTCTTGGCGAAGCGTAGTCACCATTTTGCGAACCTGTGTCTCGATAATGTTGAAATGTATTAGAACCTGCTTTCGTACGGAACTTATTTCAGAACGGCTATCTGTCCACCTTGATGTATATGCTTAAATACTAAGTTTGGCTACCCAAACATTGTTTTCAATTTGAATACCCAGAGTTCATTCTAATTAGCAAACATTCAACGTGGGTTGTGCATATTACTGTCAGTTGATTTATCTTTATTATTGCCAGTCCTTTGTTTCCCCAAAATGTAGGTAATTTTGTGTTTAGTCTAGGTTTTATGAGCCAAATGTAATTTTTATTTGAGTGTTATTTCTAAGAAGTTCAAAACAGTACAATTATACCTTTATATGGAAATGTAGTATTTTATCATATTGATCCAAACATTAATCACAATTAAAATAAATAAATGAAAAATATTAAATCTTATCACTCAAATGACGTCATATTAGTCTCTTACATATTTACACCTTATCAAAAACAAAATATTCATAATTTGGCTACATGTACTACCCAGAATCGATTGATTGGGCTTTCGGCATTTCGTTTCTCTTATCACTGTCATTTAGATCTGAAGGGGTTTCAAAATATTTCACTTCATTTCTACTTTAGTCCTTCATATACAGGAAACCCCTAAACGGGTACTTTGGCAAACAGTGAATACCCAGATGAAATGCAGCATATTGTTGCATTTCATCAGGGTCTGCACACTTTGCTAAAATTGAAACAACCCTCATTAATTTATTAATTAGAAAATTCTGCATGTGGCCCATTAAAGTATATAATGAGAAGTCCCATACTTATTGTATCATTATGTACGGTAAAATCCATCAGAATACAAAGGGTTAGAAACGACTTAAGCATGCACATTGAGCTATCAGAGGTAAAGTTATCGATGCTTTACTGCATTACGGTCAGAACCCCAGATAAGAGTGTGTAACTGAAGATTTTTTTTTCACAACGAAAACATATTTTGTAGGTACTCAAAAGAACTGTCCCAATTAGATGGTTCTTTGAGCTCCCAAAATACATGTTAAACTGATGGATAAGTAAATTATGGTAATTTTTCCTGAAAAATGTGCTTAACTGGCCTAATGAAATTTACCTTTTCACAAGTATTGGTTTTGCTTCCACCTGCGGTACAATTACAGGGATACTGACAGTCCAGATCTGTCGACTCTCTGTAAAACTCATCTTGACAAGTTTCACATATATTTCCCGTGGTGTTGGAGTCTTGTTTGCAGTCACATGTGTAATCCAGTCCATTTATAACACAGTCCTCGTCATTTCCATGGCAGGGGCATCTGAAATGAAATATGAGCCTTGTTTTAAGAAAACCTGTCTTACGGGTATGCAGTTACAAAATATAAGATAATATAATTTTATTTCGCAAAAGGCCAATCAGCCCATGAGCTACACTTATAAATATACAGTCATACATAAGTTATAGGCTGTAGCCCAGACCAGCGTATCTCGTAAAAAGTCATCGATGCTTACCCCGAAAGTAGCAAAGCTGATTTTTTGCGCAATGAATATTTGAACATTCGGTAATACAAAACCACTGTATAGCAATTCGTTGCGAATTGCCGTATAAGCGACATTTGTATGGGAAGCCGTTTTCCTTTAAAACTCGCAATAATGATTTAAACGCGTTGTTAAACAGGTTATCATAGCAAATGGAATTGTAAATGGTATCTATTCTGCCCCATATATACTATTGTATGTTATGAGAAGGGTAAAAAATATTTTAACTTGCCTTTTGTTTTGAGGTCAAAAGGTCAAATATCATTTAATTTCAATTACAAAGTCAATTTCAAAGATTTGTGTACCAAACTTTGTGTGTGTTCTCACAAATGAAAGATACAAAGCATATCAGATGGGCTTTTCAATTTGTCGCCTTGGTCATGCACCAGGGGTGGAACTTTGGGGTGCTGGGGCGCCCAGGGGGTCAAAAATTATTTTATTTCAAACATTGTCAAATGGCATATCAAATCAACGGGGATGACGAGCAGAACAGAATGCAAGTAAAAATTTCACCCTATGGCCAAACTGATGACCTTGGGGTGAGGTCAGAAGGTCAAATATGATTAAATTTTGACTTTCATGTCAATTCTAAGGTTTTTTTCCAAACTTTGTGTGCGTTCTTACAAATAAAAGGAAGAAAATATATTTAACAGAATTATCAATCTGTTGCTGGAGTCATGCCCCAGGTGTGGGACTTGGGGTGCTGGGTGGGTCAAAAACTTAAGCGTTGGGATTTCATAAACAGCAGAATCTAGGCGAAGATTTGGTATCCCCAAGTGGCTTAGGCTGCTGTCCGTTCTTAGGCGATGGTTCTGTTGTTGGTGACTTTCTGTTTATTGTTACTCCCATTGTGGGTGTCTGTAATTTTTCTATATTTTGTTGTACGTTACTTTATGTCCATTCGATAATACACGTAAAACATACAAGTATGCCAAATTTAAGACATCAAGTTTACAAAACTGCATTCGTCATAAAAGAACATTTAATTAAATCTGTTGGAGAGCCAGATATGACTTTTTTAGATGCAAACAAGTAATATATGTACTTCAAACTATACTATAGACATTCAGGTATGCATACTTTTTAAGTAAAATATGTGTGGAAAGTTAATATTGAGCATCCAAATGCTGCTGTGGAAGTTCTGAAACTTACTTAACTGTTTATCCATTGTTTGATTTTTTTTAAATATAATAAAATAATGACTTTTAATACACTTTGGTATTGGAAGAAAGGGCTAGGTTCACGAAGGGGTGAAATCGGCCCTGCCATAGAAATGTATACCGACTTAAAATATGTTTATATGGTTTATTTCATTGAGAAAAATCGAAATTTTATCTGCCTAGTGCTTAAATTGTGTAAATTATGGGTTACGTAAGACAAGGACCCTCTGTAAATTTTGCGCAAAAAGTACGTCATTTACATTGCAATGTAACGCCAAAGACGTCGCTAAGTTTGGTTTACAAATTTATGTTAAACAAGTGTGTGTCGCTCCCACATTTGTGCCAAAATGTATTGTAAACCTCAATAAACAGTCTATCATGGCGATACGCCCGCCAACCCTCTGAAATGTGCATGTTTGTTTGAGGCTTTATGTCCATGTATTTTTCATCAATTTTATTCATATCACGGTAGCGGTCAATGTATTCTATACCGCTGCTTTATAGAGGGTTTATCCGTATCAAGTACTCACTAAATACTCTCATCAGAATCAGTTGAAGAGAGAAAATAATTTCAACAAAACTGTACAAGGGTTCAAACTCATGACCCCCCCCCCCGGCCACCCCCAAGAATAGTCCATAGAAGTCAGACAATAAATAGAACTCTACCGACTACGCTTCACGGGTCCGAGAAAAAGCGTATTAAAACTGTATGTACACAATATTACTGATGCGATGGATACAAAAATCGTAACGCATTTCATGCAATTGAATGCAGAGTGGTCATGTTACAGTAGTCTCATCATTTTCAGACAGGAGCTTGTCATTCTGACTGATCTTAAATACCCGTGCTTTTATAGTTTGGTAACTTATTTTAGAGTGATGCCGTAATATTTAAGTCAACTCAGGAGATATTTGTTTTTATTAGTGGCGACCAGCGCAGGTGCAGGCTAGATTGAGCATTCGAACAGACTAGCCAGAACCCTCCCCGATATTGCCCGCTCAAATTAAAGACAGCGTAGAAGTTTAAATGATTAAGCTCATGTGCATGTTTTGTGAAATCATTCGGTTTTGATAAAGTCCCAAAAATAACGTTAAGACTAACCACTTTCAGCCACCGGCGAAAGGTAATTGTGTATTGCTGGGCCGATGGTAAGCTGCTATTTTTGATTCTCCCCGCCTCTCGCTAAAGTGGGGCAGGCTTGTCAAAATATGATAATGGGACTTACACTAAGCATTTACACAAAACGAAACGTCATGATAGCATTTTTGATGGACGGAATTCAATAGTGATAACAGTAAAACCTTGTTTGTCATGAGTCACATCAACAATCTTTCAATTATGAAGGGACGGGTCTTACTGGGTAAAACCATTACTTAGCTAGGATTAATGTATCTTGCTCAAGGACACAACGCTGTAGCGACCCATGGACACTCGATCTCGAGTCAAGCACTCTATCACTAAAGTAATACAGGACTGGCAGATTAAATAAATAAGTTATTATACGAAATGAAAAAAAAATCCAGCTACTATTCTTTCGCAATAACGTTTTTATCTTCAATTTTAGCAAAATGTGTAACGATAAAGCTGTAGAGGAGACTTTCCGCCAACTTCTCCAAAAGGTCTGGTGTTTGTTGCACATACAGATTTTGTGTACAGTAAAACCTCAAAAATTCGAACTCCGATTTTCGAAATACTGGCTAATTTGAAATAAACTTGGGACACACTGAATTTAGAGACTAGGACCTATTCATGATATAGATTAATAATTTTCTATAATGATATACGTTTTGGGTGCGTAAAAGAAACGTCTCCCTGAGACGTTTCTTTTATGCACCCAAAACATATATTTGATAAGTCAAAAATAACCACTATAATTTTTGGGGGCTATAAATCTTTTATTTCTACCTCACTATAATTCGAATTTTCGATAAATCGAAATAAAACCTCTAGTCCCTAGGACTTCGAATTAACGAGATCCAACTGTATTTAGATAAAATTTTGCAATTAATTGATTTCGTTTAAAGTTTTTTTTTTATTGACGGGTAAAATTCGTATGGGCGTGACAGAAAGGGGTATTATAAAAAAAATCGTGAACGATTAAAATTCTGTTATTCAAAGGTTGTGTATAACATGAAAGTGATAAAACTGCCATTTGCATGCTCAGAATTTCCGTGCACGCAGAGATTCAACGTCAGTCAGGCTCATTTGTATGAACGAAGTTTGGGTTTTTTGCACAACGTGCCATTTTCCTTTGCACGTGTTCTAAAATTTACGATTCCGAGATGATCCCACTAGCTTAAAGCTGCAGCTGTAACTTTTGATCTTCTAATTTTAAAAATAATGTTTTTATTTTTCAAGAACACAGAAAAAATACTCAAATTCAGGTAAACATTTTACCATTTTCGTAAATCTTAACAAGGTATCACTATCAAAACAACTGCATATATGTTGAAATTCACCGGTCTAGAATTATTGGAGGGACGCAAATAATTACCAACAAGAGAAAAACACACCTATTTGATGAGATAATTCACTTTTCCATGCAGTTTTCAGCTGTACTGGACATCAGGGACATTTTTATTGTGAAAACATAGCTTAATTCTACTTTTACAAATGATTTAAAAAGAAAATATTTTTTTTCGAAAAATGTTCATAGTTACAGAGTATGCAGCTTTAACGTACGTGCGAATCAGGCGGGATTTCCAAAATATTTGAACAATCCATACATCGCATTAACAAGTGAATGGTGGCGGTACAATGTAACATTTTGATTGACATCTTTTGACTTGTTATATTTGTGCTTTGCTTAAAATGCTCAGAGTGCATGTATCTATGCACAGAAGTAACTTTATCATCTTGGATGTTAGAACCGTTTTGAGAAGTTTGCAGGGATGTTTTACCTGAATACTTTTCATCGGGATAAGGATTTCGAAAAAAGACGTAGTAAAAATCATCGCAAAAACAGGTCTAAAGCATTTCAGGTGGAGTTTAATTGTTAGTATAATTCAAACTTCTAAGTTTTACATGGAACTTTATTTTCAAAACGATGTGCCTGACTCCTGAAATTATGATAAATCCTAAACTATATCACCTTCCTTTATTCTCTCCATGCAAATACAGGTGGGACAAAGTATAAAAAAAATCCGTTCACCCCACAGATTTATAGTATTGATGCAAAATAATCAGACTATACCACATTGTATTTTTTCCATTGAAATAGGTAAATAACGGTCAATGTAATACTGCAGTTTGAGGCAGTTAATGTAATATACTATCCTGCCAGCCAAGAGTGACAGTGACATCATGTTTGTTTACAAAGTTATCAGGGACTTGTAATCGATAGATAACTTGTGAATTAATCATATCCTGCGGATAGGATTAATACACAAGTTATCTATCGATTCACATGAGCTCAAGGGGAGTGTAAGCATTTATTTTGCTTAACAATTATAAACAAAACATGATGTCACTGTCACTCTAGGTGGCAGGACAGTACCTGTATTAAATACCCATTACCTGGAATAGTTCATAATTTTGTTTACAAAGATTCTCGTCTATCTTTGAATCAACTGTACGTCTTGCCGAACGTATGTGAAACATGCGTCATTACCGATTATTGACCAAAAAATCCCCAGTTCTTAACATAACAGCTTAAACATGGGGTACAATGGGACAATTAGGGACATAAATATAGTAGACCTATCACCTTATCCAAACAGCCGTACATCGCGAATGCCCAATGCGATTTTTCTTTCATAACGGTCTCCAACTGTGTCACATTTCTAAAGATACGCATGCATATTGGCGATCGAATATGTTATTTTTGCAATAGGAAAATCAGTGCAATACAGAGACTAAACATAACTCATGATTCAGACATGAAACACGATCATTTTGTGAGGAATCAATCATGCACGGACCCAGAGAGGAGTTTTTTTTTGGGGGGGGGGACAGGTGGCCCGAACTCACCTTGAAAATCACAAGTTCTATAGGGAATAAGCAATTGAGTTCGACCCCCACCCCCTGGAAAATGTTGGACCCCCTTTTGGAACCAAAAAATACAGTTTTCTTTGAAATTGACAGTTGACCCCACTGTAAACATGTTGAGGACGTTGAACCCACTGTAGATAAGTTTGAGGACCAAAAAGATGACAAAGCCTTTTTTTCCTGTCAGATTCTGTCCTGCCCCCCCCCCCCCCCCCCCCCCTCTAAGACGAAAATTACTGGATCCGCGCATGTCAGTCATGCTTTTTAGTGACCGCGCATGTCAGTCATGCTTTTTAGTGAGATTATGGAATACAATAAAGGCATGTCAGATATGCTTAGCGTAAGTATATACTGGACAGTGGAAGATTTCTGAAACAAAACGACCAGTAGGCCTATATGTGGATAATTGTTTTCAGCTATCAGATAAACCTCAAAGCTTGCAATAATATATAAAGTAGCACTCTGAGAAGGTATTAAAGAGAAACGAGAAAAAAAAATTGACGTCGCTGAGGATTGAACCCAGGACCCCTTGCAAAACAAAGGTAATTTTCATGGACTTTACCGTACGGCCACGAAGATGCTTTATGGAGATGCAGCGCACTAAAACTATGTATTTATAAATACGAACAAAACAACGATAGGCTTTTAAAAATTTACAAAAATAAACAAGCTCACACTCATTAATTGTAAAATATAACCCTGTGTATTTCTAATAGTGATTTATGGATAAATTCGCTTCCCGTTAACCGAAAACGGTAGTATATACCCGCGAAAGCAGACAAAAACTAACGGTAGCACGACGAGCGTCTCTTACTGTATGTAAATTTCGGACGTAACATTATTTCGGCATCGGCTTTGTCTGCACTGTAAAATGTGAGAAAGGAGGCGTACCTGTTTTCATGAGATGATGTAGTCATATTTGTATATTTTAAGCCTTAGAACATGTATAAATGGCCTGAAAAGACCAAACGCAGACAAAATATCCAAACGTGATCGTTTAGGTTACGTAGTATTACATTATGAAGCCATAATTTCGACACCTTTAAAGCTTGGGTCATGGGTTCTCAATGTTAATTTGCACAGTTAAGCCAAAAATTGTGGTGTCGAAATAATGGCCTCATATTTTGTTATGGGTATATTTACACTAAATCCCCACAATATCAGCCATTTTGGGGAAACTGGGGGTCATAATATGGATTTTTGTGGTATTAGGGAGGCATCCAAGAAATTGTTTGGTATGTATTTGAAGAGAGGGAAGATCATCTTCTTCAGAAATAATGTCATTTATATTATATTCATACATTTGTAAAATAGGATTTTACAGGGCCGATTTTACCCCTTCGTGAACTTAGCCCTTTCAATAAATCCATATATGGATACATCAGTATTTCGTTCAGGTAATGCCATAACAGTATGCAAGTATGGAAAGTCTAGTTGCCGTGGTATTGTTTGTTTGATTTGATTCTTTACGTCCCATCAACAATTTTTCAGTTAAACAGGGACGGGTCTTCCTGGGTTTAACCAGAACTAAGCTAGGATAAATGTGTCTTGCTCAAGGACCACAACGCAGTGACGCCGGTGAGGCTCGAACCCCTCGGTGTGGAGTCAAGCACTCTACCACTGAGCCACTGCGCTCCCTAGTTGCCATGGTGATTGTTTTATTTTACCAGGTATGGCAAATTAATGCATGTTGTCTTGTTGCTAGGCAACCGTTATAATTACGAATAAAATATTCTGACCAGTTTTTAGGAAAGGGATTATAATGTTGTATCTAACAATCAGCGTTGTTAATGTTTAAGTCTTTTCTTTCAGATTTATAATATAGAAGGTGTTGAAAATAAGCATTCATTATTTTTGTCTTTGGATTCGCTTTGCGGACTTTAATGTGTCACTTGACTGGAATGAAGCAAACTACCATACACTTTTTTTACATTTCACACAATTGACATCACAAAATTCATCCTTAAGCACAGTTAATGCTAATTTCAAGAGAATGGAAATAACAAAATCCATCAATAAATTGACCACAGACCTCTATATTTATAGAAATGTGATATTGTACATAATATCATTGGGTCAGTTAAACAATTTATTGCGATTGTTAAACATTATACATTTGTTATACACTAAATACATTGGCATTTCACATTATGACAATGTTTAATATATCCTTTAAAATAAATTAAAGACTACATGTATATAACATTCAATTGATGTATAGTGTGACAGGACAGACAACAGACCACCAACACTGCCTCCCACGTGTGTTGATTTTTGAAATTGGTCAAGCGATTATAAATGTCAAAAGATTCTAACCACTATGTAATGAAACACAATGGTGCCATCTTATATCAACTTTATTTACATGTAGGCTATTATCGCATACTTAAAAAAAAGTAAGTAACCGCTCAGGATGTATTTAACATTGCAATGTGTTTTTTGCATATCTACCCTTCTGGTTCGCCAAAACAATGCATTGAATGAAGCGAATCGATTTTACAGCCTATGTACCCATATTCAAGGTCATCTTAAAGCTGCATACTCTGTAACTATGAACATTTTTCGAAAAATTTTATTTTCTTTTTAAATCATTTGTAAAAGTAGAATTAAGCTATGTTTTCACAATAAAAATGTTCAGTACAGCTGAAAACTGCATGGAAAAGTGAATTGCTTTATCAAATAGGTGTATTTTTCTCTTGTTGGTAATTATTTGCGTCCCTCCAATAATTCTAGACCGTTGAATTTCAACATAAATGCAGTTGTTTTGATAGTGATATCTTGTTAAGATTTACGAAAATGGTAAAATGTTTACCTGAAATTGAGTATTTTTACTGTGTTCTTGAAAAATAAAAACATAATTTTTCAAATTAGAAGATCAAAAGTTACAGACTAAGCAGCTTTAAAGTGTCCATTCTTACGTGACAGTACATTTTGTGCTGTGAAATAGGCACACGGACGTCCCACTACATACGCAAGCATTTTGAACGTGACCTGTTTGTAGGATAAGGAATGATCCCCCAAAACACGTTTAAAAACCTTAGTGCGACGGCAGCCATATTGGATATTGAATCTTACCCAAACATGCAGCAATGTAATTTTTGGACAGTTATGATGTATTTGTGTGAATATAATCAAATTGAGTCGTGGCAGATACAGATGGGAAAACGAAACAGTACGTTTTATCTGGTTACATATGATACACACCATTGAATGCGTAATGCTAAAGCAACAGTTCTTTGAAATTGAAACTAATACTCAAAACTTTTAAAACAAACACATTGTCATTCCTGAAAGGTAGTTTTATTTCAATTTGATAGCGCGTTGCTGAGATAATAGCGTTTGTATTAAACGCATGCATGCATGTGACGCACATGGGCTACCATACTTTATTAGCTCTAGTGGCGTTATGCAATTCCGAAAAGCTTGCTATACAGTGGTTTCGTATGCACCATATATACTCCTTCAAATTTATACTATAACAATCCTTGCTACTTTTCAGGTAACCATTTTTGAATTTTTTCACCCTGGGCCCTAGCCTATTAAGCATCGCCTCCATAGTTTCCTAGAAAACGAAGGAAGCTTTCCAGTCATGAACATTTTCTTGTTTTATTTATGAAAATATATAGAATAGTGACAATTTACAGCAAATTTCGATTCGATTATCACAAAGATAAGCAACCAGGCATGGTAAATGCACACTTACCCCTTAAAATGTCCCTATTATCTGACCCATTATGGTATTTTCAAAAAGCTTAGACATGTAAAGTGTTAGTGTTTTATTGTTACAATATCAAAGATAAGTTCTGTCCGAAAATTTCAGATTCATATCTCAAAAAGAATAAAAGTTATGGCTGTGTAAAGAATGATATGTAATATAGTGATTATGCAAAAATTATAAACACGAAATTAACGATATCTCTATGATCCTCTATAACTGACATGAAACTTTGAGTTCGACAGAACCAGTTAAGCACCAGTTTGAAAAATATGACTTGATTACTTCTGCGTTTATTTGAATTCAAAGTAAGCACTTTAGGTTAAGCTGTGACACTTTTTAAGGGCACACCCAAAAATAGGGGTTGGTGTTTACAGGACACCATAGAAATTCAGCAAAATGATCAAATGGCATTCTGATATGTTCAGCAGACCAAAGGAAGACTAGGGTAACAAAATATTACAACTTGGTTGTTCTCCTGAAGAAATTTGTACACGAAAAACGTCTCTGAAAAAATGTTTGGGTGATGCTGAACTTATGTCTGACTGTATATAACAAGTATATCAAACACATAATACAATAGATCTAGATAAGACAATATCAAGGTATAACCTCTTTAAATTTGGCGTCTTGCATTCCTGTACAGTGTCCCAGCCAAACAAGAAGTTAATACCTCATTCAAGATATATATTGTTTGCTTGTTTGGTTTGATTCTTTACGTCCCAACAACAATATTTCAGTTATGTAGGGACAGGTCTTCCTTGGTTGAACCAGAACTAAATTATAGACGGATGGCTGAGAATGGGTTTGCTCCCCCCCTAGGGAATTTTGCAGACATATCCTATCTTATAGAGAGTTGAAAGCCGAGTCTTTTAAGAGATGTTTGCACTCTGTGCTCCGGGGCGTTAGTCTGTAAGAGCCTGTAACATACGTTACTTAATCAAACTAAGAAAAAGTAAATTGAAAGTTTGGGCTACAAATTAAAGACATTAAGATATTTATTTTCAAAAATCATTCATATAATCTGCATACTGGATATCTTAACTACGTATGACAGCCATTTGAACAAAATTGCGGCTTCCTAAGGTGTCATATGCGTTACATAAATCAGATAACCCATTAAAATTTGCAAGTGCGGCTAACATCATTTACATTCACAATCTCTCTGTGTGTTTTGCAAAATGTTTTTAACCATGTCTGACTAGCTCATGCAATTGGCTAACAGAAAAATTAAAGTTTGTTTCCCTAGCTTAAATATTTTTTTCTGAAATAAGCAATTAAACAACCCTACCCCTACCCTGTTTTAAGGTGAAATGTTTGGTATTAAAACTAAAGTAAAAATAGTTAAAAAATATTTGCAGTTGATGAATGTGTTTCATTGTTTGGGATTTATTTTCTTATATGAAAAGACTCATAAATCTGCAAGTTTGTTGCAAAATTTTTAATATCAGAGGCTGTAACATATGTTACCTGATGTAATAAATGGGCAAGCTCATTGTCTTTACGTAAGATATGCCTAAAAATGTTTTAATCTCCTCGAGGGAATTTTGCAGACATATTCCTTCTTATAGTACAACTCAAGCTGCATCGAATAAGGGATGTTTGCACTCTCTATGTTGGGGTGTTAGTCTGAAACAGCCTGTTACATGCGTTACTATATCAAATAAAGGAAATGTAGTTTGAAAGTTTGAGCTAAAATTGTGAAAAAAACTCGCAGCTGTTGGACATCTTACACTGTTTAGGGATTTTAAAATGGCTCCTATGATAAAGACTTATAGATCTGCTAGTTGTCATCAAGTTTTAAAGATCAGAGAGCGTTACATATGTTAGCGTGATAAGTAAAATCATCAAACAGTATTTTGACATCAAGCTGAGTAAGGGCCTGCTCCATCCTAATCCCCTTCAGAATTCTGCCGACAAATGACATCTTATGTAACCATTCAAGGTGCGTTTAATAAGAAATGTTTGCACTCTGTAAGTTGGGGTGTTAGCCTGTAACAGCTTGTTACATATGTTACTATATCAATTTGAGAATAAGAAATTTGAATGTTTGAGCTACCAAAAGAAGACATTAAAATTATCTAATAAATTGACATTCTTATAGTCTTTATACTGGATGTCTGAAGCTGTTTAACATTAATATGGCTAACTGTGGTGTTATGTGCGTTACATGAACCTTATTATAATTTAAAAGCTATAATTGTGGCTATCGTCATGTAGTTAAACAACTACTATGACTTGGTTTCAAACTGTTTTATTAGATTTTTCAAACATATACTCAATTGATGATTAGAAAAAACCAAGTTTGCTTTTCTATCTTAAATTGTTTTAAAGGAGCTATTACACAGCCCCCTTCCCAGTCTTACATAGAAGCGAATTTTGTTATTACCGTTTAAGTAAAACACATGAAAGCGATTACAGCGTGTGGATATTTTTCATTTTCTTAGTCTGTCTTGCTCATATATCTACAAGATGTCATTAAGTTAAAGATCAGGACACTTAATGTGTACTTATAAGTCTTTGGTGCCAAAACACTAGAAATTATATTCATTTCTGATTATCAAGCCCATGGACTGGTGTTACAGATGTTATCAATGACCTTTTGGACACATTTCCTAATACTGTGCATATAATGCTAAATATAGAGCCACAAGTAGAAAAGATAGTTTTACATTTTTGCAAGAAAATACAATAAATGAAATGGTCCAAACTATTTCTCATCGATTTAACACTCATGTTAAACGTTTGTCGTTGTCTGCTTCTGTGGTAATCATTATTATCACACGCCTCTTTGCAACTAGTAGAATCATCACACAATATTTCAATCATTTACTGTTATTCAATTTTACCACCAGTCCACTCAAAATTGATGAGCCATTATCAACTTTCCAATTTTGCCATTTATGGCTTGGAACATTCGGAAACTGATATGAATTCCTAATAGTTGGCTCTTTGAGTATGTGTTTCAAGTGATACTCTGCAAGTAGGAGAAAGACTAAAGCTTTACAAGGAGGAAAACTATGCCATTAAGAGCAATGAGAACCTGGACTGATGTACCTTGATATATCTGTGATAAAGAATCATATTTTAGCTGGTTAACTTTTATAAATGTAGCCTTTCCATACATGCAACCCACATATTTTCATCTAATAATGTCTCTGCACTTATTATCTTTCCCCAAGCATTCCAAAGCTTATTTGAAGTCTTAGTACTTCTGAAGTGCTGAAACCGAGGTAACACTTTCCATTCAGATAAACAAACTAGATGTATCACAGCAGGTAAAGCATTAAATGCAGGATGAACAGAGCGCAAATTAGACCCTTTCAATTCAATGATTCACTAAGTTACTAAGATAAGAGCGCTTATTAAAGGATGTAACATATATAACTCGTCATAATAAATGAGCAAGGGCATTGTTGTTACATTCTTTTTGATTACACAGTCAGAGGCAAGTGTTTTCAATTTCAGTGTTTTCAATGGATCATGAAATGAGGCACCTTATCAACTTGTTTACTCTGTATAAATCTTCCTAAGAGCATAATATAGAACTACTGGTTATCCCATTCTACCTATAGTCCACTTTCCTTCTTTTGAGCTAATGATATGGCTGCAAAAACTGAGAAGTCATAGGTTTTACATTATTTTAAGACATGCTTCAATGAACTGACATCAAAAAACAACCAACTGCAAACATAATTGATGGCGATGTCCAACTTCATATTCTTTCTCTTATACCAGATAACTTTCAAGGTGTAACAGAAATTGTTTCAGACGGTCTGCCAAAACCATCAAGAGTCAACATTGTAACTAAAGAAAACTTATAAAGTTCTTTTGATGCAGCAAAATGCTATTGATCTAAGACCTGAGGACTTGAGCACCAAAAGACTGGATAGGTTCCATGGCAAATGATGCAAAAAAAAACAGCCTATCAAATTTCTGTTTGACCAATGTCAGAAATATTTAAGTATTCTTAGAACATAGATTTTGCAAAATAAGAGCAAAGTTATCATATGACTAGCACGGATGCAGAGGCAGCTGCAGTTAGATTGCTCTTGCCACTTCATGGGAAGAGATATATACCAGAGTCATACTCCATTGCATGCATATATGTGTAATGGCATTAAACCAATATTTAATCAGGTGTTTGATCCCATGACACTGACATGCTGTTTCTGCTTTTGAAGAATGCTAAAGGGATTCAAGTTTGGCTGAGTCAAGTTGTTTGACGCTGGCACTGGCCACACATACAAAGAAAATTAAGTCTTTTGATGGCTAAAGAGGAGGATCACATGAAAGGCTTATAAGTGATGTTTGTCACAATTACCAATTTTAAAAAGTAATCTTAATTAATGTAACACATATAACACCATAGGAAGCTGTATATTTGTTAAAAAATCTTTTCTTACGTATCAAAGGTATTCAGCATACAAACTACATGAATAATTCAAATAAATAGATAGTTTTATATCTTCTTTCTGTTTCTCAGACTTTCATTTCATTTATTCCTAAATTGATATGGTAACATACGTATCATAAGATTACAGGCTAACCCCCCTAGTTAATAGAGTGCAAACACCTCTTATTTGATGCAGCTTGAATTGTTCTTTAAGGTAGGATATGTCTGCACAATTCCCAAAGGGGTGGAGAAGAACAGGGTTGTACTCAGTTTGCAGTCCTAATACAATGCCATGATTCTACTGGTTGTGATGAAATGGGAAATTATTTTGCAATAGAAGCAGACACAATGATAGACATTGTGAGGGTGACTTGAGTAAAGATTGTTTTTGAATAATTTTATTTAATAGGAATATTTATTAAATTGTGTCATTTAAATGAGAACTATTATTTTCTATCTATATGTCTGTATATTTTAATATTATGGGCATTAGGAAATATGTGATTACAAAGGTTATATATAACATAGGTAACACAATTCCAAGGGCTTGTTATCAGGAATGACTGTAATTACTAAGACTAAGGCACCAGAGGCTAGAGATTAATAGGAAAACATGTGAAAAACGGGTTTTTTCTGAAATATCATCTCTTACTTCCAAGAAAATTTCCTAGCTCATTCATTATGCCATGTAACATATGTTACATACTTTAAAAAAGTGCTCTGATCCTGATGTCAAGCTTACAAATGTATGATTCTTTATTGCATTAGCAAGACAGTGCCAAAAATGTAAGATATCCACGAGCGTCAAATATTTTCATATATTTTTCTTCAATAATAGATACCAAAATTGGATACTTAAAATTGGGGGTAGGGTTGTTTAATAGCTCATATAAAACAATGTATTTGAGATAGAAAAGCAAACTTTGTTTTTTCTATTAGTCAAATGAGTACTTTAGTAAACTAAGATTAAAACCACTTGTAAAAATGCACAAATCGTCTGTAAAATGAATGATGTTAGTCACGATTTCAACTTTCAAAGGGAAATTTAATCTATGTAACGCATATAACACCATTGAAGGCTGTAATTTTGTTTAAAATGCTGCTTTTATGTAGCTTAGGCATCCAGCTTGCAAACTACATAAGAAATTTGAATAATTAGATGGTTTAATGTCTTCTTTATGTAGCTCAAACTTTCATTTTGATTTTTTCCTTTGTTTGTTACAGTAACATATGTAACAGGCTGTCAGAGACTAACGCCCCGGAGCACAGAGTGCAAACATCTCTTAAAAGATGCAGCTTGAAATTTTCTTTAAGATAGGATATGTCTGCAAAATTCCCTAGGGGGGGGGGGGAGCAGGACCTTTTTTAGCTCGAAGTTTATTAGGATCAATGTGTCGTGCTCAATGACACAACGCAGAGACGCCGGCGAGGCTTTTATCAGAATATATAACCACAAGAGTACAATTGATAGATGAACCAGGTCCCAAGGTTATGAAACGTTTTTGTTTCATGCTCAACTCAATTGAGCATGAAATTATCCTGCTCATAATGGTGAAAAGCAGGATACATACAAATTTTGAGCGTTTTTTTTTAAATATTCAGTATTTTAGTAGTATAAGCAGTTGAAATTTCAAGATAATCATGAAAAATATAGCCTCATTGTCTAGATAACCAGGAAAAATAGCATAAGGGCCAGCTCTGTGTTTTGCTTAGTGAGATGATTGCCTATGTTATTGGCAAGTTAAGGTGGTTTGGAAAAGTATTTAACTGGACAACAGTAAGTAGAAATAAACTATTTTCTCTCTCTCTCGTAAGGTTTGAATGAACAGAACACATGACAGTGATCACTATTTGTTATTAAAATGTTTTATCGATGATGATGATGATGATGATGATGATGATGATGATGATGATGATGATGATGATGATGATGCTGATGATGATGATGATGATGATGATGATGATGATGAAGATGCAGTACATTGGGGGACTTTTCTATATTTTCCCTATAAAGTTATTTTCTTTAATTGGACATGACCATTAATTGGGTTCCTTAAAACGTTTGAAGTCAACTCTGAGGAAGTCAACCAATGTTTAATTGACGTCACTGTGAAATCAATACGTTTACAACACTAACCGAGCACGTGCCTGGTCTCTTATGCTATCGATGCTTTGACCATGCAAGCCTAATGTCTTGGTAAAGTAGCATACGGGAGATAAAAAGTATATCACAAAACAAGAAACATATTATTTTCCCACCTTGCATGAATCCCAATTTCGGAGACAATAAAGTTTGTTGATTGGTTGTTCTCAAAACGAATTTCTATTGTATCAGCTAACATCTTTTCATAGGCTTCCCGTTGATCAGCAGAACCATACCCGTCTTCAAGATCTATTGAAACTGAACTCCCACTGAAGGTACAGAGAATATGTAATGAAGGTTTAGCTTTAACCCATGAAGGCATAGCATTCTTTTTGTTGGACATAGGCAAACCATGCAGACCTAGATCAGACGCCACAGAATGCGGCGTCTGATCAGGGTCTCCACTGTTTGCTTGCAGAATGTTCTATTACCATTTTTATGCAAATGAAATTCCACGCAGCAACCCTTAAAACAGAAATGGAGTCTGATTTAATTAGTTTAAACATATATGATTTCAGAAAGATAATTGTACAATTATAAATCATCTGGTTTAATTGATAAGAGTGGAAAATTCCACTCAGCTTAGAAAGATTAAAGGCATTTGATCAAATCATGAAAAGTAGTGTACATTTTTTTTTGTTTTAACACATTAGTATACAGTAGAAATTCAATGGCTCTAACTCTGATGGCTCATTCACAATGGCTGGCTAGAACTATCATCATGGTCCCTAATATAAAGGTCATTAATGTATAATCCACCCTGTATGGCTGGAACTAGCCTTGGCTAGAACTTATTTTCATGGGCCAAAGCCTGTTCAAGCCATTGAAGCTCTACTGAAAGTTGTAAAAAGGTTATGATAAAATTCACGTTTTTACAGTTAGAGTAAGTACAGTAAAGCCTGTCTTAAGCGGTCACACAAAAATAGACAAAACAAAGGTTTTAAAGACAAGTGGTAGCTTAATGAAGATCAAAAACATTGCATCTGTCATACTTTTGACCCGTATTATGCGACAAACGGTCTTGAAAACCATTTTTGGTCGTCTTTTTGAGTGGTCGCTTAAGACAGGTTTTGTACATGACTATATGCAAATTTGTGATTAGAATAAGTAAGTTCATATGACAATATATTAATATATCATGAGTGTGAGAGACGAATACTAGAAATCGGTCTCGAATGTCACGGTTTGACATCACAAGGCATGCACGTGATACCAAAGGATGACCCCGATAGATGGATTTTATATCATTGTCCTTATCACACTCAAACAGGCATCCAGATAAACAAAACTTTGGAGCGCAAATTTGTTAATATTTTCTTATGCATATGTTTAAACATTTGTTTTGGGTGCTCAAAAGAACCGTATTGAGTACCCAAAACATATTTTTAGGTTGAGAAATAAGAAAAATAATTTTTGAGTACACACTCTTATCTGGATGCCTGGCACTAAAATGATGGATTCTTATTTTATTTCTTGCTTATCTTTCAATATAAACAGAACTTGATCTTGAAATTAAGCGAAATTCCTGAAGAAACTGAAATACGACTTAATGTCTCGACGTCACCTTGACATTGCAGTTAGGTCACTTAACCACGATGTGCATAACGTCAAATACAACCAAGGCACTGACCTCACGTGGCGTCTGGGTGAGGCAACAAGGCAAGGATAAGAATATTCAGCCCTGTATAAAGTCATTTATACCACCTTTACCAACTTTAGCATGAAATATCTCGTGATGTGCAAGATCTACACTGATGTAGCTGGTATAAAATAATTATACTATGTTTGTCCACCTGTACGTAAGATAATCCACTCGCTAAAGCTCGTGTATTATCACCACGTACAGGCGGACAACCCATGGTATAACTATAACATATCCTTATCAGGTGAGCATGTATATAAGAATTCATCATGAGTGTGAGGGTGGGTTAGAAAAATGCTTCCCGAGGATCACCGTTTGGCATCACAAGGCTTGTCAAGTGATGACATATGGTAATCCCGAAGGATGGATTTTTTCCTATCTGCACATAAATAATCGATTCGCTTTCATGCTCACCATTAAAAACCACAATTTTTAAACTTAAAAAATGGCTGCTGGAAGCTCCTGAAATCGCTGAGATGTAACATGACATGGTCACGTCTCTTTAATATACCAATCGTGTCACTTGTCTTCCAACATGTGGCTATTCTTTTTCTTATCCTTCCCACGGGTTGGTGTGCGTATTTGAAATAGATTTCTCTCAATTGAAACCGCGATCTCAAACTCAAATAAAACGCAATGATTGGTTGCTTGCGGACAAGCAGCCAATCTTTGTGCTTTATTTTGAGTTTGAAAATGAACTCAAGTTTTATAACCTCGACGCCCGGTGTGCTAAAATGGCATTTGCTAATGTTTAACTCCGAACATCCTTTATAACAAACACAATTTCTGGTAGGCATCCAATTCTATCGAAAGCTGTTCTTACCTTAAAACATCTGCGAGTGCCCTACATGGCGCGGTACATGAATTCTCTCTGAAGGTTAATGTCAAAGAGTGTGCCTGCTTAGCTCTCAGTGTTACTGTAAGTTCATCCATGTCTGATTGAATACCATGCAATGATATAGAACTGATCTGGAAATAAAGGTAACAGCCACTATAAATCAAACATTAAAGATAATGATACTGCCTTCCCAAATCTGATTCATCATCTTTCATCACATGTCCGGATAGACTAATATTCTGAGTGATTTTCTTATATGATAATGTAGTCCCATTAAATGAGACTTATAAATTCAGTTATTATCGTTATGTCTTCTTTTACGTTTTCATTTTGACTTTTTACATTTATGTTTATATTTTCATTCGCTAGAAATGTCCGATGATAAAAAATGAATGCGAACCCTAAACATTGGTTTAATAATAGTGCAAACATATACTTTTTGTGATTTATCTAAATAGATGGAATTTATAAATGTCAGAGGCATTGCAAACGTCCATATGTATACATATGCTCTCTTATTTGGGATACTTACACATGTATGTTTTATGTACAGTAAAACGGCCACTAAAAATGGACGCAACAAATATCTTAATAATAATTGGTAGCTAAATGTAGGTCAAAAGTATTGCAGAATGCTCCACTTGGAGCATTCTGCAATACTGTTGACCTGCATTAAGCAATAATTGATCTTGGAAACCAATTTTTGGTCGTTTTGATAGTGGCTGTTTTACACATATTTTACTGTACACTGCAAGAATATTTAAAGAACCACCTGATATTTTTTAGTAGATAATGTTAGCCCTGTCTGATAGGCAAGGCATGTGTTTCACTAGTCAATGAGGCAGTTTACTAAGATAGCCTGAATGTATTTGATAAAACAATTGCTGCACAAGTCCATGGCTCAAATCTTGTAAATCTTCATTGTCTTGAAAATGATGGCTTTTCCTGGGAATCTGTAGAATCTTAGGAATTTGTTTATAGCGTAGCTTACTTGTTTGTGCTATATTAAAAGGTTATTGAATGTACAGGAACGATGCTCATGTCATTTTTGATAGCAATATTCGTCTTAAAATTTGATTTTGAAAGAAGGGATATTTTAACAAGATTTCATTTTACATGGAGCATTCCACTGAGATTTATGGGAAGTGATTACTACATTCTTTTCAACAATTGTCATCATTGATGGGTCACCAAACTAAGCTCGGACAAACATGTTTTTATCTTATAAAACTAACTCTCACCATGAGTCAGACTATAAGTACATTTGCATTGTGAAACTTGAATGGCAAGCACGTATTTTAAGCAGTGTATAAATATAAATGTATGCAAAAAAGGTTTCCCATAAAATAGAGAATATTTTCTGCAGTGTATTCATTCTCTTTAATTAGGTTTGAGACGAACTGATAGTCTGAACAATTATATCTTAAGCTACCACATTACAAGCTTGTGCTAGACAGTGTTTCCATTAAGTACAAGTGTAAATATTTCATACTAAATAGAATTTGGTCAGGTTAGACATGTGGTTCACAAACACAAGCTGCACGGGCTTTCCATGACCAGAAGCTTGAGTAAAGCATCGGTTATTTGAATTTATCGATTTTTGTTTATCAGGCATGTAGGCTAATATACACGAATGTTTTAATTGCACATCGAAAATGTTGCATGTAGCGTTTCTTTTGCCCGTCAGTATACATGTATATTTATTTGAATAACAACCACACGTAATAATGAGTAATGAATTGTCTCATTATGCATTGTGCATTAGTAATCTCTCTCTCTCTCTCTCTCTCTCTCTCTCAAATACCTGCATTATATTTTTGAGCACAACTGTAATTCTAACATCTTTGGTAGTATCTGACACCCAACTAGTAGTGTTGTCTCCATCTACCATATAGACAGTTGGGTGAGCATCAGGGTTCAGCCTCGATGTCGTATCTCCTTGTCCACCTGTACAGGTGAGGTATCTCTGTTTGGTATCGCCAGTTGATCTATACAGTGCTGGGTGAGAGTCGGGACATCGACAGTTAGAATCCACCTCTAATGTTGGAAAACTTCCTGTAGTCAGCTCATTGACTTCCCTGTTTTAAAACAATTTGCATGTTCGGTTATTTTTTGCACGCTTTTTTGTCGTCTGCTGATTTTTTTTTATTTTCAAAATCAACTTTTTCGAAAAATTCTTTGAGGAATACCATCAGAGAGACAAACAGTTTGGATCCTGATCTGGGTTCAAATTGTTTGCAAAGGTTATCAGCAGATGACACTAGCAGACAAAGAGTGAAATTTGTTGATGGTCAATATTGGACAGCTATAGAATGACATTTAGGTATTAATTGCATTATGCGTATTTAAAGGCACACTTTAACACTTTTCAATCCATGGATTATCCCATGTTGCACGACCCTTGAGGTTGCACTTTAATCACTATATGAGTCCGCCCGTTTGTCCGAGGCCAGATAGTGAAAATGCTCATAATTCGTAAACCACATGGTATATTTTGATCAAATTTGCAATCAAATCAATGTCAACATTATCTAACCACTGGCATGTGTAACAGCCTCTTTTAATGGCTACAATCGCTCTCATATAGAAGATCACGTGCTGACAAGGTTGAACGTTTTTAAAACTATCATATAGCTTACTTAGCACCCTCCGCCGCCAGTTTTTCATAGGTGCCAGATTGTTCATTAGGACACCGTAAATGTTACACAAAGCTGTCCTCAAAATAAGCCTTTTTGGGCCATGTGAAAATGCATGGTTTCCATTGCATCTTATAAAGGATTCGAGAATGGTGAAGTGCCTTCATGTACAAAATTACTCATACCTCAAACGCTATTTATCATAGACGCTTTCTTGATACCAACTTAAAGCTTAGACCAAGGCATTTTATAAGTTTCTCGCATAGATAATTTGCATATACGTAAATATTTATGAGAACACTAAAAATGTGATTCGGGAGTTAGAATATTCCAACGAAATTGATAATTAAATATTTCAGCTAAGGGAGTTGAGCATCATACTAGCCTCTTTGATTATCATGCCTGAAAGTTTGTAGTGGGTTCAGCATCACACTCTTTTGTATATTACTGCTTTAAATGGATGCTGGATGTTATGATCTAACACAAACTATATAGGTGTATGGTGTGGTTGTTTTCTCTCTTCTTAAAATACCAGTCTTGTATTTAGTTTTGCAGGAAGTAAGTAAGTAAGTGGGGAGAAAATAACAGCTTCCCAATAATTGACTTGCCCATCTCTGCCAGGTTCATATACTGTTCAATATATGGATATGTTGGCTGACTAATCACTTTTATTGCTGAATATGTATTTTGGATAACATGCACTGTGGATTCCCATTTGCATTGATTCTATTTCAGTCCAGTTGCATGTTATTGTTTCATTACTTGACGTTCTGGGCAGAGATAGGTTGTGTTGCGTCTGACTGCATATTTTCTGTCAGTTGGATTCTTGTAAATGCGTTGTTTTATTCCATGTACAGCTGTTTTCTAAAATTTTTATAGATAGCGATTTTTGTCATAATTATTTACATACCCTATACTTGCTTGAGAGTTTGTAATAAACTTATGCTTTGTTTTAGATACGATTTATTTCTGCTCCTGTATGCACGACATATCTAGCTACAGTGAGTAAAAATATGGCTTGTTTTTGCTGATGTTTTGTATTAAGTTTTAACTTCTAAAAATGTTGATCATATTTTTAGCAAATCAAAGTTGCTTATCAAAACTCTATTTCGAATTATGAGATAATAAGGAGAGCAGCAAAGAAAACTATGGTGGGAATCTATAAAGTCATGTATACTGTGCATTGTGAGAATACTTTAAGAATTGAAGCTATCGAGTATATCAACAATGAACCACTTGATTGACTTTGGTGTATGTGCACTAGTAGGTTGCACAAATTATATAATATTACATAATTACTTTTTAACGATATTTTAAGTGCATTTTGGGTGTTCAAATTTGATGTTACATAGTAAGAGCCCAATTATTAGGAGAACGGCTAAACGGAAAGTACAGTCCTGCCAAACAGTTTAACGGCCTAAGAGGGTTTGAAATTGTATTAACATTGAGAAAATGTTATCTTTTCAGATGAATCCATACTCTAAGCCTATTTCTTTTGCAAGCCTATCCCCATCTGGTGTCTGAAACACGAACAAATTTATCCACATTACATTGATGGATGGGTAAAAATCCACTTGAGTCGTATTTTTTAAAGGAGTTATTCAACTTAAGCTTGTTAATGAAACAATCACCAGTTAGGCATATCATGATAATATCAAAAGCGATATAAAACTCCAATATGAATCACGCGTGAATATTTTAAAGAGATATTGCAAGGTGTGTTGTCTTGTTGAATGCTTTGGGTATAGTGCAATCATATTGGAGTTTTATATCGCTTTTGATATTATCCTGATATGCCTTACTGGTGATTGTTTCATTAACAAGCTTAAGTTGAGAGACCCCTTTAAAGATTACGAGATAGTCCCCTCAATACGACTCCAGTGGATTTTTACCCATCCATCAATGTAATGTGGATAAATTTACTCGTGTTTCAGACGTCAGATGGGAATAGGCTTGCAAAAGAAATAGGTTTAGAGTATGGGTTCATCTGAAAAGATGACATTTTCCTAATTTTACCACAATTTCAAACCCTCTTGGTCCATTTAACTGTTTTGCAGTACTGTACTTACCTTTTGGCATTTCTCCTTATAATTGGGCTCTTACTATGTAGCATCAAATTTGAACACCCAAAATGCACTTAAAGTATCTTTTAACAGTAATTATGTAAAACTATATAACTTGTGCAACCTACTAGTGCACATACACCAAAGTCAATCAAGTGATTCATTGTTGATACACTAGGTAGCTTCAGTTCTTACAGTATTTTCACGATGCAGCGTATACATGACTTTATAGATTCCTACCACAGTTTTCTTTGCTGCTCTCCTTATTATCTCATAATTCAAAATAGAGTTTTGATAAGCAAATTTGATTTTGCTAAAAATATGATCAACTTTTTCAGAAGTTAAAACTTGATACAAAACATCTGCAAAAACAAGCCATATTTTTACTCACTATAATTCGATATGTCGTGCATACAGGAGCAGAAATAAGTCATATCTCAAACAAAGCACAAGTTTATTACAAACACTTAAACAAGAATAGGATATGTAAATAATTATGACAAAAATCGCTATCTATAAAAATTTTGGAAAGCAGCTGTACATGTACATACATGTATATTTGTAAATGTTCTTGCATGTATTCATGTATGTATTGACTGTAAATCCTGCTCTCCTATGTGGAGGAAATAAAGAATGGTACCAAATTAAAGCTATATCTTATATGATAATTAATATTATTAAAAACGTTAAGAAGCATGAGAAAATCTTTAAAATCATGAATTAATTGATTTCACCCCCACATTATCATTGTTGTGTGTTTTTATATCACTAGCTATACAATTTGACTAGTTTGTTCATCCGTGCGGTCCTATATGAAAAGGGATACGTGTATTAAGGGGGTAATTTGGCCCCCTATAGAGCGAAAAACTGAAGATTGCTTTTCACCAAGTTCTTTTGATTGGTTTATTAGAAGAATAACTGACATGTAAAATTTCGGCATTAATTAAAATTTTACCATTGCTATGGTAACAAAAATGGCCAACAAAATAGGCTTAAAATAGAGAAAATACCATTTTGGACCAGATTTAAGGATTTTGAGGACCGATTTTTTTAAAAATAATAGATATCAGCACAGCTAAATACCAAAAAATCCTTTTAAAATGTTGTGTGCTGTGGTAATTCTCATCTTCTGTTAAAGCTGCATACTCTGTAACTTTTGATCTCCTAATTTTAAAAATGATGTTTTTATTTTTCAAGAACACAGTAAAAATACTCAAAATCAGGTTAACAGTTTACCATTTTCGTAAATCTTAACAAGTTATCACTATCAAAACAACTGCATTTATGTTAAAATTCAACGGTCTAGAATTATTGGATGGACGCAAATAATTACCAACAAGGGAAAAATACACCTATTTGATAAGATTATTCACTTTTCCATGCAGTTTTCAGCTGTACTGAACATTTTTATTGTGAAAACATAGCTTAATTCTACTTTTACAAATGATTTAAAAAGAAAATAAAAATTTTCGAAAAAATGTTCATAGTTACAGAGTATGCAGCTTTAGTTAGGGGTCTTTCATGCAAACCAAATATTTATGTGTCTTGATCCACATCTGAATTAAGGGTGAGGTTGGCGCCGTTAAACCGGTTTAAGCCCTCCAGTAAAATATTTTACTGACCGTTCCAAGGCGGTACTTCTTTTGTGGATCTTTTATGTTTTTGTTCTGTCTTGTGTTTGCTATGTTTTGTGCGCGTCTGTTTATATGTGCTTTGTGGTCACCTGCTGGGAAAGGGCTGACCTCTTGGCTCTCGTTTGTGGTGTCTTCTGTGAGTTTGTCACTTTCCCATTGGTATCCTGGGTCAGGTGTGGTACTTGATTGTATCGATTCCTGATCTTTGCAACCTTATTACTTTTAAAATATCTTTTGGGTATTTGCTTGTGCTCTATGTTAATTTCTCTGTCAAACCTCTCAAATTTGCCCCAAAATGGTCAATTTCCTATTTTCAGCCTATTTTGGCTGCCATTTTTGTTACCATTGCAACGGTTAAAGTCAAAGTAATTTGAGACTTTCACACTTTGGTTACTGTTCTAATAAACAAAAAAGAAGACATTGGTGAAAATAAATTTTATATTTGAGCCTCATTGGGGGCAAAAAATGCCCCTAAATACATATAGCTCTTGGAAAATGGCGTAAATTATGTTAAAAAAACTATAAACCTGGGGTGAGGGTGTGAAATGGTTGATAATTAACCTACCCTGCATCCTTGGGCATTTTTTCATGTATGCCAAGTGTTAAGTCGGACCCCCTAAATACGGTTAAAAAAATCAATAAAAATAAAAAAAAAAATTGGGTTATTAAAAATGCATGATGTGCATGGCCACCTATAATGCGATTCTAAAGAATAAGGGTGTACCTACAAACATACACATATCTCAGTATTCTTGAATACTATACTTGGTACCAAATTAAAGCTTAGACATGTTTATTTCTTTCGTTGATCAGACATGCAAATTGTCTAATAAATGTGTATGTCAAGAATATTAATGAAAATAATAGAAAAGAGAGAAATAATGTAAAAAATAAGGAGGTGTACCTACAAAATTACCTATAGCCTAGTTGCTTATTGTCCTTTATAACAATATTGGTACCAAATTGATGCTAGGGCATGGTGCGTTTAGATCATGGTCTGATATGCAAGTCATCTGCTTTGCATATTCATGAATATTAGTAACAGCATTAGAAATTAGATGAAAAAACGAATAAAATGGAAGAGAGTTAACATAAAACAGTTATATCTCAGCTGCTAATTCTTCCACAAGTATACACCTACAAAATACCCCTTGATACTGCCTTTTTTCTGACACAAAACTCCTGATAGTAGCTGCATAAATCATGGGTCAAAGTAGCAGCGGGGACAATAGTGTTGTAGAAGCTGACCGAAATGTTACAGAAAATGAGCAACTCAGTCTGCATAAGAGGGTGTGTCTGATGATAAGAAGAAAGACTTTGTTGACTCTATGAAGACTAAAAACATTTTGAAAAAAAAAAACAATACGCCAAACATTGGAGGTCATGATTCTTTTCACAAACTGGTTTGGAATGTCCCAACGTAATGAGACAAGGGAAACCAAACCACCAAAGCTGATGAACTGGACAATAATGATTATATTGGGCCATTTTCGTTGTCAATCAGAAAGGCTGATTGGGAACCAGATAAACTGTCTTCCTATTACAGGGTTATTGACAGGTACTTGCGATACTAAAACATCCATCCAGTCTAGTCTAAGGCAAGGAATTTGCTACTTCCCGACAGTCTTAGCATCAAATCTAAAGAAAATAAAACAAGGGTAAGAGGAATCTCCCAAATGCATCAGCACCATTATCAGTAGGCCCATTGGACAATTTGGCCTCCATAAGAAGTTTCTAGGGGTGAAAGGTATGTCTAACTTCCCCATTGGTAATAGCTTTTCAGATGAATATTCTCTCATGTTATAAGTTTTCATTTATTAATATACAGATGATAATATTTTCATATAGGACCACTGGATGAAAGGACTTGTCAAATTGTATCGCTGATGTTATAACCACATGCAACAAAGAATGTTTGGGGCTGTTATCAGTTTATTCATGTTTTTAATGACTTTAGTTATTTTTAACGTTTTCGTTAATTTTCATGAATATGTAATTCATACAAGAAAGATAATTTGCATGACTTTGGATAAATGACTTGTGTCTTAGCTTTAATTTGGTACCAAGTTTGGTAGACTAGGATAAGTAACAATTAAGAAATGATTGATTTTCAAGGTACACCACAACTCTTGAGAATCGTACTATAGGTTGCCATGGGAACCTAGCATTTTCATAGTTCATATTTATAAATTAATTTCATATACATGTTTATGAAAGCCCTTTGCCAATGATTTAATTTGGTATCAAGTGTGACAAACTAGACTAAGAATAAATAATAGCTGACATATGAGTAGTTTTGTAGACATACCCCCATTCTTGAATTTGTTATGTGTTGCCATGGAAACAATGCATTAAACATGGCCCAAACAGTTTTTTTATTACAACTTGGTTTCGCATTTAAGGGGTGCTAAGAAACAGTTTGACACCATGAAAAGAAAAGGTCCTGTGGGTGTTAGGTAAGCTAAATTGGCCCCCGCACCAAAACTTTTCACGATACAGCAGTGGGCATTATCAAAGAGAAAGTTTAAAAAAAATACAGACTTGATGTAAGAAAATATATTTTCTATCAAAGATCAAGAGTAATCAATTATTGGAACAATCTTTCAGAAAAAGTCAATAAACCAGTTCAAATCAAGATTGAACAGGTTTTGGAAAAATAAGGAAATCAAGTTTGAACCGGATTGCTAGTGCCACTGTAAAACGCATATTAGTACCTACCAATTACAAGAAAGAAGATCAGAAAGGACTCAATAGTTGAGAGATACAGTAAGAATAAACAGTAGGAGTAAGATAAGTGTTGTTCAAATACTGATGTTTCATAAAATATTTCTGGGATACCATCAGAGTTTCAAACAGTTTGGATCCTGGTCAGATCCCACAGAATAATCTGGAAAAATGGATCCTTCAAAAATAGAGAGAACCTACACTATAAGAAAACAACAGACTCACATTTCGCATGACGCACATAAATTGTACAAATTCAAGTGAAACACGTAATTAGGGATTGCTCTGAAATGGAAGAATTGGCTCCCTCAAGGAGCAAATTCTTTTCTATAAGTCTCCATTCGATGTGTATAACTATTGCAGCGATCAACCCACGCCCATGGCGTGTTGTTATTGTTTCACTCATTTTGCGGATCTTTTATGTTTTTGTTCTGTCTTGTGTTTGCTATGTCTTTATGCCCGTCTGTTTATATGTGCTTTGTGGTCACCTGCTGGGAAAGGGCTGACCTCTTGGCTCTCGTTTGTGGTGTCTGACTGTGAGTTTTTCACTTTCCCATTGGTATTCTGGGTCAGGTGTGGTACTTGATTGTATCGATTCCTGATCTTTGCACCCTTACTTACTTAGTCTAGCGCCTAGGTTGAGTATACTTGGAGAGTGGTTGTGTTTTTGTGTCGCTTTGACAATTTTGACATTCGTTATTGTTTCTATAAAATTAGTGAAAATTTTGAACTGGAATTTAAGGATTTTAAGGAATAATATAGCCTGTGAGTCCTTTCTTCTTATAAAATTTTCGAGTATTAACAGTCTTATACCATGGTCAACAGTTTTCGTGACTTAACATACGCACGAGGTGTCACGCTCGAATTATTCAAAACTATACTGAACTAAAAAAGTAAGGTGACATTAAACGTTTTTGATATGTCGACGGATTAGGTGTGAAGAACCTTCTGATGAAGAGGAAATAAGCCTAAGATAGCTAAACTGAAGCAAAAAACAAACATAAACAATGGAGGGTATGGACATTACAAAGGAAGACAGCAAGAAAAGAGGTAGAATGGAAACAAGTGTCAGTGAAGCGGATACAAGCCTGATAGAGGACAATAAAGACAGTAAAATGCTAGCCAGATTAACATAGATAAATCAAATGAAATAAGTCCTAAAGATGTAGAGAAAGATATAACAAATGCTTCCAAAAATGTCAGTAAAGGTAAACTTCAACAACAAAGTCAGAGAAATAAACCAAAGAAAGCTAGATACAATAAAGATCAAAAAGGAGATGAAGGAGATGGGGAAGATCTGAGTTTCCAGGAAATCGTTCGATCTCAATTGAGAGACATAAGTGAAAGCCTTATGAACGTAGTCAGCAAGAAAGAAATCGAATCCTTATTCTCTACTTTTTTGAGAAAAATTAGAAAAACTGATGTCGAAAATGAAAGAGGAGGTTATGAGATCAGTAAACCATAGAATAGAAGTGTTAGAGGGAGTCCTCCATGATTATAAAGATCAAAATGAGAAGCTTATGAATCGAGTCAAGACTCTTGTAAATGATCTGACAAAGAAGTCAGGAGCAATAGATAAGCAAAGGAAAGAGAATGAGAAACTTCAGACTACCATACAAGATACTGATAAAGCGTTCTATGGTCGTGTAAATGAGATAGAACAATACACAAGAAGGAACAGTATACGAATTTGGGGATTACCAGAGACGGAAGAAAGAGAAGATGCCTACGCTAGCGCCAATGTGGTAGTCAGTAAGCTGAATGAGATAATGGGGGTAAATCTGCACAGAAATGACATCGATATAGCTCATAGAATCGGCAGGAAAAATAAAGAGATGAAATCTGGTCGATGTATCATAGTTAGATTCGTCTCCAGGATGTCGAAGATTAAATGCCTGAAATCTAAAAAGGAAAAACTGAAAAGGACACATATCTATATTCAAGAAGACCTGACAAGTTTAAATCATTCTGTCTTGATGGCCACAAAGGGAAACGATGACGTAGAAAAGTCATGGACGATAGATGGAGCGATATTTGCCAAGTGGAAAGGAAGTACTGACATTAAGAAGCTGAGCTATGCCGATTATGATGAGTGGCTTGAACTGAAGTAGGAACTGGCTGAACGATTTGAACTGACTGGAGTTTTTCCGATGTACTATTTTAACCCTTAGAGCGCCAACCAAAAAACAAAGGCCGTCTGTGTACTTATCTGCTGAATACCTGAGATGTCTCTTTGACGAACAATGTGAGGCCAGATCGGACGGCTCCTATTGGAACAGTCTGCTCTGGATACACGCTGTTTGTTTCTATTCTTAAATCGTCAGTAATGTTGGGTATTTATTTGCAGATGCCATTTTTCAGGGGTTTTTTTTTTGGGGGGGGGGGCGTTTTGGGGGTTGAAGATAAATCTTAACATTGATGCATGTATTTGCTTGGTAAACGAGCAATGTGGATACCAATTTATTTTGCTTAGTATATATATCGTAATCGTTGAGCCGTTACCTAAATAAGTAAAGCGACTTATATATCTGTCAGTGTCAAGGTAAAAACGTACTTATACCAGTAAGAGAAGAAACTCTGTTATATTTGATATTATATTTGATAATGATCACTGTTTAGACGGTGGTTGGTTAAAATTCACACATAGCATAAAGTATCATGAGACATTTCAACTTTTGGTGAAACAATGAGATAGATAGCATCGATATACTGCAGTCTGCATGCAAGCAATAAACATGCGAATCGGCCTGTGCAGGCTACGCTTTGTGACTTTTAAAATAAATGTAACCCTCATTTTGTCTTTGTAAACGGTGCACACCCTGATGTGTGGCCACGTGTGGTGACGTCACATTTGGGTCTTCGCTGTTTAAGTAAAAATCACCAATCTGCGGAATTGAGAAATTAAAGTATGATCAGCGGATCCGCATCGCGTGAGATCCCGTTAATGTGCACAGTTGACATGTCTACAAGGGGAAACAATATCAATTAAGTTTGCCTGCTTTTGTCGTCTGCAAAATGTTTTTAGTTTTGTTTTTATTTCTTTGGAAAAACTGTGTGGACACGCGGAGAGGGCTGCTCCTGTGAAGTAGTCTGATCTGGATTCAGTCTGTTTGTTCCTTTACTTAAATCATTTAATACTATCAGGCAATATTTGCAGCAGGCGACATCAGATGATCACGTTTTCTCAGTAGTTATAGTATTATGTCGCTGGTAAAAAAACAAACGACAAAAACACCTTTTCTACTGTAGTGCCAGCCAAGAGTGACAGTGACGTCATGTTTTGTTAACACATTTATCAGGGACTTAGAATCGATAGATCACTTGTGTTTTCATCCTATCTGCAGGATAGGATTAATACACATGTGATATATTGATTCGCGTTGGCTCAAGTGGGGTGTACAAATTAATGTTTTCACTTAACAATTGAAAACAAAATATTACGTCTCTGTCACTCTTGGTTTGCACGACAGTGGCAGGTGCATGTACTTGTATTTTTAACTCCTTCAAATGAGCTTCAGAGGCACAGAGTAGAGTTCCCACAAATAATCACATCTAGGCGACTGCCTAACAGAACTGAAACATGTCCAGCTTCACTAGCAGTGTCAGTGGGGTAAAGGCCCCACTGGCAGTGCTATTGAAATGGTGCGATCCTGAAAACATACATCAGGACGTGATTAGACGAAGTACTCCGAAAAATATTTATACGAGCATACATGTACATAATAACCCATGTACGTGTACTATTTATAGATATACAACGCAATGCAACACAGCGTAATACTTTGTTGTATTTTGCGTTGTGTATAAATAAAGGATGTATACATATTTAGCCCCAAAAATCTGTGAATGGAATAATCCTATACCATTTATTTAGCATTTTCCATTTAACCATTAGCTCCGATATATTTTGGGCACTCGAAAGGACGACTCACTGAGACGGTTCTTTTGAGTACCCACTACATATGGTTTGCCCGAGAAATTGAAACGTGAGGACTGAAACTGTCTTTGTTAAATGATAACTTTTCGAGAGCTAGATACATTTCTAAAAGCATCAGCAACTAATGGGCCCAGATCAGCCTGGCCCCTGAGGAGCAGTCTGATCTGGGACTACTTGTTTGCACAAATTGAAGAGCATTTCAACACAAATACTCATCACATAAAGGGATAAGACTAAATAACCTTACGATTTGCTTGTATTCTTATGGCGGCCCAAATGACTCAAAGACAACTAAAAGGCCATAAAAACCAAGTTCTAATCCATCCATTTAACTACTTACCGAAACCTCGTTACTGATGACGGAGTTCGCCTAACGCCGTATCAACGACTTTCGCATTGATACGACGTGCAGCGCACGCTGAGTAACCAGTTGGAAATTTATACAAAGATCAAATGATCATAGCCTACCTTGCTATCCCATGAAGCTAAATAAATCCAAAACAGTCATTAAATAATGAAACAAAAACTATCATTTTCAAGAAGCGTTCAAAACAACCACGCTATCCCACGATTAATTCGTGCAAAACCCGTTGAGTAGAAAATCATTAGGAAACGAAATAAACCGTTGTCCTCCTACCAAGACCACTGTAAAACTCTTTGAGTCAAAGTGCCGCCATAACAATATATGTGTGACATTATGCATATTGCTCCTTATGTTGTTATATTATGTAACCTGAGAGTAATAAATTGATTGATTGAAATTGATTGATTGATTGAAAGCACATGAGCGCAGTCTGTTTTGTGCATCTTTAGGCTTAACTCATCAAGAGACAGGGGACAATTATTTGAATTAAAGATACGCTATGCACTATAGATAGTTTCGAGTCAGTTTTTTTTTATTCGGGCGAAATGTCCCATAAGTTTTCATCTTTTCATGTGACACTACCAGATATTATGGGTATTCTGCGGATCAAGGTACCTTTTCTCAGCAGATGTGTCGACAAAATTTAGTTTTAAAGCAAACTGACCGATCGCAAAATTGCAATCTTTTTCCCCATCTATTGAATCATATGTTTTGTCTGCTCAATAGAGCCGTCTCGTTGATACGGTTCTTTTGAGAACACATAACATGTGATTTGGACGACTTACTACAATCCGGATGACTAAATTCTGTTACACCCTTTTTGGAACGGTAGTTTTTCTCGTGAGATGCGTGCAGTGGTGTGTGTTACGAGTGTACACTTTTAGTTAAAATAGTCATTTGTCTACTACAAAACTATAATACACTATACGGTGGCCATTTTAAGGGCTTAGGTACTATCGGCGGGCGTGGATTGGGGTCGTATGTGGCAGGGTTTTCGATTGTCAGTTGTCACCCGTCTGGCGACAGGTGGCAGTTGTGAACACTGTTACTGGCGAGTTGTGGTCCGCGTTCGTCGGTTGTTGGGAACGTTTTCGATTGCTGCCTATCCGGTGTGCTGATTGGACCGGTGCCATCACTCAGATTGTCTACCTTAATTTTTACCCCGTGTTGCGACAATTACAAAAAAATTGTCTACTTTGTCGTCTGCTGAATGTTTAAGGGTTTTTTTTCCTGACGAACAGGGTGGACCCGGATCGAGCTGCTCCTGTAGGAGCAATCCGATCTGGAGTCACTTTGTTTACTTCTTTACTTAAATTAGTCAATATTATGAGGCAGCAGACGGCATCGGCGGATGGCAATATTTAGAAGTTTGTTTGTTTGGCTGTAAAGGAAGACGGCATATTATATTGAAGCTTGCTTTATTGAGAAATTCGTCCATGGGTCCTCCTTATAACATGTTTTTTGGGGCTTATACTCCACTGATATCTTGTCGAAAGTAAAAAAAAATCTAGCATCTTGATACATTGTACGAGCTTCAGAAGTGTAGAAACGCTTGCGCATGAGCGCAGTCTGTTTTGTGTATCTTTGGCTCGATGCTTTTTTCATATCTTATCAAGAGACATATGGTGCAGATTAGCATGCGCGAGAAGCATGTATTAAGGAGACATTTGCTCAATTCTGTTGATTGATTTTATATTGTTGTTTTTGGTATCGTGTCGCCTGTAGCGAAAAAACAACTGTTCTTAGCAGGTATTTTGGCTTCAGAGGCACAGATTAGCCTGCGCATGAGTGCGGTCTGTTTTGTGCATCTTTGGCTCGATGCCTTGTTCGTACGGCTGGATGGTGCTGGTTGGCCTGCGCGTGAACGCAGCTGGGGCTGGTGTGTGTTATGTTAATACGAAATCAACATTATTGAGATTTTTTTTTTGATAAGATATTTGTATTTGAGTAAAAACTATATTTTTTTGCACATCAGCAGCGGGTCATGCTATGCACTATAGACTTATATTGGTTGCGTCGATGCATCCGCCCCGTTATCTCTTCCCTTCATGGGTATTCATGCTGGGACTCCACCTACTGTAAAATTAATAAAATAAATTTTCGCGTTTGTACATGGAACAAAGAGAATACTTATCAAATCCACTGGTATGGTCATGTTTTCCATGGCCAAACGGAGTTGACCCTGATCGGGTGACTAGAGCTGCCTGATCTGGGTCTGCTCTGTTTTGCAAAGGGCGTCTCTGTGGGGTGGGGGTTAAACGATGTACATTGACATGGATGCTTTTAAGTTCACATTAATGCTTTTGATATGTCATGTACGGGGCGTATGCAGCGACGCATCCAGTAGCAATAAGATTTGTTTCCTTTTGTTCGGTGGGTTCTTCACTCCAAACACAAAGATGATGGAGTTGATGGAGCAAGATGCTCAACTGCTAAAACATTTTTTTATTTTACTTCTCTTATATGTATCTGTGACGCATTAATACAGGTTGGTTATAATGGATCACTCCATTTGTTCCTTTAATGTCAGAGGTCTTGGTCAAAAAATAAAACGCAAACAAATTTTTAACTTCTTAGAGAAAAAACAATTCAAAATATGTTTGTTACAAGAGACTCATTCAAAACCAGATTTGGAATCATTATGGAAGCGCGAATGTAAACATCATATTTTCTTTAGCGGAAGAAGTAACAACAGTGGTGGAGTATGCATTCTGGTGAAAAAGTAATTGCAATTTAAATTAATTTACCATAAAGAAATCATCCCTGGAAAAATTCAAGCTCTTAAGTTAAACATAGACGATCATGATGTTGTTTTGATAAATGTATATGGCCCAAATAATGATGATGCTTCTTTTTTTTGAAACCTTGTATGATTTTCTTGGAGAAAACGATGAAGAAGAATATATCATTGGTGGAGACTTTAATACTGTTTTAAATTCAAATCTAGATAAATTCGGGGGTATTAAAGGTACACACCAAAAATGTAGAGATAAGATTATTGCAAGTATAGATAATTTCGATCTTGCTGATATATGGCGCGTTTTTAATCCAAGTTCACGCCAATATACATGGCACTCCTCCAGCAAACCTGTAATTTTTTCAAGACTAGATTATTTTCTTGTATCAAATTCATTTTTAAATCAAATAAGCAAATGTAGAATTCAACCAGGATTCATGTCCGACCACTCAATGATATCTCTAGAAATAAATTTGAATAAAATTGAGCGTGGTAAAGGATATTTCAAAGTTAATAACAGTTTAGTTCTTCAGCCAGAATATCAAGATAAAATACGTAATGCTATCAAAGAAACTGTAGATATAAATAAAAATGCAAACCCCAATACACTATGGGAAATTATTAAGGGTGGTATTCGAAATGAAACAATTAAATATGCATCATTTAAGAAAAAAGAACAAAATAAAAAAGAAATTCAACTAAATGAAGAAATTAATAAAATTAAAAACAATTTAATGAAAGGCAACGATAATGAAGAAGATGACCTGAAGCGATTAAAAGAAAAGGATCAAGAACTCCAAAATTTATATGAATTAGAAATTAAAGGCTATATCATTAGATCGAAAGCAGACTATATAGAAGGAGGGGAAAAGAACACAAAATATTTTGCGAATTTAGAGAAAAAAAGATCGGATGCAAAAACATTGCATAAACTAGTCAAAAATGACAAGGAATTTACAAAGCAAAAAGATATCTTAGAAGAAGTAAAATCGTTTTATGAAAATATGTATACTGAGAAAAATGTTGATATTGAGAAAATGAAAACAATGAGCAAGAACATAAAAGTAAATTAAATGAAGAAGAAAAAATAAGTATTGAAGGTAATATAACAGAATATGAATGTGCATGTGCACTAAGAGATATGAATAATAACAAAAGCCCGGGCTCTGACGGTATAACGACTGAGTTTTTCAAGATATTTTGGAATGACCTCAAATCTCATTATGTTAAATCTTTAAATTACTCCTTTGAAAATGGGAGTTTAACAACCATACAAAAACAAGGCATTATATCACTATTGCCCAAAAAAGATAATGATTTGTGTAGTTTGAATAATTGGCGACCATTAACATTACTGAACACAGATTATAAAATAGTAACAAAAGCTATAGCAAATAGAATTAAGAAATTTTTACCTAAAATTATTGATTGTTCTCAAACAGGCTTTATTAAGGGACGATATATTGGCGAGAATATCCGCCTCATACAAGAAACAATTGAAATGTTAGAGAAAGAAAACATGCCTGGACTTTTATTTTTTGCAGACTTTGAGAAAGCATTTGACAGTATCAGCCACAAATGTATAATAAAGTGTTTAGTGTCTTTTAATTTTGGTACAGACATAATAGAATGGGTTAAATGTTTTTACCAGGGAGCAAATAGCTGTGTGCAAAATGCAGGTTTTATGTCCAATTTCTTTTCTATAAGTCGAGGTGTTAGGCAGGGATGCCCATTATCCCCTTATCTTTTTATTTTATGCATTGAAATTTTATCCGCAACACTTTTAAACGATAGTGAAATAACAGGTATAAAAATAAATGGAAAAGAATTCAAAAGCACCATGTTTGCAGATGATGCCACGTTTGCAATGGATGGGTCATTAAAATCGTTCCAAAAGCTTTTATGCATACTTGACGACTTTAAATTAATATCAGGTCTAAAACTAAATGTAAACAAAACTACAATTTTGAGAGTAGGCTCATTGAAATATACAAACATTCAACACTTTAAAAATTTGAGATTCCTGTGGACTTCTAATTCAGCTAAAACGTTAGGAATTATTTTTTCTAATGACAAACAAAAATTAATTAAAAATAATCTAATACCAAAGCTTAATGATTTTGTGAACTGCCTTAAACGTTGGAACCATAGAAAGCTATCTTTAATGGGGAAAATCACTGTAGTGAAAACCTTTGCTTTACCAAAACTTATTTATCCATTAACCGTCTTAAATAATCCGACACTAGATATCTTGAAAAAAATAAAGTTCGAAATTTTTAATTTTATATGGGACTCAAAACCAGACAAAATCAAACGTTCAGTCATAATGCAGGACTATAAGAACGGGGGACTCAGGTTGATAAATATAGATTATTTTATTGAAGCTCTAAAAGCTGGATGGGTTAGACGGATATTTGATGAACAAAACAAAGGTATATGGAAAGAGTTTTATCTTGAAAAATTAAACGCTTTTGGGGGGAAATTAATACTAGAAAGTAACCTACACATTCAAGATTGCAGTCAAATTACAAAGGAAAATATGTTTCTGCGTGATGTTTTAGCCGGGTGGTGCAAAATTAATAACTCTGAAAGCACTCAGGTGATAACAAAGGAAATAATATGGAATAATTCTCAAATAAAATGTAATAATACGATTCTCTTTTACCATGACTGGTATGAAAAGGGCATAAAATGAATCGAACATATAATATATGACTTTAGAGTTCAAAGATTTTATACATTAGAACAACTACAAAATTTGTATAATATCCATCAAAAAGATTTCCTTAAATATTATAATATAGTATCTAACATATCAAAAGAATGGAAAAATAAGCTAAAATATGAAAACTATAACAACTTACCTAAAAAATAAACAAAGCACTGCATATTATTACTCAACAAAAAAGTTCGATAAATAAAAGCTTATATAAACTACAGTTAGACGTTGAAAAAGTACCTACAATAAAAGCAGAAGAAAAATGGGCAAAGGAATTTCCTCAACGTTAGATGAACTGGTCTCAATTTTATCAAATGAGCTTTAGTTGCACTGTTGATGTTAAACTTAGAAATTTTAATTATAAATATCTCATGAGAATAATACCAAATAATAGATATCTGTTTAAATGTAAATTAGTCCCGTCTGTACTATGTGATTTTTGTTCAATGCAAGAGGAAACCAATTTCCACCTGTTTTGGCAATGTTGGTATATACAGGATCTGTGGTTTACTGACTTCTAACAATATTGAAATCCAGTTGAGCTACTTCAATATAAGCTTCGGAGTTAATTGTAAAAACAAGCCAAAAAATTTAGTTTTTAATTTCATTGTACTTTTAGTAAAATACTACATTTTTTCCTCGAAATATAAATTACGAAGACCAACCATAAATGGCTTCCTACAATTATTGCATCAAACACGAGAAATAAAAGAACACATTGCATTTTCCAAAGATAAACTAGAGGTCCACAGGAAAAAATGGCAACTACTCCAAATCACATGAGCTGTTATATGTATTGGTTAGGGTTTTTTAATGCAGAATAATCATTTGACAGATAAAATCAATGTTGAAAATTTAAGCTTTTAATAAAAACATAAATATGAATCTTATTTGCTTAAGAGACCTGAAATTGAGCTTATATGAACTATTAGATATTTGACCAGACTCTGAACACCTGAAAAAATTCAATGTCCAAAAATAAACTATCGGACTATAAAATGCCTACTTATAGAATGCTTCACAGTCACATATTCCCTTTCTATCTTTTTTTTACTTCTTTCTTCCTTCTTTCTATTTTTTTTAAATGATCATTGTTAAGCCTGCCAGTCCGATATTCCTATTTATGCACTGGATAATCGTTACAATTAAATTATTGTATATTGTTAAGTGTCATGCATAGAATTGTTCTATTTGATTGGAAGACTTAATAAAGATATAAATAACAAAAAATAGTCTAGCGCCTCATATCTATTTCTCAATGTTTGTGCCTTACTACACGCAACATTAACTTCTATTTATATATTTCAAAAGATAGATGGATGTAATATTCCTTTGCTTCGATGATAATATCATCATGATTTAGCTGCTTCAGCTAACACAAAAACTTAACTCGACGGGGTATTGCTTCGTATGTATTTAGAAGATGATATTTTAAGCCCTCGAATGAAAGGGTGCAAACAGTTAAAAGTCAAATACACAAACAAGCATTCTGTTTATCATATTTTAGAGGAAAATATGCCATTAGTTATGAACAAGTCCAAATTTTAAAAGGGTGTTTCAGTATCAAAGGAATTTTCCATAATTAACTGAAGTTCAGTGGGATATATCTTACTTATCAATTAATTTTGTTCTGAATAAGGATTATAAATATTAAGCAAGTCATCTAGATATTTAGAGGTAGAGTAAAAATCTTCAATAACATCAGCTTCATTCTTGTCAGAAGGAGACAACATGAAGTATCTCGTATAACAAAATAAAATCAAAACAGCAACAAGAGGAGCACAATTAGAACCCATTGGAATACCTGCAATTTGTTTTTACAATTTTGATCCAGATTTTATAAATTAAATGCTCAAAAGATAATGGAGATAATCACAGACTTTCTGACATGGCCACAAATTGCATCTTTTAGGCTTTTCAGACGTGAAATTTGCAGTTTGTCACTACAAGCGAGGGAACGTGAACTCTCTCTTTGAAAATTTTGTTCAATTAGATCTAATTCAGTTAGCTTTTTGAGGCAATGTAATATAGAGTGTAGAGAAACCATATGTAGAAAGGCTAGGTGCTAGAAAAAAATTGAATTTTAATTTATTAAGAAAGTTAACCTGAATTTTTAAAAGACCAAAATAGAGTTTTACCTACTTTGACGTTGATGCACAGGCTGATCTGCGTCTCTGTTGTTTCTAATACAACAAAAACGTGTTCTCTCACAAGGTAAGTCATTTTTAATGTGTGGCCGGTTCACCCGACTGTGGCACTTACCGCATAAGCGCCACCTCACTCATTAAACGTGTATGCTCAATACTCCACTTGAGCAAATACCTAAAAATGTCTTAAACCACAAAAGCCGATTGGAATTTCCCCTCTTATCATTTGGATCCGTACATTTCCATGTTAAGGGATGTTGGAAAGTGTTTTTCATTTTCACTCAATTTTCGATAGAACTTTCTGTGAGCAAACAGTGGGGACCTAATCAGACGCCAGGTTCTCTGGGTTTCCACTATTTGTCTTCGTCGCACAAAAATGACGCTAGGCTTACATGGGTTAATTAATGTGCCTACTTTGTTTGCGCACGCATAGAATGCACTGATGAGACTGTCTTCTTGCGTAGGCTCAGCCACAGTAAGCCTTTGCTGCGTGCCTATGCTATAATTACCAACATCTCACCTACTCAGCAGGCACACGACGTCAAAACAACGTCGCACCAACGTCGATGTGACGTTATGACGTCACATTGAAGTTGGTACGACGTTGTTTTGGTGACGTCACATTGACGTTGGTACGACGTTGTTTTGACGTGTTTTGCCGCCGTGTGACGACGTCACATCGACGTTGGTACGACGTTATATTGACGTCGTGTGCCTGCTGGGTAGTGACTCATTTTTGTACCTGTCTGTAAGGGCTTCCTGGTACCATCTAGCATCTACCATGTACAATACATCAGTGGAACCCAGCTCTAGAATGGATTGAAAAAATATGATGAGCCGTGACATTAGATTTCCAACAATGTGGTATGTGCGACCAGCAAAGGCTCTGACCAGCCTGCGCATACGCACAGTCTGATCAGAGCTTTTGCTAGTAGCTTGAATTTTTTAGGAGTGTTAAGCTACTGACTGAACATAATTTCGAGTTTCTCAGCTTAAAAGTAGGCTGCACAGGCTCGTCTGGGTCTACTCTTGTCAAAATGCCTTATTGTTGGAAATCACATGTCGCGGCTCTGATAATAACAGAAAGAGTTACGAAGCTAGACGGCAGTCTTATCAGTTTTATTTAGTAAGCTCTTTTTTAAAAAAAACTCTCTGTATCATCAGATTATCGTTACAGGAATAGGAACAGAACGCACCATACAGAGAGAGAGAGAGAGAGAGAGAGAGAGACCCTTAGTCCCGCTGGAATCGTCAGCAGATGTGTTTAAAGTTTACTTTAGGTCATGCGCAATAGAACCATCATCTCATCTGCTAGTTCAAGTCAGAGTATTTATAATTACCCTATTTACTTTCATTATTTTTGTTGTCTGCAGATATTTTTAGTTTAACTCTTTTCGAAATATTAATATTCTTTCAAGAATAACATCGGAATGACAAACAGCTTGGATACAGATCAGGTCTGACAGAACGTCGGGCCTAAACTGTGTTTTAACTGTTTGCAAAAATCATCAGCAGACGACACAATTATTCATCGCCGCCAGACAGATAGTTAGTACATGTATGCATGTTTGTATGATTATATTAACCCTTAAAGCGCCAATCACAACTGCAGTAGACGACAAATTTTGTGACATCTTTTCTAATTTTCGAAAAAATAAGGTATGATATTTCATGAGAATCACCTGCCAGCAGATGATTCTCATGAAATATCATGCCTCTTTTGTTATTTTAGAAAAAAGCATCTGCTGCAAATTATAGGTGGCGCTTTAAGGGTTCTTTTGTAGATGTTTATGTTTTTTCTGTCTTGTGTTTGCTATGCCTTTGTGCGCGTCTGTTTATATGTGCCTTGTGATCACCTGCTAGGAAAGGACTGACCTCTTGGCTCTCGTGTGTGGTGTCTAACTGTGAGTTTGTCGCTTTCCCAATGATATCCTGGGTCAGGTGTGATATTTTATTGTATCGATTCCTGATCTTTGCACCCTTACTTACTTTAAGAGTAGAGCAAAAATTTAATAACATAATGCCATAACTTATTGCCATACCTGCATTTGGTCCAATAGTGAGCTGATATGCAGAACTTCTAACATGTGGAGCCCCAGTAAGGCTCTCGTATTTGGCACCATTGACAAATATATCGAGGTGGCTCTGAAAATAACACAATCGCAATGACGACAAAAATTTATTTGTTACGAAAGACATTCACAACAAATGGTTATGGCAAACATATAAAAACTGCAAAAACATGAAACTAAGCTGAAAGATACTTGGGCAGTGGTGACAAACAGAGTTTAGAGACTATCAAGTTATGCGTTAACCCTTAAAGCGCCACTTACTATTCGCAGCAGACGACAATTTGCTGCTTTATCAAAAATAACAAATAAGGCATGATAAACATGTATCATGAGAATTGTCTGCTTGATTTTCGTAGTCACATGCTCAATAATAAACAAATATGTAGAAGAGCGCAGTGAAGCAGTGGCTCAGTGGTATAGTTAAATAGGTCGCTAGTTCAAGACTAAGCGGAGGAGCTGCGTTTCATCTGCTTGGTTTTTGTATAACCCAGGAAGACAGGAAATCGTCCTGACATGACTGGAATATTTTTGACTGGAACATAAAGCATCAACGCAAACCAAACCACAAAAATGTACATTTGCAAATGCAAGAGTTTGCAATAATATATTGTATGGTTTCCGATGTACATATATTCTGACGAAGAAATCATCACTGTTTTCCTCTACAATTGAAAATGCCTGCTTACAACTCGGATGCTGCAGGTTAAAATTGGGGAGCAGTTTATTAGCATATAAGATATAGCAAGAGAAAGCAAAGCTCACATACCCCCGGCGGCAGCCATCAGAGGTTGTAACACTTTCAGAGAAAAGACAAAATTGTGAAAGATTTCATGGTCCTAAATCAAGTAGTTTCTAAGAAAACTTTGATGAAAAATGTCCATATGTGTTATATAGGAGTGACAGAAGGAACAATTGAAAATTTGAAAATAGAAGGCAAAATGACGATTAGCATCTTTTTTTTCATTTACACAATACACTTTGCCTATCTGAAGGTGTATACAAAATTTCATAATCCTAAATCAAGTAGTTGCTGAGAAAACTGATGAAAAATGTCCATATGTGTTATATAGGAGTGACAGAAGGAAACATTGAAAAAGAAGGCAAAATGAACTTTATCATCTTTATATTCATTTACACAATACACTTAGTCTACCTGAAGGTGTAAACAAAATTTGAAAACACTGGCTACAATAGGAGCTGAGAAATCAGCGACAGAAATTTTCATTGAAGAGAAAGCAAAATGAACAAATAAAGGGACTGATATGCAATATGTGGCTGTTTTTGTTACACAATACAACTCATCACTATCAAGTATTGTACCAAATTTCAGAATCCTAAGTCAAGTAGTTGCTGAGAATTCTTTGACAGAAAAAAGTTTACAAACAGACAGATCGACAAACAGACAGACAAAATAGTTTCAGAAAAGGCAAAAACTATACACCCCCTATATACTAAGTACTGGGAGTATAAGTATTCAGTATGACAAGACTTACAACTTTAACTGCCCGGATTTGGATGCAATTCCATGTATTCACGACTACAGCGGTGATTTTCTTTCCATTTACAACTACTTCATCTCCAGCAACAGATACGTTGTGCAAGCTGTCAACTTCGAACAGAATACTGGAAGATAGCAAACGTTATCATTTGTAATCATAACAGTTGGTTTTCAAAGATTTAGATTGGAAACCACTTAGCGGGTACTATGGCAAACAGTGAAGACCCAGATGAAATGCCACATATAGTGGCATTTCATCACGGTCTGCACTCTTTGCTAAGACAAAATAGATCTTCAGAGAAAGATTTTATTTTTTGGGAAATCAAAACTTGTAACTCCTTAATAAATACAATGGAACATCCTGACTTAACTGAATGACACTAAATGGAACATCCATTGGTCTTTAAAAACAATTTAACCAAAGAAGCATGTTTATATGTTATGTTTCGTGTGTGGATGGTAAGTAAATTTGTGTTTTGTGATTTCTGTTTGTTTGTATTGTGCTATTAGAGTAAATGCTCAACTAGTGTTCTTCCTCATCTCTTGGTATGTGTGAGTTATGTGCTCATTTCGTTGTTTTATCACAGTTAGATAATATGTGAATGTTTCTCTGTGACCAAACATTGAATATACATGTAAGGATGCTAAACAATGTATGTGTTTAAGCATCATCAGAATCTACAAGTAGAGCGGTGATTAATCCTGTTGTTGATAGTTCAACGTTTTACTGTTGCTCCCATTCTATGGATTTACAGGGGTGGATACAGAAGGAGTTCATCCCCTCCCCTTCACCTGCTTTTAAATATCCTATGAAAATGAAATAATTTGGTCTAAATGAGACCAAATTATTTCATTTTTATAGGACATTTAAGAAAAATGAGATAAAATCAGCAAAGCGACCCCATCACACCTTTATACATATGAGCCTCCTTTCCCGAAATCCTGGATCTGCACCTGTAAGCCTCATCGAGTCGTTGCTAATCCTGACCCAGCAGGCACACGACCTTATAACAACGTAGTATTGACGTCGACGCGACGTCATGACGTCGCTACGACGTTGCTTTGACGTTATGTGCCTGCTGGGTTTTTTATAAGTACAATTATAGACTATGACCATAGGCGACTATTTTCCATACTTATAAATAAAGCAATATATTCTATTAGCTATTCTCTTAAATGTCGGCACATTGTTAAAGAAGGAAACATATATACTTCAAAGATGAAAAAAAAATCATCTTATCAAGATAAAATTAAATACCTGTCAAACGAGCGACTTTGCTTAAACCACACTGAAAACGTATAGTACCATGTTGACGTGTTGGCAGATGCAGAAACCGACGTACAATTTGGATTGTTGCTGAATAACACGTGTCCGTTGTTCATATCTGCATGACCAGCAACCTGGCTAACATTATCACACGCAGCTCCTTTTGTTAAGAATGGTTTTGACATTATTTCGGGTAGCTGAGTCCTAGATGGGCATGTATTGTTGCACGAGATTCCGTTTATGTTGCTTTGGCATTGGCTGGACGCGATGACGTCAGAATGTAGGGCGATATGATAGGCTAGTGGAGATTTTAGTGATAAACATCGTGCTGTAGTAGCCAAAAGGAATATGGAACCTGTTAATACTGTCAGACGGAAAGTTTCTCGTTGTTGTAACATGCTGAATGGCACAAGGGTTCTTCAAAAGTAAACGTGTTTCATTTCGTAATACTGGACACACTCCTTTTTTGTTATCTTTGCTTTTTGACACCGTCTGTAATAACTGAAATAAATAAGTCAAGAAATCAATCATCATTATATTTCTCCATGTATAGTCGAATCTCGTAAATTTGAAGTCCTTGGGACTAGAGGGTTTATTTCGAATTATCAGAAGTCCGAAAGATAAATAACATTGGCGTAGCATCCATTACGTAGTTACGCACGTGCGTAATAAAAACAGTAGGACCCAGGGGAGGTCACCTTATGTAGTAAAAGTGATTTTCCATACCATAAGGAACTGCTCTTAAAGGAAAGAATTTGCTCCCTCTGGGAGCAAATTCTTTTCTTTAAGAGAAGTTCTCATATGAGAAGGGACGCAACTGAAGGGAATCACTGCTTATTCCAGTTGTCTCCCTTTTTCAGCGTCCTGACTACGCCATTAAATAAGCAATCTTTTTTTTCAGGATTGGGTAAAATCGTTAGTGAGAACTTTACAAGAAATCCTAATTTTTTATTTTACAACACCATTGAAAGCTTGCATAATCTTACTAAATTTAGTAAGAGTTTTACCTGCAAAAACAAGATGGATGCTGTAAAGCACAGTTTTTGTCCAAAATATTCGAACGTCTCAACTTTGGAAAAAATAAAGCTACGAAGTTGCTTTAAATGTACAACCGGCCTTAGGAATGCAAAAGGCTGTTTTGGAATGACGAGAATGCAAACACTGATCCGACTACTCATTCAGGAGCGGTCTATCATCTGCCGTTAAAACGACAGTCATTTATCTGGTCAAACAAAGAAATGACGTATATGATTAGACCTCGTGCAAACACGGATGTCGGTGCATATTTAAAAATTGGGAAATCACCAACATTGAAGCGCATGAGAAAAGTGTAAATGTTGCTTTCTCATGTTCATTATAGACAGCACTGCATATGAGGAGGTTTTCCCACTCATGCCTATTGTCGAGGCCCTCCAAGGATCCTTGTTCCTCTGAAATAAATTAGCCTCTTTCCCTGTTCCATATAGATTAACAAATTCTTATTTTCCCTGGGCCCGGAATTACAATGCCTCCTTAAAATTAAGCAAGCCTAAAGTTAAGTATTGCTATTTCAACCGGCTATATTAAATGCTAAATAAATTATCTGGAACGATGCGGTATTTGGGGTCAAAGATATCATTGTGATCTTCAGAAAAATAAAAACTATTTTGGTTATAATCAGTTTTAAACGTTATTTTTCGCACCCTGAAAAATCAATACTTACTTTAAGTCTTCCTTAACTCTAAGAAGGCATTGTAATTCCGGGCCCTGTTTACTAATATTGTCTTTGCTTCCCCCACATTTCCCCTGTTCCCCAAACCCTTTGGAGGGACTAATCGCCTTATAAATGGGGTATTAGCGATGATGAAATGCAACAGAATGTGACATATCGGTAGTGTCTGCACTTTTTGTCGGTTAAAAGCCATACACAGCCAAAAATAAATTTGAAATAACAGACCATGATCAATAAACATATATGACTGTACTCGTTATAACTTTGTTGTCCAATTGCATTATTTTATACATCAAAGTCTATGTATACTGTAGTGTTGCAACTAAATCATTATGTATACAAGTTAAGATAAACAAAAAATTTCTGCGTAAAATTGTAAATATTTTCTTACCCATCAATTTTGACATTTGTTTTGGGTGCTCAAAAGAACCGTCTCATTGAGACGGTTCTTTTGAGTACCCACAACATATGTTTTGGTTGAGAAATGCGAAAATTAAATTTTCGTTAAGCACTCTTAACTAAAGCCCGGTATATACATGACAGCTGAGTCATGTATTTAGTTACATGTACATGTAATCATGTTCTAGCTATGTGAAACAGAACCTGACGAGGCTGCGATAAGAAAGGCCAAGGAAGAATAACAGGAAAAATATCTATCAATGGCGAAATGTTGGCCTCAAAGTAGGTGAATATGATCAGGAGATACCACCATCACACGCTGCAGACCAACCCATGGCACCGTTAAGAAGAACCACAAGACGACAGGAAGACAAGTAAGTAAATAAACCCATTACAACCATGCAACTACCAGCTTAGCAAAAACATAGTTCATGAGATCAAATTTGGTGTATAGCTGTCATGAAAATAGTTACAGGTATTTTAATACTGATTGGCAGTTTAAGATGTTTAAAAGAGGCAAAGCCAATTGACATGATACTTGTTTAGTGTATTTTTCAAAATAGGTTTCCTTAATTTTAGTACTATATGTTGTTGGTACACATTGCAATTGGCCTCATTGAGCTAATTCCAATGTGCACCTACAACATATGTTAATTCAATAAATGAGTGTTTTCACCATAAACTTTTTTTCACAAACTTCTCAACTACTTTTTTGTTGTTTCAGTGTAATGAGCATGTAGAAATATACAATTTTTTGTGTGGTTTTGCGTGCATCTTGGTGATACTAATAGATAGCCCATTTTATATTATTGACAGCTTGTCTAGAATGAAATACTAAATTGGTGGTTGTCTGGTTGTAAGATGATTGCAAAACTAGAAGCAAACAAAGTACTGAATAAGAAAACAAGGACCAATCACAGAACCCCCACAAATAATAAACAATGAAACAACACTTGAACAAGAGAGCCACAGCCTTAGAACGAACAGCAGCCTACGCCACTGGGGGGGGGGGGGGGGGGGCTTAAGTGCATTTTAACGGTATCGAATCTTTGCACAAGATTCAGGCTGTTTTAGTAGGAAAATAAGTGTAAGCTTACACCAAAATGGTGGCAGTTGAGTGCGACTTCTTTTGGTGTTAACTAACGCGTATCTATCTGAATAGTATAAAGGTCACACATATAAGCGCGAATAAAATGAGGGTTTTTTTTCGATTTTACGGACCACGTTTTGAAAACAAGCTATTCTTACATGAATTGTCAAAAGTAAGATATACAAACTGTATAGATCTATGCTGTGTTCACAGCGGTCCTTGCGCTGGCTGGCAAACTAGAAGCAACACAACCATCACACATACTTAACCCTTAAAGCGCCAATCACGACTGCAGCAGACGACGAATTTTGTGACATTTTTCCTAATTTTCGAAAAATAAGGTATGATCTTTCTTGAGGATCGTCTACCAGCATTAAATACCATGCCTTATTTGTTATTTTTGAAAGAAAAAAAATTAGCAAAATTTGAAATTGTCGTCTGCTGCAAATTATAGGTGGCGCTTTATAGGTTAAACATAGAATAAGACTTAAAATTACCACCAGAACATTCCTTTGCTGCTACACACATAGATTGTTCAAAAACTATACTACTACTTTATAAACATCCTGATTTTCAAGGTTTATGTGATTAAGGTTTTTTGTATTAATTTACTCCTATGTGATAGGGAAGTAAATGAATTAGTTTACATTGCATGTGTTCCTTAATTCAGCCTTTTTCATGATCAATGACTCATCAATGACTTCTGAAACAATATTCAATTTGGTATTTTATTTCCTTCTTACTACAGAGTAGCCTGGCCTCCAGGCGTAAAATGAATGTATCTCAAAAGGGTTAAAATCTGTAAAAATCTGGGATATACATGATATGGCTAATCTACCTTTTAGCCTAAATGATAAGCCTTAGCCAAGGTCTGAAAAAGGTAGACTTGCTATTAAAAAGGGCCAAACAGTTTGTTTTTTTTTGTTTTTTTTACAGAAAAATCAAACTATTTTTTATTAGACTAGTGGCTCGTCAAACTACAGAGGCACGCGGCTCAGTCTCACTCTTTACATTCCTGTATAACCGACGATCAACATGTGGAAGCGGAAAACCAGTAGAATAACAGAGCATTAAACCTGTGCAATGGTCGAATCATGATACGGCATATTGTATACTGTTTATCGAAACCTGCATTCTGGTCAAGTATTGTAACTTTGATATGATAAATTAAGAGAAGAATACAGGAAAATTAAGGAGGTTTAGCTACAAAATGATTCATATCTTAGCTTTCGATTGGCCTAGAGTAGCAACCTTGGTACCATATAAAACAGCATAATTTAATTGTTTATTTAAGTACCAAAAATATTAATTGATATTGATCTTATACATATTAGATAATTCTTATATCTGCCCACTAGGTGGATGTGTTATGTATAGACTTAAATTAAAAATTAAGAATATTGATTGCTACTCTAGGGCAATTAGCAGCTGCGATATTGGTAATTTCGTAGGTATACATACCCCTTTAAGTTTCGGCATTATTTCTCTTTATTCTTATGTTTATATTAATATTCATGAATATGTAAATAAGACAATTTTCATAATTACTATTGAGAAAAAGAACTGTGTCGTAGCAATAAGTTGACACCATGTTTGCTACTTTACAGCTATAAGCAGCCGATATATGAGTAATTTTGTAGGCATATCCCCTTAACTTTTAAGTACTTTCTCAAAATTCTCATGATTTCATCAATATTTATGGATATTGTTATATGATCATTTGCAAATTTGATAATTTGTTAAGTGTTATATTGTCTTAGCATTAATTTAAAACCAAGTTTGGTCTTTGTGGCACTAAGCAATAGAGAAAGTATTAGATTTGTAAGTCTAAGCATTAATTTGGCACCAAGTTTGATACACTAGGACTCATAGTATGTGCGATATTGGTTATTTTATACGCATACCCCTTATTTTTTTCTAAGATTTTTTCTCTAATCTCTAAAGTTCATAAATATGGATATTAGATAATTAGCATGTCTAACTTCCAAATAAAACTGCTATGTCCAGGGATTAGTTTGGTTCAATGTTTAATATTCTAGGATGAGTTGCTGTTGAGAAATGAGTATTTTTTACGTACACCCCTATTCTTAAAAGCCGCATAATGGGTTGCCATGGAAACCATGAAATTTCATATATCCAAAGCGCATTTATTTTATGAAGACAATATTTTTTTTGCATTTAAGTGGTCCGTTTGAACAAATTTACACCCATAATGAAATGTCCTATGTGATCAATGTTGGTCTGATTATCCCATTGGATACTTGTTTACCCAATGGTTTTCCCTCATTTATAAGATTTCATTAATATTCATGAATATGCAAATGAGATTGTTTTCATATGGGACCACTGGATGAAAGGACTTATCAAATTCTATCACTTATGATATAAAAACTTATATCAGTGGTGGTTTGATGATGTTTTGAGGCTAAAATAAGTTTATTTGTATGTTTTTTTTATGAGTTTACCTCATTTTTAAGTTTGTCATTAAAATTCATATATATACAAATAAAATGATTTGCATATCTGAATAAAGAAAGAAAGGCATGAGCCTTATCAATTATAGAGCTCTAAGATAAGAAGAATCTTAGATATGATTGGATATGAAGCATATCCCAATTCTAGAGAATCATATAAGGAGTTGCCATGGAAACCATGCATTTTCACATAGCCCATACCAAAGGGGTACGTGCATTAAGGGGCAAATTTGCCCCCCCCCCCCTGGAGCCAAAAACTGAAAGTTGCTTTTCACCACTTTCACCCAATGGGTTTATTAGAAGAATGGTCCAAGTGTAAAATTCTGGCATTTATTGTACTTTTTCCGTTGCTGTGGTAACAAAAATGGCCGACAAAGTAGGCTTAAAATAGAGAAATTGTCATTTTGAGCCAAATTTAAGGCTATTTCAGACCGATTTTTTAAGAATTAGATATCAGCACAAGCAAATACAAAAAAAAACAACCTTTTTATATATTGTGTGCCATGATAATTCTCACCCTCTGTTAAAATATCTTTTTGGTATTTGCTTGTGCTATATGTTAGTTTCTCCGTCAAATGTCTTAAATTTGCTCCAAAATGGTCAATTTCCTATTTTCAGCCTATTTTGGCAGCCATTTTTGTTATTATAGCAGCGGTAAAAATAGAATCAATCACAGACTTTTACACTTGGGCTATTGTTCCAATAAACTAATAATAAGAAAGTTGTGAATAGCAATTTTCATTTTTTGGCCTCATAGGGGGGCCAAAATAGCCTCTTAATGCACGTACCCCTTTTTATTAGGACAACTACGTTTAGTATTTAGGGGGTCCGAATGAACAATTTGACACTCATGAAAAATAGTCCTGGGGTGCGAGGTAACCTAAATTAGATGCAAGGGTATAAAGCTTAACTTAGAAATACCAGTACGGATCCCCACGAGAAGCGGTCCAACTGCTTCTCAATGGAGGCTCGTACGGCCCTCTGTGAAATACGTTGATGACCAAAACAAAACAAAACGTTCTTCTGACATCGGCAATGTACCACCACAGAGAAACAAATCTAACTAAATTAACACTATTTGATGAAGCAAAGAAAGGGGCTCACGACTCAAAAATAGTCAGAGCTACAGAAAATCTCAAGTTTAGCCACGGTGGGTTCTGCCAAAGAGAAACATAGGGCACCTACCAACGGATAAGAGCTTTACACCAGGGCTAGATCATATTTACGTGTTTGTTTTATGCTGTTTGTGTTATTTTTACAATCTTTTAACAATTTAAATTTCCATTTACATTTTACACCCCACCGTGCCTCCATTAGGGATATTCTTTACCTCTAACTGTCTAAGAGCCATCTGCCTTGCTCTTCACAATACGTCACAATGGCGTAGCCAGAACGCTGAAAAAGCTATGCACATCAAAGGGAGACTACTATATCAAGCAATAGTCCTCTTCAATTGTGTCCCTTTTCAAAATGTGAACTTCTCTTTAAAGTAAAAATTTGCTCCCAGAGGGAGCGAATTCCTACCTTTTTGAGAGGTTCCTTGTTGTATGGAAAATCACTTTTATCAAATTAAGTGACATCCCTTGAATGTTACTATTTCTATTACGCACGTGCGCAATCTGCGTAATAGGTGCCACGCCAATGCGCCATGTGGATGCAAGTCTTCTGTGTGTCTTCCTCGCGGTGCCGTCTGTGGTCTGTGATTGTGGCATTTCCTTGTCATATCTAATTGTCATATTTACTTGTTTGTACAGTTAGTCTGTAAGCAATTAATGCTAACGGAACTAATCAACATTTAGAGAACGTTTCTCATTTAACGGTAGGATTTATACGAAAGCCTACTTCTTAGTTCCTACTTCTTAGTTCTTACTTCATATTTCTGAGTTGTATAAATAATGATTGAACGTACATACATACATACATACATACATACATACATACATACATACAGACAGACAGACAGACAGACAGACAGACAGACAGACAGACAGACAGACAGACATACAGACATACATACATACATACATACATACATACATACATACATACATACATACATACATACATACATACATACATACATACATACATACATACATACATACGTAACGTACGGACGGACGGACGAACAGACAGACAGGCAGACAGTCACATGTTCATTCATTCATTCATTCATACGACTAGTAAATTGCCACTCGGAAATAAGAAGTACATGTAAGAACTAAGAAGTAGGAATTAAGAAGCTGTAAGAAGCCCCTACCAGGCTTTCGTAGACCAAAATATTTTTAAAATATCTTACAACTGAGAACAATGAATCCGGGACACTATCCTCATATATTCACTGGTGGTAAACTTGTATCCATGTACAGTTTACTTGTGTTCACAAATAAAGTGGTCGTTTCATTGAAATGCGCGTGTTTATTACACTTTAACATAACTTGATACAAAGACATTTTTTGTGGGTATTCATTTCTTCCTGGTTGGTTTACACATTGATAGGGTGACATGTCCTATTTACAGAGGGAAAATGCGCACTTCTTAATAAATAGATATTGTCTTTGTCCAATCTAGTAGTGTCAGCACTTCGTGTATTTCTGATTTGCGCGAATTCTAAGAACAGATTGTTTGTTTGATTTAATTCTTTACGTCCCATCAACAATATTTCACTTAAACAGGGACGGGTCTTCCTGGGTTGAACCCGTACTAAGCTAGGATAAATGTGTCTTGCTCAAGGACCACAACAAAGTGTCACCGGTGAGGCTCGAACCCGCGGCCCCTCGGCCTCGAGTCAAGCACTCTACGACTGAGCCACTGCGCTTCCATTCTAAGAACATGCCTGTTTCATTCTAGATTCTGGTAAGCAGGCACTTTGGTAAACAGTGAAGGCCCAGATGAAATGCCGCATATGGCGGCATTTCATCAGGGTCTGCACTGTTTGCTAAAATATGAAGAAGCAATCTTGAGGGACAGAAATACATAAGTTTATAGGAATTTTAGCCGGCAACTCCCGACAATTCCATAGTAGTTTAGTGAATATATATGGGATATTCCGTCAGAATAAAATGGGTTGTACCGCTTTTGACGCGGTGCAAATACAGGCTTTGATGTTTGTTCTCTAATTAAGTGCCAACTGCGAGTGTGACTTTTCGATTTTTTATGGCATTGCCCGGGGGAGAGGGGGTGGCGGGAAGGGTGGTGGGGGAAGCTTGACATACCATGTAAATGTTATGGTCATACATTGTAACACTTCAAGTTTCATTTGGTTTTCTAAAGGATTAATACAAGTCAAATATGGTGTCTGCAACAAATTTTAATCAGCGCTTTATTGGTAATACAGGCGGATCCAGAGGGGGTTTAGGGGGTTCGCTCGAAATAATCTGGAAAAACAGATCCTTCAGAAATAGAGAGAACCTACAATATTAGAAAACAGCAGACTCGGTTTTATTTAGTCTGTTCAAGAGAACTAATGGAAAGTGGAACAATTTTCACACACCTAGAAGCGGTATTCTGCTTTCCACCAGAACCCAATATTCCTGAAGGACCAGAATACACTATATCGATGTACGGGGAGAAGTTTTACCAACTCCACGCGGCACAACGACAGCTGTTGCGACCTCTACATGATATGGATAAAGTATTATTAGAAAACCGCAGGACCCCACTTCCTGTCCTCCGTTTTTAAATATCCTATGAAAATGAAATAACTTGGTCCTATGAAAATGTAAGCACTTGGTCTCATTGAGACCAAGTTATCTCATTTTCATGGGATATTTAAAAAATGAGATTAAATCAGCAAAGCTTACCCCCACCCCTTTATACATATGAACCCCCTTTCCACTAATACTGGATCCGCCCTTGTAATAGCGTCAAGGTGATTGAAGACAATATTTCATAATTCTGCCAGAATAAAACCGGGAAGCGTCAAATACATCTTCAGCAAACATTTTTTCTGCAACTTTTTGAAGACAGTAAGCTTTGGCATTTAACAATTTAAATTGTCTTGCAGCAGACGATTCACATGATATGTCAAACAATATTACATTGTAAGTTTCGTAAAGAAGGAACACGGCGTAAAGTGTTGCTATCTGCTGCACTTTTGTCGACGTTTTAAGGTTTAGACTAAAGAATGGATTTTTAATCATGATAAAGAAGAGTATATTTACACTGTTGTAATAATTACGAAATCCCCCTTTTTGATTATACCAAATATAGCATACGATAGCTGCGCGTTTTGTTTTAACCCTTAAAGCACCAATCACGACTGCAGCAGACGACAAATTTTGCGACATCTTTCCTAATTTATCAAAAAAAAATAAGGTATGAAATCTCATGATAATGGTCTGCCAGCAGACGATCCTCATGAAATATCATGCCATATTTGTTATTTTGAAGAAAAAAACAGCAACGTTTGAAATTGTCGTCTGCTGCAAATTATAGGTGTCGCTTTAAGGGTTAAAGATGTGAAACCGCTTGAAATAAACAATATTGCACAAGTTTTAGATTTTCAGTGTATATCGGATAGAAAAATAGAACGATCCCATGCATTCTTAAGAAGCTTGTCAGTGCGGTTAACTTAATTACTGACTCATACTGCTCATATCGCAATGCTATTTTCATGCCTTTTCTTGGTATCCTCATCAAGGAACAGTTCCCCGCGTCGCGAGAAATCCTGTCTTCGGGGTTTCCGACAAAGCGAGACTCCAGCCAGTCCCCTCAGCTACAGAGACTAGCTAGAAAATTGACATTTTGCTTGTAGCAAGTTTAGATATGATACTTTCCAAAAAGCGAACAACATAGGCGCTGATCAGTCTGCGCGGATGCGCAGGCTGGTCTGCGCCTGTGTTGTTCGCAAACCACCGAATACAGGTTTTCTCGCGTCGAGGCCCAATTATTAATTGACGTCCTGTAAGCTACTGGGTGTAACGTCACATTTGATTTTTCAGTCGATAGATGTCTGAGGTCTAGGGGTCAATTTCCTCAAAAGCCGTCTCCCCAGCCACGCTCCTGGCAAGGTGTACTGCGAGGGTAGAGCTATATGCTTCCTGACTGACCATCACCTTTCATGCCTTAAAACGTTTGTACTTCTGGTTTATTACTCTCTCAACGGGAACATACCACCCTACTTTTTCCACCAATGCTTCGAGGAGACTCAACATACCCACTCCGTTGCCTACAACAGGTTGATCATCACATTTGTCGCTCATCCACCATGTGCGGATCTAGAGGGGGACAGGGGGTCCGGACCCCCCTGGAAAATAAAAAAAATATAGGGTTTCTCAGCAATACTGGTCTGGATCCCCTGAAAATCACAAAGCTACCAAGCCAGCATTCAATGTATGGCCATTATCGGCACGCCAGCGAAACGCCATTTAAATGGCGTTTCGCTGGCGGGCCGATTATGGTCCGCTAATAGTGGTATTTGATCCTTCATCCCCTTATCAAACTAAAAAAAACCGTTTTCAATGTTTGACCCCTTCTGATAAAATTTTCTGGATCCGCACATGTCCACTGTGCTCGTCGGTCTAATCCTATTCGCAATTGATTCTGAGAACTCATCTTGCTTCTTTGAGTCACGTAGTTTCCACACTTTGATGTGTGGCACAAACAGTAAGCGAGTATGGTTAGGAAATACCACAATCGCACACTGCAGACCAATCCATGGCGCCGCGAGGAAAAGCCACATAACATTTATAGTAACGATACATCTGTAAGACAATAATAGCAAAACATCCAGCTTTCTCTAACTCCTCAAGATGATTGCAAAACTAGAATGGACACAAAGTAATGCATAACAAAACAAAGACAAAAACAAAACTCCCACAAACAATGAGAAGTACATTAAACTACAGATTAACAACAACAGAACCACCGCCTTCGAACGTACAGCAGCCTAAGCCAACAGGGGGCCTAAATGCATTTTACCGGCGTCAAACTTGGATATTGGCGATCCGACCTTCGTTGTCAGCTTCACACCATAAGCAGTCATTGTGCCAAAACTGAACACCCCATCTAAAAATGTAAGAATATTGCATTATACGCCATATATTATATTTTAAGCATGTTTTACTTTGACCGTTGACTCATACGTCATATCAGCGATCAGTACACTCGTTGTACAAAATATGAACACACTCCATCATAAAATGTAAGGGAGTTCCCGTTACAAACCAAAAAGACGGACTTCAGTATATTTGACCTTGACCTTTGATTCCAATGCCATATTGGCGTTCTGAACCATCTGTTACCATCTACATACCATAGGAAATAAGTGTGTCAAATATGAACACCATCCATCAAAACATGAAAGCGGGGTCCTCGTTATATTCCATACAGAGATATTTTAGAATATTTGACGTTGGCCTTTGACGACAAGGTCATGTTGGCAAATCGTAACCTTTGTTATAATCTACACACTATAAACAGTCACTGTGCCAAATATGAACCATTTTAAAAAAAATGTAAGAGGACTAAGCGTTAATCCTTAAAGCGCCACCTATAATTTGCAGCAGACGACAATTTCAAATTTTGCCGCTTTTTCAAAAATAACAAATAAGGCATGATATTTCATGAGAATCGTCTGCTGGCGATTCGCATGAAATTTCATACCTTATTTGTTTCAAAAATTGGGAAAGATCTAGCAAAATTTGTCGTCTGTCGCTTTTTAAGGGCTAAAACCTTAAGACTGAGTGTAAGTAGTTTTTACTTTGGCCTTCGACTCCAAGGCCATAATGGTAATCCGAAACCTTTTTTTTTTTTCATCTACACACCATAAGCATCATATTGGCAAATATGAACCTCCTCTATCAAATAATGTAAGAGGAGTTAGTGTTGCAATCCATCAGACACTCAGATTATAAGTAAACTTGAATTTGACGCTAGACTCTTTCGTTTGTGCTGCGTGGTAACCTTAAAAAGTTTTCCCGTGCATGCATTTAATGTAGTGATTCAATGTTTCTTTCAGATTATGTTCTCCTTTGAAACTCCACTCTGCTAAAAGAATTGTTGCGCTTGATATTTCTGACTGAGCAATTTTAAAAACCATTTGAAAATTCGCCCATCTCGTATATAAAGTCGCCTGCACGTAGGAGTTTTAGGAGTAAGTATAGAATAAGTGCTATGTATCCTTCTATCTCTAAGTGCAATGCCAAGAGGTGTATCTACTGTAAGCATCTGTGTTCTAAATCCTCAATTTCTTCATCTGATCTTGAATGAAAATCAACTGATGTTATTATGGTGTATCGTACAACAATCAGCTTGGTTGTAATGATAATATCAGCCATAAAAGTTAATATTTCTAGATTACCAGATTTTGATGTTTATTCTCTTTTGGATATTCACAAACGTAATAAACGATATCTTGTTATATGGAAAAAGGATAATCTGAAATGCAAAAATTAACCCTTAATGCGCCAATCGCAACAAAAGTTGTCTGCTTTTCTCGGCTCTTGAAATGTTTAAGAAGCCTCTATGGCAAACAGTGTGGACCCAGATCAGACTTCTCCTATAGGAGCAGTCTGTTCTGGGTCCACGCTGTTTGTATCTTTACTTAATTCGTCAGTAATGTTAGGCAAATATTTGCAGCAGACGACTTCAGCAGACGACATTTTCAGGTGCATTTTTCTAGGCGCTTTAAGGGTTAACATGTTTACTTGTAATGTATCACATTCTGATTTACGTAACACTTTAAAACAAGCTGTCTATACTTCTTACCTCTAACCCACTACGATTAAAAACCATGTTATAAAATATTGTGGAAACGTTAATGAGAGGAATAGTCTAGTGTATGGACTCGATTTTTAAGTCAAAAATACACCCATCGTAAGAAAGGATGAAAGTGGTCTCAAAATTTAGCTAATTATGTCTGCTTTCAATATCCGCCTGTTGACACTTCGAATAAGTGTAACGTAATAGTGTAAAATGGGCAGATAACTCTGTACCATGCATAACTGAAAAAATACCACATAGTGATTTAAAAGATAAAATCGACATGTTTTCATTCTCACTGTACTCAAAATGTTAATATTTTTCAAAAGTAAAATCAATTTTAAGGAGATTTGTACTTTTAAAAATATAATTTAAGCTGTTTTGACGTTAATGGCGTCACGTTACGTAACTTGACCCTAAAAAATCGTTAAAATAAACTCTTTCACATTGTTTCCTGAGCTGGATATTCAATATTCTATCAAATAATTTTCATTATCAAATTTCAAAATGTCTTAGCTTTGCAAATATATAAACAGTTGTTTCCTATTATTTATACGCAGAAAGTTATACTGCTTTAAAGATACCAATCCCTTTGCGAGCAATTTGCCATACTTGTCATGCTTTCATAAGTATATGTAATTTAATAGGGTCATTATAGGCCCTAAATAATGAGAAAAATACACCAATCAATCGAAAGATGAAAATGGTCCCAATTTAAAGCTTATCATCTCTATTTTCAATATCCAGGTATTGCCACTTCGAAAAGGTGTAGCGTCATAGTGTAAAATGGGAAGATAACTCGATACTATGATATTCGAAATCTATGAGGGAAAATAATGCAATCTTGCATACCCATTGAAGAACTTATGTTGTATTGTGTGTTATTTCCATAATAAGAATAATAACTATACTTTTTTTTATCTTGCTTTAACCCATCTTCCGAAATTCAAAAGGGGTCAAGGTCAAACATTTGTAATTAAATTGGCTATTAATTCTTTAAAAAAATATAATTTATGTCGTTTGAGCAAAGTGAATTAGACATAAATTGACTTTCTCTTGCGGGTCATTAAGCAACTTTACATATGTAGAAAAAGTTAAGTAAGGTCGCTTTTAGATAGATATCACGTGCATACTTTGCACGTGAGATTTATCTTGGCGCGGAAAGGTATATCGAAAGAGTTTATTCAAGCAAAAGCGACAGAGCAGTGAACAACTAAATTTTCACATTAGTCTATATGTAACATGGCGGGTCTGGAAGGCAAACTAGACCAGATTTTAGAACAACTATCAGCTCAGAAAGAAGACATTAGCCAGCTTCAGACGGATTTGAGACAGAACTCCAAAACGGTTTCTACAGAGGTGAAGAAAATCAAAGAGAGGGCCGATTTTTCATGGAGAAAGCCTGGTAACAAAATTCAGTATTTGTTCAATTCAGAGATTGAAGAGACTTTTAACCAGGCTAACTGGGCAGTAGAAAATCAGAAGTTTGAGTACGCCCAGGAGGTGATAGGCGAGGGACTGACAAAAATTAAACAAAGAAATAAGCATATAAAATTAGCTGATTCTTCTGAAGGGGGCTGGGAAACGGTGAAACAGTATCAGTCCAATCCGTTAGCTAGTGATTCTGATGATGAGAAAAAGCTACAGAAAGCAGAATTTAGGGCAGCCCAGAAGAAGCGTAGACAGGAACCTAAGAGTTTTGGCAAGAAGAAATTCAAGCATGGGTATTCTGACAGTTCTAATCCTATGCAGTCCAATGTTGTATTCCCATCTTGGTCTCAAGGAGCAACAGGGGTCGGTCCAGTGGGTCAACCTATACAGAGAGCACAGAACCAGCCCTATCGTCAACAGTCGGGATACTCAGGATCAAAGGGGTGTTGTTTCGCTTGTGGGAGCTTCATGCACTGGAGAAAAGAGTGCCCCTTTATCAGAGCCCAGCAGACAACCAGCAGCACAACTAAGCAGTGAGGGTATTATTCACGAGCAAGACCAAGACAGTTTTAAAGATGAGTATTTTTTGACTAACAATTTTTATGAGTATGAGCAAGGCCAGGCTGATATCATTGTTAAGGACAGGTTAAAGTCTAACATACAATTTTGGCGCGACATTGGGGCTGCTAATTCATATATTTTGGATACTATAGAAAATGGTTATGTCATACCCTTTCATTCAACGCCTGTAAGCATGTGTTGTAAAAATAATAGATCAGCTTTGCAGCACAAAACATTTGTTCTAGAAGCTATATCTGATTTAGAAATGAAGGGCCTTGTAGCAAGGTGCTCTGAAAAACCTTTTATTGTTAGTCCGCTCACAGTCTCCGTGCAGAATAATGGTAAAAAACGGTTGCTTCTTGATTTACGTTTGGTGAATAAGCATATTTGGAAACAATCAGTAAAATTTGAAGATCTTAAAATTGCTTTGAATTTTGTCTTTGAGAGGATGTTGAATCAAGAGGAAAGGTTTTTGTAAGAAAAATTGCCAGTTTTGTGGGCCAGATCATATCTATGGCTATAGTCATTGGCAATGTGTCTTTGATAATGACTAAGAGTCTTAGTTATGATATTAAAGAAGCCAATACTTGGTTTTCTTGCACTATACTGTCCGAAGAAAGTAAGGTGCAATTAGAATTTTGGCAAGAGAATATAAAACATCTAAATTGTAAGAGAATGTTCAGTGTTCACAGTTTTTCTAAGATAATTTTCAGTGATGCCAGTTCTACGGGTTTTGCGGGTTATCAGGTAGCAATGTTAAATGGAGTATCGCATGGTATGTGGGCCCCAGATGAAGTGTTAAAAAGTAGCACTTGGCGAGAACTTTCAGCAGTTCACAGGGTTTTACATTCTTTCGCAAAGTCGTTGCGTAATAGTAAAGTAAAATGGTACTCGGATAATGCAGCTGTATGTACCATCGTTTCAAAGGGGTTTATGAAAAGGGAGTTGCAAAGGTTAGCACTGGATATTTTTTCTTTGTGCATACAATATTCAATTCACTTGGAGCTCGAATTGTTACCACGGGAATTGAATGACAAATCAGATTATTTTTCTAGGATTTTGGATTTTGATGATTGGGGGATAGCAGCTGTTTTATTCGAGATACTTAGTAAGAAATGGGGACCTTTTGCAGTGGACTGGTTCGCATCAGATTATAATGCGAAGGTTGAACAATTTTACACTCGTTTTTGGTCTGAGAAATCAACAGGCGTAGATGCTTTTATGGAGAATTGGGGAAATTGTAATGGTTATTTTGTACCCCCAATATCTCAAATATCAGAGGTAATTTTACATATGAAAAAATGTAAGGCTTTTGGCGTGATTGTTTTGCCATATTAGGAGTTGGCTCCGTTTTGGCCGCTGATTTGTGAAAATAAAGGCAAATTTAAATCATGGGTGCAAGATTGCATAGATTTGCCTACAGAGAAAATGTTTTATACTCCGTGTAGGTCTGGAGAGGGTATTTTTGGTAATCAGAATTTGAAATTTAGAATGCTTGCTTTAAGAATATGTTTTTGAGAAGGCTGGATAGTCTTGATATAATTGTAAGGTTGGCGGACCTTTAGAGTTACGCAAGATGAGGCTGACGGGCCTTTAGAATTACGTAAGATGAGGGCGACGGGCCTTTAGAATACGGTAAAATTGTACAGATTGGGTATAGCGATTTATTTACATAAGAGTATAGGTCCAGCTCAGATTTCTTACGGTGAGCGGTTTGATCAGGATTTATGCTGTTTTGGGAGATAAATACGTTATGGTAAGGGAGGAAACCCACTTTCTATTACATTGATAGATTAGTGGATGGTTATTTCCCCTGGAATCGATATGTGTGAGATATATCGATTTTAATTTATTTTTCGCTTTATACTAATTTTTCAGAAATACATTGATGAAGTAGATGATTTACCGGAGGCTTTGGTTGGAGGAATGGCTTCGCTTCCTGGATTGTTGCTGGATTCAAGGTCACAGAAAACAAGTAAATCTTATTTTCAAGGTTTTCGAAAATGGAAGGAGTGGACTAATTCAAACAATTTGGGGAGCGGAGACATTTTTCCTGCTAAGGCTCTTCATGTAGCTATTTATTTGGCTGCAATCATTCAAACAGCTAATTCACCCAGTCCTGTTATTCATGCATTTTACAGTTTAAATGGGTACATAATAAAGGAGATCAGATTTCTCCTACGGATTCTCAATTAGTGAAAAATATTTTAGAGGCTGGTAAAAGACGGCTATCTAAACCGATTTGTAAGAAAGAGCCTATGACAATTGAATTAATTCAGAAAGTTTACGAATCTTTAATTACAGAAGAGAATGCTTATAATATGAGAAGCATCTGTGTTATTTTAGTGGCATACGCAGGTTTCCTTAGGAGCCAGGAATTACTAGGAATAAGGCGAAGTGATATCATTTTTGACACACTCTATGTGAGTATATTCATTGAGAAAAGCAAAACGGTTATATATAGAGATGGCGCATGGGTTATCATTGCCAGAACGAATTCTAAGCTTTGTCCGGTTAGCAATTTGTTAAAATTGATCAATTTGTTAGGAATTGAAGGAGAGAATTCAGATCAGTATATTTTTGTGATTTAAGTGCATGTAGGTCAGGTTATAGAATTCGTTCTGACAAGAAAGCTTTAAGCTATTCTGCCTTAAGGGATTTATTCCGGAATACTTTAAAGCCTCATGTTTGTGACATAAACAAATATGGTTTGCATAGTACGATCTGGGGGTGCTACCAGAGCTGCTAATTTCGGAATTACTGATAGGTTATTTAAGAGACATGGACGGTGGAGAAGTGAAACTGCCAAAGATGGCTATGTTAAAGACGCTTTGCAGAATAGACTTTCGGTTTCGCAGTGTTTGGGACTGTAGACGTTTAAGAGGGTTTAAGAGGTAGAGTTGGTTGTCTGAGATTTGGCCTAGGCGAATGCGTTTCCCCATTCTTTGAACTCAAGTCGCTCATCACGCTTGTCAATTACTAATTGAATAAATGGTGAAATTATGTTGGTTGGCTTTATATGTAAAGTTGCTAGGGGTTGGGTTGCAAGAGAACTATATTTAAAGAGCTCCTTACAAATAGTCCAGGGGCCAACTTAGCTTACCTTGCACTCTTGGACAACTTTTTTGGGTACCATTTTGTTTAATAAGGACCCCCTTAATGCAAAACAAAGTTGTCCAAAAAATAAACCTATTTGGGCTATGAGAAAATGTATGGTTTCCATGGCAACCCATTACATATTAAAGAATGTGGGTAAGCCTGCAAAATTACTCATATCTCAGCTGCTACTTATCCTAGACTGCTTAACTTCATACTACGTTAAAGCTTCGACATAGACCTTTTGTTTATTTGTCGCATATGCAAATTATCTAATTTGCATATTCATAAACATTTATGAAAACATTAAAAAATTTATTTAATTATGGGGATGTACCTACAAAGCAGCTGCTACGTATCATAGACTACTAAAATTGGTACCAAATAAAAGCTTAGACACAAGCCCTGTATTTCATGGTCAGATATACAAATCATCTTATTTGCATAGTATGCGTATTCATGAATCATAGATTTAGATAAATAAAATTGTTGAGCATAAAATTGTATATAATTCTAACCTATCGGCTTAATGATATGATTTGAGTGCTCAAAAGAACAGTCTCATTGAAACGGTTCTTTTGAGTACCCACAACATATGCTTTGGTTGAGAAATAAGAAAATTACTTTTTGGTACGCACTCTTAACTTAAGGCCTGTTGGATATTAGCAAAAAAATAAAAGTTAAAAATTATGAAGCATAATTAAAAAACATAATCAGGTTGATTTCACCCCCCCCCCCCCATGTATCATTGTTGCATGTTTTTTTTTTTTGTCAACAGTGATACAATTTGGCTAGTCCATTTATCCAGTGGTCCTATTTGAATATTGACTTATTTGCAGATTCGTGAATATATATGAAATCCAAAAAGATAGACAATCATATAAATCTATAAGCCCTGGGTGAGGCTGTTGGTTATTAGACCTAACTTGCACCCTTAGGGCATTTTGTCATGCATGCCAAATGAGAAAAACAATTGTTATAAGAAATTTATCTGTTTGGGCTTTGTGAAACTGCATAGTTTCCATGGCAACTCATAATGCGATCCTCAAGAGACTCATATCTCAGCAGTATCTCATAATTGAAGAATACTATTCATGGTACCAAATTAAAGCTTAAACTTCATTCACTCATTGGTCAAATACGCAAGTGTTCTAATTGTATGTTCATAATTATTAACGAAAACAATAGAAATGAGAGAAAAATGCAGAACATTTAAGGGGGTGTACCTACAAAATAACCTATATCTCAGCTGCTTGTTATCCTTTACAACTGAACTTGGTACAAAATGAATGCTACGAAATGGTGCCTTTAGTTAATAGTCTGTTATGCAAGTTATATCATTTACATATTCATGAATATTAATGAAGATATTAGAAATAAGAGGGAAAACCTCGAAAAAATGAAAGGGGTATGCTAACAAAAACAGCTATATCTCAGCTGCTAGTTATTATATACTACCAATTTGGTACCAGATTAATGCTAAGACATAACAAAATTTATTAAATTCACTTTTAGTGGTATTAGATAATTAGCAATTGAGAGATCTTGGTGATAATGTAAGTATACTCCCATTAAATTTACTTCGAATATTTTCTTTTTCTTACGTTTTCATTAACATACATGCGTTTCTAAATCAGATAATTAGCACATCAAATAACAGAAAGAGAACATTACATTGACTTTGATTAGGTACAAAGTTTTGAAGTTTATGGTATATGGCTATTGAGATATGAGTAGTTTTGTAGGTACACCCTCATTAATATTTTCTATGATTTTCTCTCATTTCTAATGTTTTCATTAATATTCATGAATATTTTAATTAGATAATTTGCATATCTTATCAATAGATAAAAGGTTGGTATCTAAGCATCTGTTTGGTACCAACTTTGGTTCTCTAAGGCAATTACCAACTAAAATACGAGAAATTTTCTAGGTACACCCATACTTCTTCTCCAATTTTTCTCTATTTTCTCATGTTTTAATTAATATTCATGAACATTAGACTGAGATATATTTGTATATAAGTCCATTGGGTAAATGGACTATGTCTTAGCATAAATTTGGCTCCAAGTTTAGTACTCTATGGCAATTAGCAGCTGAGATAATAGAAATTTTGAAGGTGCCTACCTTTATTTTTCTGCAAGTTTTGCACTCATTTCTAATGGTTTCATTAACATGCATGCCTTTTTTAAATTAGATAGTTTGCTTACCAAAGAATAGAATAAAACAAAATGTCTAGGCTTTAATAAGGCACCAAGTTTGGAAGTTTTTAAATAATGGCAGCTGAGATAGGAGTAGTTTTGTAGGTACACCCCCATTTCTTTTATGATTTTCTGTCATTTCTAATGTTTTCATGAATATTCATGAATATGATAATTAGATAATTTTGCATATTTTATCATCAGGTAAAATGGTTGTACCTTAGCATATATTTGGTACCAAGTTTGGTACTCTGGGGCAATGGACAATAGAAGACATTTTGTAGGCACACCCCCTTAACGGTCCTCAAATTTTCTTTCTTTTCTCATATTTTCATTATTATCAATGATTATAAGAATTAGATCAATTGCATATCAAACCAATGGATAAAAGTGCTATAACTAAGCATTAATTTGGTGCCAGGCTTAGTACTCTAGATTAATTAGCATATAAGATAAGGGTAATTTTGTAGGTACACCCCCTAATTGTTCTGCAATTTTTCCCATTTCAATTTTTTCATTAAAATTCATGAATATTCAAATTATGCTATTTGCATATCGTACCATTTGGGTAAGATCGCATAACCTTTGCATTGATTTAGTACCAAGTTTGGTAGACTGTGATGGTTAGCAGCTGATATATAGGTAATTTTGTAGCTACAGACTTTTATTTTTCTACAAGTTTTCTCTCATTACTAATGTTTTCATTACATTCATTTATATGCAACTAAAATAATTTGCAAATCGGCCCTTCAGGTAAAAGTACTACGACAGAGCATTAATTTGGTACCAAGTTTTGTATCATAGAATGCGTTGCTGGTGATCTATGAGTATTTTATGAGGTTTAACCAATTCTTTAAGATTGCGTTATTGATTACCATGGAAACCACGTGTTTCAACATAACGAGTTTCTTTTTGTTGGTCCAATTGAACAATTTGACATCCATAAGAAATTGTCCTAGGTGTGCAAGGTAGGTCTAACTACCCCCTCCCCTACCTCCGTTGTAATTGTATCATCGATAGTGTAACTAAATGCATCGCTCAATGCTTATTTCATGATTTTTCCACAATTGCTTTAATGTTCTCATTAATATTCATGAATATACAAATTAAACATAAAAAAGAGCATTTGCATATCTGATCATGCGATGAAAGGCCTATACATAAGCTTTACTTTGGTTTCAATTTTTTTAGTCTAAAATAAGTAAGTTTTTAGATATGAATGAGTTTGCAGGTACAGTCCCATTCTTGAGGATCGCATTAGGGTTTGACATGAAAACTATTCATTTTCACATAGCCGAAACAGGTTTATTTTTAGGACAATTTGGCACCCATGAAAAATTGTCCTGGGATGCAAGGTAGGTCAAATAAGCTCCAAGACTCATTCTGTTTCTGTGGAATTATGAAAAGGCTTGTAAAACAGGAATTGCTGTTTTGGGTAGACATTCTTCCTGATGATATAAGTACACCGCATATGGAGACATTACCAGTTATGCGTATGCACGGAACCATGCGTGTGCGTATTTACGGACAGACATATATGCGGTCAAATCATTATACAAATAGTATATAATGAACCAAATTGAATATCCCCTTCATATTTAATCAAAACGAGAACAGCAAATTTTAACGATGCTCAATTTTGGAAATCCACAGGCTACTAGTTGCGTTACGTCATATTATACGTAGATATTTGGTCAGAATCATTAAGCTCTGTATGGGTGATTCGCTCTTTGGCATTTTTGTATTTTAACGAGAACTCACCTCTCATATGCTGTATATTCCATTAACATTCTGCACTAAGCAAATACAGGAAAGCTGCTATGAAATTCGTTTTCAGACTTTCATTTTTCATTTAACTGACGTTACGTTATGTAACTAACGGTTAAGTTACGTTAGTCTTCCGTCGTACCTTGTAGTCAGAAACGTAATAACGATAATCTTAGATGCTCATGAGAGTTTCTATAGCACACAGCATTTCTGTTACTTTTAATTTTAAATACTTGGCGTTATTATGCAGGATGGTTGACATCGCCAAGTATTGTCTTTTATGCAAACACGTCAAATATTGCGATTTCCCGCTAAGGTGTCGGTATCTTTAAAGCGTCATAACTCTGCGTATAAATAGTAGGAATCAACCGTTTATATATTTGCAAAGCAAAGACATTTTGGGGTTTGATTATGAAAAAATATTTAATAGTTTACTGAATATCAAGCTAGGAAATTAATGTGAAAAAGTTTATTTAAGGTCACTACCCATAGCAATAACCGTAACTCTAAATCATCAAGGGAGGTAATACTTGGTAGCGTTCGATTATGACAAAGTGTGATTTTACGCAACTATGATATGTTTTCTACCGACAGTAATGCCCGTTACACTGCACGTTGGTAATCTGAAAGTGATTGATATAACATTAAAAATGCAAACAAAATTTTAAGTATAATGAACAACAAAAGTTGGCATTCTTTACGGATACTAAACGATGGACGCTCAGCTCTGTGAGAAGAAAAAAAGTCAGTCAGTGTAATGGAACACGCATTTTACCAGGGAAATGTCAGTCGACTGTTCGCGGTTTTTTGACAGTCCACATCAACAATCATGATATAACTACTTGTATATAGATCTATATATGATTTTCTGTTGTTTTTTTTTACCTGCAATAAAATTTCACCAAGACAGACTATCTCGTCACGTTCTCTAGCGTCTACTTTGAACCTGACGTGCGCTAATGACGTCACTTGCTCTTATGACGTCATTATGCGTAAACGACAAGTATTGAACTTGACGCTGACGTTGAGAGTCCCTCGCTTTAGTTTGCGTTCTAAACAATTTGCCTTATGTCAAATGTGTTCCAATATTTAGCTACAAGGCTATCTTGGGCTAAGGTTGACCCAAGTATAGTCGTGATTCTAAATTATAGTAGGCCTACTCTAAATTATTAAAGGTACGCGAGGAATTCTGCCATCGGGGTCTGCAAACAAAAAAAGGCGCGGACCAGCTTGCGCATCCGCGCAGTCTGATCAGCGCCTTTGCTATTCACAAATCGAATAGTGACCAATAGTATCGTATCTAAACTTGCTCCAAGTGAGATTTCACTATTCTATCTAGTCTCAGTGGCTGAGGGGGCTGGTTTTGGTATGATCTTATCGGAAACCCTGAAGACAGGTTTTGTCGCATCGATGCTCATTTATATTCATGTAAATGCGGACCCAATCTTCAAGCTTGGTTCATGTGATATGTGCATAGAAAATGTCTAGCCCCTCTAGACTACTGGTGGCCAATTCCGCCCATGACCAACGCCGACGGGATCCGTACCAAAAATAGTACCCCCTCCCCCTCCGCGCCACTGAATACCCTCTTTAGTAGCGGGAAGGATGTGGGCATAAAAAGAACCCTTTTCATATAAATGCGGGTCCAACCAAATCATAGGCAAGTTATAGGTACTCAGTGAGACGGTTCTTTTGAGCACCCAAAGCAAATATAAAAAAAATGAGCAATAAAATATTTACAATTTTACGCTAATTTTTTTGCTAATCTCCAAGGTTACTCTACATTTGACATGTTTCAACTGAAAGATGTCCGTCAAGGGATATATAGATCTAATAGAAATAAACCAACTCTGGTCAAGTGTTAAGGTCTGGCCTTGCTTCGCGATCGGGCATTAGTATGGCGCCCGAGGCCGCAACAAAGATTTAAAAACATTTCAAATTCTTGGATGAGTACATGATGTATATGCATCGATCAATTAAAGCGATGCATATTAAAACAGCACATTTTCACCTAAATTTGACATGCAGAGTTACCCCGTGACCTTGAAAAAGGTAAATGTCTCCAAAACATTACATCTCTATCCTAATGGTGTATCTATGCAAATTTGGTCAAAATATATCGACTAGGTGTTCAGACAAAATGCGGATAAGTTTCTTTTTACCGTGGGTGGGGTATTTTGGTATCGTTTTTGGTATTGAAAAGTCTTCACATATATGCATATGAATGTTCCAAGTATTTGGAGTACATATAATTTCATTTGGAAGTTCAGAGTGAGGTATTTTAATCAGCAGTGTTTGGTTCGTAAGGTTTTAACATGCTTAGAAATAAGAAAAGCCTGCAAAGATCATTAATTTTTAGTTTAGGGGGTAGGGATAATTATTTGGTAATATCTCACTAATTAAACGGTGAATTTTTTTAAAATTTTGTCATAACGCATCTTATATAATGATCAATTTCCTAAAAAAAAATTAGAAAAATTTATTTTTTTAAAGTATGTTTAAATATTGAATTATCAGTCAGTAATTGCCGAAAATTAACGCATAAATATCGGTGAACGCAGGTTTGAAAGCGTGATATGAAGAAAAATAATTGTATAGCTGCAAAAGAATGGTTTGAGAAAAAGTTCTTTATTATTTATGGCTTCGCATGCTTGTTTGAAATAACGATTTTCAAATATAAAATTGAGTTACAGAATACTTTACTTGTCTTAATGAATTTACAAAAAGCTGCGTAAAAAAGCCAACATAGGCCATATAATGAAGAGCTGTAACTTTTGAACTAGACGGTAAATTTTCTTTATTTTGTGTTATTTTGCTTATAATATGATGTACTACAGAATATCAAAAAATGAAAAAAATCTATTTTTTGGAAAAAAAATCGCCCAGGTGTGGGCAGTGACCTTAAACGCTTTTTGAGGATTGAATTACATACCGTGACGCCATTATCGTCAAAACGACCTCAATGATTTTTTTAAATTGTGAGACTCCTTAATATTGTTTTAACTTTCAAAAAGTATTAACATTTGGGGTTTGATGAAAATGAAAATGTGTCGGTTTTACTTTTTAAGAGCGATTCTCTGTAAATATGGAGCAAAGTTTTTCACGCATAGTCTCAGATTTCAACGAAACTTTCTGTATTTGTTTGTTTTCACCCAAAATCAAATCATTCATGCTTAATTCTTTAATTTTTACTTCCGTTGCCATGGTAACTGAATCCGAAGTTTTTGACCAAAAAGTGCCCAAAAATCACTGAAAATAGACATAAATTGCACAGTTGCAACTTCTAGAATAAGTAAGTCTTGAACTTGTGACAACTTGTACTCCACAGTATTGCTTTATGTTAAGTCAAGGAGGGTCTGGTAATTAAATTTGGTATTTCTGTCTTGTAGCAATTGTATCAGAAAAGTGGGTGGGGTAACAAGGTACTCAAATTTGTCATTTTTTGACATTTTTGAACTCATTTTATTGCAAGCCGCGGTTTGTCGGAATAATGTACATGCTTTAGTAAGACAAACCTAGATATGATATGTAATGAATTGGAAAAAAATGTTTGGGAAGTTACCGTCTTCTTATTTTACCATGGCAACTATGATGCCACCGTCTCAAAAAGCCAAAATAGACAAATGCAGCTTATAAGGCGTTTTTGTATTGCATAAGATGAAGACATCTGGCACAATCAACAATTAAATGTTGAAATAATACTTATATTTGGCTTTTCTGACAAATTAGTGGTGCAAAGCTCTAAAAGGGACCTGATAATAGCCCTTTTAGAGGTCTACATAGCGAAAAAAAGCTTTTTTTTTAAATAAAAAAATGCAAAACTCATGTATAAGTAGTGTTGAAATTACATTAAAATATTTTCAAGTCATTGATCTTATAGCTAGCATTTTATAAAAAAAATATAGGGTGTTGTCTCAATATATGAAGTCCAAAAGGGGTTCAAAAGGGCGTAAATAAGGCATCAAATTTTTTGACCAAATAGTGCCCGAAAATCAGAAAAATAGACATACATTGTGCTAATGCAACTTTTAGAATGAGAAACTTTTGACCTTGTGATTACTTGTACTTGGCAGTATTGCTCAATGTGAATACATGGAGTGTATGGTTTATAATTTTGGTAATTCTGTCATATAGCAATGGTTGCAAAAGTGTGGGTGGGGTAACAATGCACATAAATATGGTAGTTTTCGACATTTTTGAAACCATATTGTTGCAAGCCGGGGTTACTTGGAAAGGTTTGCATACTTAAGTAAGACCAAGCTAAATATGGTCTGTAATAAACTGAAAAAATGTTTTGAAGAAGTTACCACCTTCTTATCGTTACTATGGCAACTCTGATGCCTCCGTCTCAAAAAGCCAAAATGGACAAATGCAGCTTATAAGGCGTTTTTGTATTGCAGAACATTAAGACATCTGTCACAATCAACAATTAAATGTTGAATAATACTTTATTATTTTGCTTTTTGACAAATAAGTGGTGCAAGACTCTAAAAGGGACCTGATAATAGCCCTTTTAGAGGTCTCTGTAGGCAAAAAAAACCCCACTAATTTGTAAAAAAATGCCAAACTCATGTATAAGTAGCGTAGAAATTACATTAAAAATATTTTCAAGTCATTGATCTTATAGCTAGCTTTTTATGAAAAATTAATATAGGACGTTTTCTCAATTGAGGGGTCGAAAATGGGCTCAAAGGGGAGTAAATGAGGTGTCATTTTTTTTACCAAATAATGCCCGAAAATCAGTAAAAATAGACATACATTGCGCAAATGCAACTTTTAGAATGAAAAATTTTGACCTTAGGTTAATTTGTACTAGGTAGTATTGGTCAATGTGAATACAAGGATGGTATGGTTAATAATTTTGGTAATTCTGTCATATAGCAATGTTGCAAAAAAGTGGGTGGGGTAGCAATAAACTAAAATATGGCAAAAAATCAGTAAAAATAGGCATACTTTGCTCAAATGCAACTTTTAGAATGAAAAAATTTGACCTTAGGTTAACTTGTACTGGGCAGTATTGCTCAATGTGAATACAAGGATGGTATGGTTAATAATTTTTGTAATTCTGTCATATAGCAATGTTGCAAAAAAGTGGGTGGGGTAACAATGTACTAAAATATGGCCCTTTTCGACATTTTTGAGGGCATATTGTTGCTAGTCGGGGTTACTTGGAAAGGTTTACAAACTTTAGTAAGACCAGGCTAAATATGGTTTAAAATGCATTGAAAAAATATTTTTAGGAAGTAACCATCTTCTTACCATAACCATGGCAACTATGATGCATCCATTTCAAAAAATCAAAATGGACAACAACAGTATGAAGGTCTTTTTTGTATTAAAAACATAAAAACATCTGACACAATAAAAAGTAAAATGTTAAAATGATACTCGCATGTTACTTTGTTGACAAATCAGTGGTGAGAGGCCCTAAAATGTACTTGATTATAGCCCCTTTAGAGCATTATATAGGCAAAATGCTAATTTTAATCTAAAATGCCTAACTTGTATATGTGTAGTATACAAATGTCATCAAAATATGTTTGGGGCATTGGACTAATAGCTAGCAGTTTAGAAATTAGACATGTGGGGTTGATTCAATCTAGGGTTCAGGAAAGGGCTCAAAAGGGGGTAAATGAGGTATATTTTTATCAAAACACATGTTTTAGGACACTTGACTCAATTTCATTGTAAAAACCTAACTCCTACTGCTACATTTATCAAGTAAAGTAAGGAAAAACTTAGCCTTTTGACCAATTAAGTCCAAACAAATGTTAACAACCCAACGATAGGGGAAATTAGTGGACTCCTCAAATGTACCATAAGAAAAGCATATTTTTAGCATTTAGGTCAATGGGAAAGACGAAATTATTGACAAAAAATCAGAAAATTTTAGACATATAAACCCGAGATTAACGAATGAAGGTTAGACTTTTTTTTATGAAACTTCTCATTTTCTGTTAAAATATAAAATTAAAAGTCCCTATAGTACATGTATGTATATAAGGAGGTTATCTCAAAAATAGTTTATTTACTTTGAAATCAGTACCTTTGATGCATTTCGTGTAAAAGTAAGATTGACTTAACCAATATCTGTAATCATATACTGTATTAGTGAGGTTTTCATAATTATGGGAAAACTGCAGTATAGTGAGTAAAAGCTCAATAACTAGCTAAATTGGGTGAAAACTATTATGAACCATTACTATATCAAACTGTAGGTCAAAAGTTGTTTCTGCCACATTTTCATTTTTTCAAATATGAGTTATTGCCCTTAAATGCTCAAATTTACATAGAAAATGGGTCGAAAATCAAATTTTCTCATATAACTTGCTTACTGGGGATCGGATTTCAGTAAAAGTATACATAATATATTTGGTTTGGTAGATCTCTACTGTAACATTTGTTAACTTAAATAATATCAAATTTTGCATAAACATGAGTGAGTGCCCTTGATTTTGCATTTTGAGGTGAAAAAATCATTAAAATATGCCTTATGAATGCATCAATGACCCCAAAATATTGAACAAATATTTAATAACCCATAATAATTTTTATATATTTGATGACTACTGCAATTGTCTTTATATATCAAAACAGAATTGTATGTTTGCAACTATTTGAGCCATTTTTTTTTATCTCTTTCATTGTGTCAGAGTAGATAATCGTGGAAAAAAGTGGGTGGGGTAACAATTTATATTTATTTCTTAAGACTAACTTTCTTTTATTGGTCGATCTTCGCAAAACTAGTTTCTACACATACAGATAGCATCGAAGCATTGTTACAAAACCTTTGGTCTGTTGAAAGTAAGTTTATTCCTTGTTATCCAGTTAAAAAGTTACAAAATTGAAACTGTGCATTACAGGGGGTGTGGGTAGTAATAAAAAAGGGGGTCTGGGTAGTAATAAAAAAAAATATCTCTTTTTTTAGACGGTGAAAATTACTCAAATTGCACACTGATTCACCTCACGTAATGATGTTTATGATATACAAGTTTAACGAAAATCTATTTTTTTGAATGGCCTAAAATGTTTGAATATTTAGTTGTCAAACATAAAAATTGCAATAATTTTGACTATTCTACTTAAAGAAAAAGTTGGTCATTAAATATACAATGGCTAGATTCACATCAATTAACCATACTAGTATTTCAAGTAAACTTAAGTTGTTATGAAACAATAAGTCACAATATGCCATAATCATCAGCTACCATATCGTAGACCTGTTTATCTCCTACTTTGGCCCTGAACATTTTTGGCGAAAAAGGGTGTAATATGCATGTCTTTGAATAAACGGTGACATTGATTTTTATTGTTTTTATAATTATTAATAAAATGAAACAGCAAATAACAGAAAAAGAGAAAATTTATTTTTCGGAGTAAAAAATTGCGCAGGTGTCAGTAGTGACCTTAAAAAAGAGACCACAAAAGATTATTCAAGTGTAGCTTGGCGACACTCCAACCAGAGGTTTAGGAGATGTAATTAAAAGCAAATGTTGACTGACGACGAACATCCTAGGATCACAACAGTTCATTTTGAGCCCCTAAAAAGGGTTGTCTCAGAAATAGTATTTTCACTATAAAACCAATAGCACTGGTGGATTTTCGTGTAATTCTGAATACAATGTAGTTCGAGTCAGATTAACTCAACCAATAACTATAATTATGCATTATTATATTTGTGGTGGCTGGGTTATAAAAGACTAAAAAGCTGTTTCAAGCTAAAAATGGCTCGTCTCAAATACTTAATAGGGATTTTTAATGTTTTGCTAGCTGGTCATAATCAAAGTTATTATACCTTCCTCATAGTTATAATTATTGTATGATATGAGAGAGCAGATTGCCACCTATTTATTCAAGACAGTGTGCAACCATGGTGAATTACTAATCTTATCTGATCGACAACAGCATGCATCAAGAAATGAAATCCCAATTTTGAGGTTGCATCGACTGAAGAAAACAGTTGCTCAGTTACTTGTTCCAGTTTCTCTGTAAACAAAACAATACTGATACAAGCTTGACAATATAATGTGTATATTTTTTATTAATTTTTCAGACTAGAATCTTAAGACTTTCCCATAATTTTCGGTCTTTCTAGTACTTTTATAAGTATGATGATACGTTTTAGAATGAAAAGGGTTTGCAGAAAAGGTATTTATGGTATTAGCTGCACGGGGAACCAACTGTCATTTACCATTTAAACGCCAACATGTTCAATAATATGCAAAATAATGAGAAAAGTAAATCAATCAGGTTCTGCATGCATAAATATATGTAAATAAGTCACACAGTGCACGAGAGTTTTTAACTTTTGTTTAACCATAGACTCAGTGTTAAGAGTAACTGATAGCTCCATATGTATTACAAATCAGCTAAAACAATTACAGGTACAAATGTACGCAGGTTCTGTAATGAAAGAGCTATGTTCAAGAATAACCAAAATTGCCCTGTTTTGAATATCCAAATATAAGCCAACAACTACAAGTTTGAAAACTATTTTATGTTTGCTATGGCAACAGAAATAGAGTATGTGTTTTAATACAGATATTTTAGTATTCTATCAGTTTCAAAGCATAAATCTGAGAAACTGTAATAAAAGATATATTTGCTTGTTGGTTTCATATATATTAATGACATATTGGAAAACACATTTATGAAGAAACAACAACATGTCACAAAAACTAACGTTGCCATGGCAACAAATATATCACATTGTCCAATAAACTCGCATACTATCCATATTTTTCTGTTTTAAAGCAATGGAATCAATTTTATTGGTAATTGGGTAGTTATTTAAATAGAGGGGATTGGAATACACAAACAGTTGTAAGTTTTTCTATTTAAAACTCTGGACCTGGTAGAACGTATATCTAAATTTAAAGGGATTTTGATTGATTTTATGCCAAAATATTTGAAAGCTGTTGCCATGACAACCAAAAAACCAACAGCTGAACAAACATGAATGTGTTTGATTTTACTAAAATACATAAATTGTCATTATTTTTTTTACAAAATCCGAGAGACCATATGTTAAACACTTCTATAGGAGATTGCTGCATGATTAAAGAGAATTCGAGGGTCCTACTTACCCCACCCACTTCTCATGCAAGATAAGTATATTGTAGCAATTAAATAAGGCTACTGTATTAAATTATTTCCATCTATTAAAATGAAATTTGCATTTTCTAACGCAAACCATATTAATTGTGATGACGATGGGCGATTTCGATACAAGTGAGGAGGCAAGTTTGCCTAACTTTTGGGTTTGAGGTTTTAACTAGTCTAAACACTAAAATTACATTCAAGGGCAGCTTTCCTATTGGCTATTTTATTGTTATTTGTAAGAAATGTGATTAAGTAATTATACAAAGAGATTTATAATAGATACTATCATTTCTTTTAACAATAAATTAATATCATTGTGCAATAAAGTTATTTTTCAGTTATCCTACAGTAAAGCTTTCGTTGCCATGGTTACGAACAGAATCTGATTACTTCTAAAACACGTTTTAATAAAACAAAAAATAATTATCCTGCTCTAATATGTATTAGAATGCATATAAGTTTAAATGCATGATTTAGGTTGTTGACTGTGTTTAAAATGCCTAAAAGGCATGTTTTTCAGGTCCTACTTACCCCACCCACTTTTCCTTAAAAATGAGTATGTTAAGATAATTTAATTTGAATGCCTTAATCTTATTTCTTTAATTTAAGTCTAAATTTTCAAAAAATATCGCACATTGGTGATAAATAATAGCAATTTTGAGGGTATTGGAAGGTCAAATTAGCAAAATGTGTTGGTTTAATTTTGAAAATCATAATTTTTACCCCTTATGATGCCCTTAAAAGCCTAAAAATAGCTTATCTGCAGCAGACTTTAATGTCATATATAAGAGAGATGTATGAGTAATGAAAATATTTTATTTACAATAGACTATATCACTGTAATATAGCAATAAATGAATTGTTTATGCAATATTTATCTTTTTTGGTTTTTCTACAGGGAAACATTTGTTACCATGGTAACGACAAGAAGACGGTAACTTCCCAAACATTTTCTTCCATATTATAAAATTTCATACCCTGGCCTATTTTATATTAACATGAATGTATGTGAAAGTAGCCGCGCAAAGTTGTCGTGTTTGTGCAAAAATGCCCCAAAAGCGCAATTTTCCGGTTCTGCTTACCCCACCCACTTTCAGTGAAAATTAAGTATATCTAAGCTTTTTCGTAAGGCTGCTACCATTAGCTAAATCGGTTATATTAAGTCTGTTTGTTCAAAATAATTCCATGTTTGTGATTGGTGAAAGCCAATTTTAGAGTAGTTTAATGGTAAAAATGTCATTTTTCATGTCATTTTTGCTTGTTTTTTTGGTCCAAATCTTTGGATGCTGTTGCTTTGGCAACGGAGGTTGAATTGAATGAACTAACACTCAATTTCTTGTTTTTACATGACCACTAACACTGTCAGCAAGTTTCATCAAAATCCGAGTCGGAGCGTGAAATGGTTCCTATATAACTCGCTCCATATTTACAGAGAATTGCTCTTAAATAACTATCTCGCAACTTTCTGACATGCATGGTATAGAGTTATCTGCCCATTTTACACTATGACGCTACACTTTTTCGAAGTGTCAACAGGCGGATATTGAAAGTAGTGATGATAAGCTTTAATTTGAGAACGTTTTCATCCTTTCTCATGATGGGTGTATTTTTCTTTTTATTTAGGACTTATTTGAATTCCATATACTTATGAAAACACGTCAATATGGCGGATTGCTCGCAAAGGGGTTGGCATCTTTAAAGCGATATAGCTTTCTGCGTATAAATAGTAGGAATCAACCTTTTATATATTTGCAAAGCTAAGACATTTTGGGATTTGATAATTACAAATATTTGACAGAATATTGAAAATCCAGCTCCGGAATCAATGTGAAAAAGTTTATTTTAACGATTTTGGAGGGTTGAATTACGTAACGTGACGTCATCAACGTCAAAATAACTACAAATAAGCTACATGCTTCCGTTCTTATACTCATCTTATTGTTTCAATTTGTATTTACCATGAACAAATTAATTTGACTAAAATATGTTTACACCAAAATAACTTAAATGATTTAAATAAAAATATGAGTCTCCTTAAAATTAATTTTACTTTTGAAGAATATTATCTTTTGGATTTTGATAAGTATGAAAACATGTCGTTTTCATTGTTTGAATGACTGTCTAGTAACTTTCTGACCTGCATGGTATAGAGTTATCTGCCCATTTTACACCATGACGCTACACTTTTTCGAAGTGTCAACAGGCGGATATTGAAACTAGCGATGATAAGCTTTAATATGAGACCATTTTTATCCTTTCTAATGATGGGTGTATTTTTCTCCTTATTTAGGGCCTTTTTGAATTTCATACACCAGACTAGAATGGTAAAAATCTATTTTGGTCTATTAAAAATTCATGTGGGGTTCTTTATAAATTAAAATCTAAAGGAAGAAAAGGAGCAAGCTGGAAATATGAAAAGATTACATTCTAAAGTTTCAGAAACCAGCATGGAGGAACTGTCCCTCATTCATTAAAACCTGACAATCTTCCAAGAAGATATGAATCAGACAAACGATGGAATTAAAGACCTAATGACAAAAGATGATATACAGTCATTCAAATCTAAGACAGGAAAAAGTGTTATACATGAAATGGAAACAAAACGTATAACTTTAGTAGGAAAACAAGCAGAAGAACAATTAAAAGAGAACTGAATACTAGACTTGACTTCATGATGTATAAAAAAACAGTGAAATAAAAGACAACTGGATACGGTGGAAGGAGAATCACAAAAGGAAAGGAAAAATATTCAATTTGCTATAGAAAAAAAGCGATTAAAATGAGCATTATTCGCTCAAAAACAATGCAAAGATCGCGGAAGTAAGAAACTAAGTAAGGGTACAAAGATCAGGAATCGATACAATCAAATACCACACCTGACCCAGGATACCAATGGGAAAGTGACAAACTCGCAGTTAACACCACAAACGAGAGCCAAGAGGTCAGCCCTACCCAGCAGGTGACCACAAGGCACAAATAAACAGACGTGCACAAAGACATAGCAAACACTAGACAGAACAATAACATAAAAGATCCACAAAAGTAGTACCGCCTTGGAACGGTCAGTAAAATATTTTGCTGGAGGGCTTAAACCGGTTTAACGGCGCCAACCTCACCCTTAATTCAGATGTGGGTCAAGACACATAGATATTTGGTTTGCATGAAAGACCCCTAACATCAATGCTTCATCTCCTAAAACATATAAATCAAGATATAACAAGGAGATAAAGCAAAGATAAGGACTCAACAGTAAATAAAACTGAATACCGGAGCAAAAGAAATCCAACATGTAAACCCCGGTGGGCCCGACAAACAGCCAAAGCATCAATCTGGTGGACGAGACAGAATAGAAATCGACAGAAGCTGTCATCAACTTAATAGAAGAGAATGCAAATATGGCACTGGACCCAGCAGACATAACAGCTATACATTGAATTCCATCAAAATATGAACGTAAGCCTGTCTTGATAAAACTCAAAACACAACTGTGCAGACACGCTGAATGAGACAGAGAAGGTTAATTAAACAACAAGTAATGAGCCGCTACATGTGATTTCCAACAATGTAGCATTTTGACAAGTGTAGACTCATACGATCCTGTGCAGTCTTGTTTTAAGCTTAGGAACTCCAAATTTGTTTGGTCAGTAGTTTAACAGTCATAGAATATTCAAGCGACTTGCAAAGGCTCTGATCAGACTGCGTGTCAGCGCAGGCTGATCTGAGGCTTTGCTGGTCGCTGGTTTGCTGAAAATCTCATGTCGCGGCTCAAATAAACTTGTATGTGACGTGGCCAGAAAATACAGACCTAATCAACAGACACTTAAGCAAAAAAAAAATGAGTTAGCCTGTTTTTTCAAAGGCATGATCTATGGGAAAACGCGATATCACAAAAGGCAGGCCCATATCAGGATCTTCATTAGGAATAGAGATGCACATACACTGAACCGAAGTTCTAAGTAGCCACTTTTTATTTTTTTTTCTGACTAAGCCCTAGTGATATTAAATTGATTTTTTGCCCAAGTATGTGCATTGTAATGAACAAACGTTAAGCGGTGGTTTAGAAGAGATTTCTATCACTTTACGAATTTTGGGTTCAAAAATGCAAAAATCAACTTTTTGAAGAAAATAAGCGTTTTGAGTGCAGTTTTAATCGAATTCAAGTACAGGGGATTGCAAGTCTGCCTAGTCGACTTGAAAAAACACCAAACACTTCACATTTTGCCTATGACAGATTTTTTATAATTTTTTAAATATTGATAATTTTCCAAATTTTCTGAAATTTTCGGAAATCATCAGCTGCACAAACTAAAATCATTGTAAGTGTTTTATTTTATGTTAATATATGAGCCAGTGCGTGACAAAACCAACAAAATGGACCAAAATATGGATTTTTGTGTTTTGGTATGTTTTGATAGAATGGACAATGCGCTATAAAATGAAGCATGCATTTTTATTTTGTTGCGATCCGTTCTCGAGATATTGGTTGTCAAAGGGGAGAAGGGTCAATGAAATTTAGAAATGACGTTACGTCATGACGTCAGTAAAACAACATAAGAACGTTGGAGTTATTTCGCAAAACTATTTAATTTCTTTTTGAAACAAAGCAACTAGAACAAACAACTGGTAACAAACTTTAACAAATATAACAATTGAATATAAATGGAGCTTGTAACATCACAAAATAAGCCGCTGCATGTTAAAACAAACGCAATTACGGGAGCGCCC